>CM072099.1:34419742-34764742 GCA_036850905.1 Luffa acutangula
GGCTTTACCTTTATTCATAGAGTTGACAACACTTACCAGTTGTCTCAGCTGAGTCTCTATATTCTTGATTGCTGCAGAATGACCATTGACAGTAGTGTTTATTGCAATCACGGCCTCCTCAAGCTTATTTGATCTGTTACTTGATTCTGCAATAAAAGCTCCAACAAGGTCTTCTAAAGATTTCTTATTTTCTTGACTTTGAGGAGTGAAGCCAGGAGGATTCAAAACATTCTTATTATTAGCATAGGAAAAATTCTCATGATTTCTATTGCTAGGGTGATAATGTGTAGGTGTGGAATTATTATTATACCCCCTAGAATTATAATTTGAAACATACTGAACCTGCTCGAGATTTTCCCCCTGAGTCTGGGATGCAAGGGCGGCTGCAGACTCAATTGATTGAGCATTCCCTGAACCTGAAAACTTTAAAAATGCATTAGCCAAGGAAGACATCTGAGCCTGAAGTGCACTTACATTGTCAACCTCGAACACTCTAGCAGCAATCTTTTTCGGTCCCGACCGCTCAGATGGCCACTGATAGCTATTAGTGGCCATATCCTCTAACAAAGTCCTAGCACTCTCAACAGTCTTGGACAACAGAGTCCCACCTGCAGCTGCATCAACAATAGTTTTCGTGCTAGGAGTTAAACCATTATAAAATAACTGAACCTGGAGCCAGTCAGGGTATCTGTGCTGAGGGCACTTCCTTAGCAGCTCTTTAAATCTCTCCCAAGCCTCGAACAGCTGCTCATCCAATTGTTGCTGGAATGTCCCAATTTCGGTCCTCAGCTTGGTCGTCTTGGCAGGAGGAAAGAACTTCTTTAAGAATGCCTGGACTAAAGCATCCCAAGTGGTAATGCTCCCAGGTGGAATAGATTGTAACCAGTCACTCGCTTTGTCCTGCAACGAAAAAGGAAATAAACGTAATCGAATGGCATCTTCAGAAACACTATTTAACTTTACCGTCCCACAGATGTCTAGGAAGGATTTCAGATGAGAATTTGGATCCTCCATGGGTGATCCTCTGTAAGCGCAATCTCGAGCCATCTGAATGAGACCTGTTTTCAACTCAAAATTATTAGCATTAATTGGGGCATAGACAATCCCCGACTGTTGCTCGTGAAAGATCGGCTGAAAATAGTCCCTGATCGGCTTAGGTTCTTCAGGATTAGGATTGGCCATTTGGATGTTTTCTTGATTTTCCCTTCGAAGTCTATTGAAAGTTCTTTCGATCTCTAGATCTAAGGGAACTAAGGCCAATTCCCTAACCTTTCGCATACACCGACTACACTAACCTAAAAAGGCAAAGAAAAGGAAATAAATCAAATTAGGAAAGAAACAAGAAAAGGAAAATAACTAAATCTAAATAAGGAAAATATAATCTATAAAAGGAAGAAACTAAACTAATATGGAATGCAAAAATAAAATGGCAAAAATCAAATAAGGAAACAAAAATAATTAAGGAACAACTACTCTAAAGAAAAGAGAAACTAAGAAACTCTAACAATGGAAAAATTCAAACAAATAAGGAAAACTCTAAATATGGAAAAATTTAAGAATGGGAAGGAAAACAATAAAGGAAAAAATGCAATTAACCTAAAACCAAGAAAACAAAAATAACAAAAAATAGAATACACCCTAAACTAAGACCGAACAATTTTTCTTTGATATTAAAATTGACTGAATATGCCAATCCCCGACAACGGTGCCAAAAACTTGATGTGCAAATTGCTAACCGCAAGTGTACGGGTCAAGTAATAATATAGTGATTTTGCAATCGAATGTCGTCCTCTGGATTGGTGTCTAGCCAAATTTTAATTATCAAAGATACTTTTGACCAATTTTATTTAGGGAATCAAATTGAATGAGAATAGGAATCAATCAAACACAAAACTAAAACAAAAGTGACAATCTAATGGGAAAAATTGGTCTTAGGGATTTGATTTCACCAATTGGAGTTATGGATTAATAAACGGATTAACACATGCTATGATTCATAAATCTTGGCAACTAAAAACACACATATCTCTCCCGAGCATACATGATTCTCTCATATGCAATTGAACCCGATATCCCTATCTAAATTCAATAAACATACAAGGCAATAAGGCTAACCTTTATAACAATTTCTAGAATTAACTTTAATCTCCCGATGTTTAGCTAAATTCTAGTTATGCATACGGAATACTAATTTAAATCCTCTCTCCCGAGTTAGATTCAAATATAAACATCAATCAATTTATGGCCAGTAAATCGAAAGCATTAAGGATACAACATATGCATAAATGACATCAATAGCATAAATACCGTAAATCAATCCAAAACATGCCCAACGGCTACATCAATCCCTAAGAATTAAACTTAGCTACACATAATCCTCGTTACAATATAAACTAAGTCTAAATAAGCCATAAAAACTATCTAAAGTAAGGGAAAAGAGAAATAGACTCGTTGTAGGCCGAGACCGAACGTCCCCGTCACGATCCCCACGAACAATGAGTTGATTTCCACTTCGTCTCCTCTGTTTCAGCCTTCCAAACGCTCTGTTCTCTTCTGTTTACGGCTTCCAAAAGTCCCAAATCCAAGTCCTCTCAAACCTAGCCGAAGAGAAGCTTATATTGCAGATTTTTCGTCTTAGCGTCGAGACGCTATTAAGACAGCGTCTCGACGCTGCCTTCAAAACGCGCGTTTCAGAAAAAGGAAAAGCGGTAGCGTCGGGACGCTTCCTATCACAGCGTCGAGACGCTGTAAGTCTGCCGCGTATTCTCATTAAGAAAACTTAGCGTCGAGACGCTCCAAGAGTGGCGTCTCGACGCTAATGGGTAGAATGCTCTCTCTTGGCTCCTTGTTACTTGAATCTTTTTGGTTCTTTAGCATCTTTTCATGTCCCAAACACCTGATTAATTCTTATTCCACGTTTTAACTCTAATAAACGCTTTCCTACAAAATAAACAATTAAGCACAATAAAATGGCCCAAACATCATAAAAGACTAGCTAAATTAAATAAGTAAAAGTAGCTAGCTATGCTCGCTATCAGGAGGACAATCCTCCGTTAAGACGAACCGCAGATCATCGACAACAAGAATCGTATTCAAGTTCGACTTCCACGTAGCTTAATTTTCGCCGGTTAATTTCTCATTTTTAAGTAGAGAGACAATTGAGGAAGACATTGCTGAAATTTAAACAAACAATGATCGTATTAGTTATCTTTGCCTTAACCCATCATACAAGCAAACAATTGCACACAATCCAATTAATTTAGCAAAACAGACAATCACAGAACCCTAAAACTATTGATTTAGTTTTGCAACGATGTTTCAGAGGTTTAGAATATCAGCCACCGAAGGGTGATCAGGTACTCCTCCTTTGAAATGAGACACCTCTCAACTAATTCTAATTCCAGAATAACTCATATTCCTATAGACATTAGCCACCGTTGTTCAGTCAAGGGTTTGTTAACACTTTTAACTCATCCTTGTAAGTGTAACCCTCCCACATTCAGATCTCAGAGGCACGCACCAACAGGCTACCGAAGGGAAAGACAACTGTTGGTGATTAGCCTAAGAGCTCCTATCCTTTTCAGGAGTTCACGATGTTCCGAATCCTATGACCAGGCCCTCCGAAGGGATGGTTGCGCCAGGACAACCTGCAGGCGGATCATAGGACTCTCACGGTGTGAACTATGGGCAGAGACCGAGGGATACGTTGACATGTGTCCCACTCCCACTTACTCTAGACATTTTTCCCATTCACCTTGATATTGATTCATGCAAACACTTTCCGAAGGGAGGCCGCTCCTAAGGCGACTCGAAGCCGAGCATGAATCTCACGTTGTGAATATAGGGACATAGGAGCAAAACTTGATTTAAATCTCGTTTTGTAACTTTCCTCCCACTGAAAATGTCCTAAGGTTAATATAGGGTTGTTTAACTTAGATAGTATTCGGCTAAGTCAATCTATCTAAGTCTGATCCTATTATAACAATTATGGAAAGGATTCAACTGCAATCTTTTGGGTGAATTAAACTTCTTTTAATAAACCCAACATTGCAAGTCAACATTACTATGGTTAATTCAACTCAATGTTCGGGTCAGTTCCCAGGTAGGAGGTGTTCCGTAAACCGTCAACTTAAATACCCCCAGCCTTAGACAGAACTTTACCAAGAGAGTTCCCTTATAACCTCAGTAATGTAGGGTCTTTACTCTAAAGATCTAGGTACATTAAAAACTTTTAATAAACCTAGTGACATTGCATGCTAACATTTAACTATGATTAATTCAACTCCGGTATTCCAGGTCAGTTCCCAGGTAGGAGGTGTTCCGTAAACCGTCAACTTAAATACCCCCAACCTTAGACAGAACATTACCGGTGGAGTTCCCTTATAATCATAGCAATGTATTTCCTACTTAGTCAATTAAAACTTTTTTTTTTTTTTTTTGGAAACTGAATTAAAACTATTTTTAATTCTAAGTAAGAAAAGATTCTAATCTGATTAGAAAATGATCTAGGTCTAATTAATTTTAAACAATTTAAAATTAATCCAATTCATCCTATGATCTTATGTTTGCATGCAAATCTTGATTATAGATTGACGGTTTCTAATCATTAATATTAAAGAACTATTTCAAATTTTAATGATTAATCCTATAATCAAGAATCTAGGGTTTAATTCATTTAACAATCTCATTCAAATTAAATAATTAAACCATACTAATTGCATAAATAATATAACAATTATATTATTAACTATGGATGTTTCATGCTTCATGAAATTTTGATTTTCTTTTATTATAACAATTATAAGCCAATCAAGAAAATCAATCAAGCATGCTTCATTCATCACATTAAACATAACTATTTATATTTAATTTAAGTATTGACATGCTTCATGCTTTCCAATTTTTCATATAATTAATATACACTTATATTAAAAATATGAAAACAAATCCATGCATTTAAACATACATTATAACATTTTATAATATATAAAAAAGCATGTGCATGTTTATAACCTAAGGTGGGATTAAATATTCTATATGACATCCATAAAGCATATAAATAGCAATTGAACCGGTTAATTTTGCCCCTAGGATAAAATAAAGCATTAAATTACATTAATTTAGCTAAATTCTATCCTAAAAAATCCTTGTACAGCTCCGAAATTGGTTTAGACAGCACGAACCGCCCCGAACCTCCTCGAACCGGCTTCAAAAATCACGAACCATGCCAAAAATTGGCTGAACCGGACCAAATAGGTCCCAGCCCAGCCGAACCGGTCCGGCCACGCCTTGAACCGCGCCTTTTGAAACCCTAATGTGCGCCTCCATCGTGACAGCGTCGAGACGCTGTGTTGATAGCGTCTCGACGCTGTGCGCTTTCCATGTCTGGCGCCTGCGGTATCGAGACAGTGTCGAGACGCTGTTGAGGTAGCGTCCCGACGCTGTGTGCTTTCCTTACCGAGCGCCTTCGGTATCGAGACAGCGTCGAGACGTTGTTGAGGTAGCGTCTCGACGCTGTTGCGTGTGGAGGCAGAATCTGGGCGATTTCAGCGTCGATTCTCCGATTTTGGCCTCGATTTCAGCGGCGATTGCTCCGTTTTTCATCTCATCAAAACCTATTCTAGACCCGGACTTACATAGGACTCGATTTTACAAAAAATACCCGAAACACCGGGCCTTACATGATCAAAATCACATAAAAATAAAATCTATGGCCATAAAATTAACCCAAACAGTTCAACGCAAACCGAACATACATTATGCATAAATTCCACCTATTAGAGCCTATCGCAACTTTTAAAATTAATTAATAGGGGCAGCGATGGCTCTAATGCCGATTGAAGGGAATAAAAGTCCCCACGTAGCGGAAGCGCATCGATTGGACCTTACGCCGTATATTAATTAACAATAAAATACCGTTACGAAAACTCAAACAAACTTTAAACCAACTTTAAAGTTGCTGGAAAATAAGTTTAAACATGTTTAAAAATAAATCTAAATTTATTTTCATGCTTTTCTAGAGAAAAGGGGAAGAACCGTCACATACCTTCGTTGTAGAATTGACCGTTCTTCGCCAACGACGCTCCAACGAACGAAAACGCAGCAGCCTCCTCGCCTCTTGATCGCTGGAATTTTCTTCTTGATCGACACAATAACCACAGAGGTTACACCGATATGTCTCTAAGTCTAGGAAGCAAAAGACTTGTGGGAGTCTTTCTCTAAGAGGGAGGCTAGAGAGAATTCTAGGTCTTGTCTTTCAAGAATGTCAAGTGTCATGACCAATTAGGTCTAGTGTTCTATTTATAGAAGAGAGGCCATGAATAAAATATTCAATTAAATCAATCTTTTCCAAAATTGATTCAATCTTATTCCTTAATTAATCAATCATGATCAATCAATTCCATAATTGATTAATCTTTTCCACAAATGACTAATTACTTCCATAAGTGATTAGATCATTTCCATAAATGATTAATCACTTCCTTAACTGATTAATTATTTCCATAATTAATTAATTCCCGGTTAATGAATTCTTTAATTAATTAACCACCAATTAAATATCACATATTTAATTCCTGGCCTAGAATTAATTAATTTGCCCAAACACATTTTAGGCCTTAAATTAATTAATTCATTATTTGAACTCTTTCAAACTTCCATAAATTTATATTTGAACTTTTCAAATATTAATTTCTCTCATAATAATATATAGATATATATTATAATTGTTTCCCTTAATAAATTGAACATTTTCAAATTATTATTACTTAGTTGCCTCAAATTACTTTACGAGCTACCAGTGGGACCTAATGGACCTGCAGATCAAAAGCTCCAACGTCATGAGATTAATTGGTCAAACTCATTAACCACATTAATCAATATTCTTTAACTGTGTGTACATTCCACTATAGACTCACAGTTGCACTCTTCTCACTGCAGACATATTTTCTGTGTCCACGGATCTAGACCAATATCGACTAGTTAGTCCTTCACGAGTGTCCGTAACACCAGCTGGGTCAAATTACCGTTTTACCCCTGGGTTACCTTTATTTCCTTAAGTACCAATTCCCCTCTAATGAACAACCTGTTTGTGGTCCAACCATCAAACAGAAAACCCTCTCGTGCCATTGAGAGGGTAGGGCCCTGTGTTCAAGACTCGGAGTAACCACTTAAGGGAACACTCATCTGCTTCCCTAAAGTCGGGAAGGAGTGAATTCCATCTTGTACGATTATGTTCCCAGCTCCCCATTCGGTCTTGTCCCCAAAGTGGTAGGCTTATTGAGTCGGCGTATTGGCCACTCTCACCCATACAAATCAAAGGACAATCTCTCATGAGCAGGAGTCCATAATCAACTCAGGATTAAGACTAAGTTGTCTAGGTTGTCCTAGTGGAATAGAAAACTAACTAGTTAACGGTATTATAACCAGTGGTTACTATTTCGCGATCCGGTCTTATGCAAACTCATTGCATAGGATACCCCCACTTGCATGTCTCCTACACGAACGCGTTGGATCGCAGCGTTTGTATCAAATACAAAGTGGGTCGTATCCATAGTGTCACCAGAATAAGGCACCCAGTCTTATCCCTATACTATAGACCCTTTAGGCTGTTTCTTGAACAATGATCTCATATGTCGCTACATATAGTTCAAGACTCATATTACAACCTTGGATGTCTAGTTTATTGGATTAGGGTTATTATTAGGCAAAGACAAATATAAATAACTAATAACAATTAATGGAAAACTATATCAATATTATTTCATTAATATCCGGTCAACGGTTACATTCACTATCTACGAGTTTTAGGGCATAAAACCCAACACATGCATCATGGGATTGGAGCTCCAAAGAGGAAGAATCTTATGATTTCCTTTCTTACTTTGAAGATGAAGAAGCGACAATCCAAGAAGTCCAAATTGAAGCTACTCCACCAACCACACCAATTTCATCTTCACCAAGTTCATCATCATCGTCACTGTCATCTTCTTCAAATGAGAAAACTCCAAGATACCGAAGGCTTGATGATCTTTATCAAACAACTCAAAGGTTAGATGATAATTTGTATTGCTTATTTGTTGATTCTGAACCTTTAAGTTTTGAAGAAGCCATGTGTGAGGAGAAATGGGTTCAAGCCATGGATGAAGAAATGAAGGCCATTTAAAAGAATGATACTTGAGAGTTGGTATCTCATCCCTCTAATCATCCAGTTATTGGTGTCAAATGGGTATACAAGGTAAAGAAAAATGCTAGAGGTGAAGTTGAGAAATATAAAGCAAGGGTTGTTGCCAAAGGCTACAAGCAAAGACAAAGCGTTGACTATGAAGAGGTGTTTGCTCCAGTTGCTCGTATGAAAACAATTTGTCTATTGATCTCCCTTGTTGCCCAAAATCATTGGAAGATCCACCAATTAGATGTGAAACCTGCATTTCTTAATGGCTATCTTGACGAGGATGTCTATATCGAACAACCGGCGGGGTATGTTGTCAAAGGCCATGAAGACAAGGTATTGAAGCTAAAGAAAGCATTATATGGGCTCAAACAAGCACCAAGAGCCTGGAATAGTCGACTTGACAAGTATTTGCAAGAAAATGGTTTTTCTAAATGCCAACATGAGTATGCCCTCTACGGAAGAGAAGAAAATGGACATGTTTTATTTGTTTGTGTCTATGTGGATGATCTTATCTTTACAGGTGACTGTCCAAAGATGTTTGCAGACTTTAAAGAGGCCATGGCTCGAGAGTTTGAGATGAGTGACATGGGCCTCGTGTCCTATTACTTGGGAATCCAAGTAAATCAGATGGAATAGGGCATCTTTGTTTCACAAGAAGTCTATGTAAAGGAGTTACTCAAGAAATTCAACATGTTTAATTGCAAACCAGTCAACACCCCAATGGAGTGAGCAAAGTTTTCCAGGATGAAAACAGATGAAAAAAAAGGTTGATTCTACCATGTTCAAGAGCCTTGTTGGAAGTTTGAGATACTTGACTTGCACAAGGCCTGATATTCTTTTTTCAGTTTGGATCGTGAGTCGTTTCATGGATGTTCCTACTGAATCTCACTTGATGGCAGCCAAGAGGATACTTTGCTACATTAGAGGTACTCTTGACTATGGGATATTTTATTCATCCTCTGATGATTTCAAGTTGATGGGTTACTGTGACAGTGACTTTGTTGGAGATATTGATGATAGAAAAAGCACTACTGGTTATGTGTTCTTTATGGGAAGTAATGCAATCTCTTGGTGTTCAAAGAAGCAACCAATTGTAACACTCTCCACTTGTGAAAGTGAGTATGTTGCAGCCACATCTTGTACTTAGCCATGCTATATGGCTACAAAGATTGTTGAAGGAGATTCATATGGAGCAAGAGGATGTTACGAAGATCCTGATTGACAACAAGTCAGCTCAAGCCTTAGCTAAGAATCCTGGGTTCCATGACCGCAGCAAGCACATTGACACCCGATATCACTTTATTGGGGAATGTATTGAGATGAAAGAAGTGGAGCTCGAGTATGTCAAGTCTATGGACCAAGTTGCTGACATCTTTACAAAGCCCTTAAAGTATGACAATTTTCAAAGACTTTGGTTGCAGCTTGGAGTTCAAAAGTGTGCAAGTTTAAGGGGGAGTGTTAATTATTAAACTTGCAATTATTAATGGTACATGTATCCTTGAATTTATCTAATATTATGTTTCATATATCTAGGAGTTGGTGATTCATGAATCAAGTAGTTCATGAATTAGTAATTAATATAGAGTTTAAATTCATGTACCAAAACTACTATAAATACCCTTATAGTGTTGAGATCTTCACAAGAGTGAAAGTAAGAAGTCATTTTTAGAAGAATCAAAAGTTTCTTCTTCTTCTTTCTCTATTTGGTTTGTGAGTGTTGTGCCCCACCACATTCCAACAGTTTTCCCCCCAAACTTTCGACCAAGCAGCTTTTAATAATAAAAAAAAAGATTATTTTTTCTCTATCTCTCTCCCCGATATCTCTCCCTCACGCGCCCCTCACCTCTCACGTCTACCCTCTCTCTCGGTCTGCAGCGTTGCAGTCGCCGCCGCCTCTCGCCTCTCGCCGTCGTTGCCTCTTGTCGCACGCCACCGTCGACAACCACCCACACCACTGCAAGCCTCTGGTATGCCTTCTTCTCTCTCTTTCTCTCTCGTCTCCCAACCCTCACTCTTTCTCTCTCACCTTCAGCACCGTCGCCACCTCCTCGCTCCGATCTTCAGTATCGCCGCCGCCCCAGATCCGCCACTACTGTCACGTATCGCCTCAGATCTACTGTCGTGCCGCCACACACACACAAGCTCGCGGAGATAAGCCTGAAACCCACGCATTCAACTCATTCCAACATGTTTTCTGTCGTCGTCGTGGTCGGGTGTTGGTTGCAGTAGCCTTAGTTTCGTGTTAGGTGTCATCGGAGTAAGTTTCGTTGAGTTTTCATGCTTTATTTAAGCCTCTTTAGAAAATTTCTTAAGGATAGATCAAACAATGTATTTTCCCGATTCATTTTCAGATTAGACAGCATGTTCTCGACTTGCAAGTTGTTGTCCAGCAGAGGGTTCGTCACTTTTGGGTGAGTCCTTGTCAATTAACCACTTCGTTGGTGTTGGTTTTAGTATCTATTGTTGACCTATGAATTTTCCATTCCGTTTCAGAGTTGCCCATTCGATATCGACCTCGAACTCACAAAATTTTGCTAATTTAAAACACTATTCAGCCACTGTTTTAGATTTTTGGGTGAGTTCCAAGAGTGAAGAATCTCTCTTAATCTCGTTCTTTATTAATTAAGTTATTGGATGAAATTTCCTAACCTTGGAAGCAATTCACGTGTAGATGTGGGTGATTTTGGCTAGTTTAAGATCAGTTCTGGAATAGGAGGTTTTGAGTTGTGCAAAAGACTTGTGACCCTTTGATTTCGTTGGGTTACATCAAAGGTAAGCGGCTTCCCTATCAGCACGTTGGAACTTTATTTGCTTAGTTGTAAAATTGTTAAATGCCATGATAATTGTGAAATTCATGGGTGCTGATCTATTTCGGTTGTGGCACTTGTGTTGAAATTGATTATATGAAATTGCAAGTGTGTTTTTGAATGGTGATTGTTGAATATGTAAGTTGGAAACTGTAGAATTGTGTAAAGAGAGTTATTTGATTGAAATGTGAATTGTCGTATGTTACATTATCATAAAGTTAGTTAGGGGACCTCACATGCACATGTATGATTCACGGTGACATAAGCTCTTAAAAAGTTTGTCATTGGGAAACTTGGCGATATGGTCAAGATGTGATTTTTCATAAATTTTCTTAAAACTTGGCGATATGGTCAAGGGGATGATTTTAATATTTTATTAAAACTTGGCGGTATGGCTATGATGGCAGGTGACGATATGGTCACAATATAGTTTTATATAGTGGCGTTAAGGTCACATTTCAGTTTTGTGGCGATAGGGTCACATTTGGCATTATGGCCAAGAAATAGAGCGATAATAAAACAAAGTTTAGGGTCCCTCATAAATGTTTGTGTTTGCATAACCAACCCTAGTAGGGGGGTTACTTACTGGGTATTTTCAATACTCATTCTTTGTTTATTCCATTTTTTTTTAGGCAAGAGTAAGGATGTGACATGCGATTGATCAAGGGTACTTGCTGGTGGCGCCATGGTGGACGATGTCAGCTCCATTTTTACTTCTGCATACTAGTTTCTTTATTTAAGTTTTTTGTGTAATTGTTCAAAAATTTTAATTCATTTGTTGCACTTGAGCTTTCCAAATGTTTTCATGTTTTGCGAAGTTTTCTTGGGATCTCAAATAAATGGTTTACTAAAATTATTTGTTTGATTTATGCATTCTAGGCTTCAAGGTAAAATTTTACTTCATAGTTCTTTGAATCATTCATGTTATAGTAACGTCCCTAGGCAGTCTTTAGGTTTCAAAAGTCGGGGCGTTACATGGTAATTGATAGATGATGGTGCAAGTTTCAAATTTCATTTTAAAATTTTATATCCATAATAGAATCAACTATGGCATATCTGAGTTTCAAAAGAATTTGTATATATAATTTTTTTGTAATTTGTTTTTGTAGGTGGATAAAATGCGACTTTACATATGGATGAAGATGACGACATCACTTGTTTTTTGAAGTTTGTTCTCCATCTTACTTTGAATGTGAACATTTGGTGCATTTTCTATTTTGCTACTCACTTGTTAGAAATAACTTTGTGAATTTCTTTCACTGTGTTGGACACTAATTAAATATGTTATTTTGTGATGTAATGAATTACAAAACTTCAATTATGAAATGGAAGTTATGATATTTTAATTGTCATACAATAGTCTTGGTATGATTATTTAGCTACAAAAAAATTTTGTTAAGAATTATATTATTTGACATGATATGTAACGCCCCGCGTTTCGAAATCGAGCCATTTTGGAATTTATTGGGCGTTCTTATTCTAATTTGAAAAATTAGAATTTAAGTTTAGCCTTGGGTCGTTAAACTAAATTTCTAAAATTTAGGGGAAAGAGATTTTTAATTAAATCTTTAATTTCCTAAAGTTAGAGGTTTAATATTTGATATTTATTTTAAATATCAAAGACCCAAACCCTTTATCAATCGGGTTATTTTCCCTCCCAAGTCTTTTAGAGTTTAAGTTAGGGTTTTTAAATAAAATCCTATATAAGACCTTATTCCTAATTAAATTGGAATTTCTTCTCTTAGGTTCTTTTAAAAGAAAGGAATAAGGTCGAGCTATGGGTCGCGCGTCTCTCTCTCCCGCGAATCTCTCTCCCTCTCTACGTCGTCGTTCTGCTCGAGTGCCGCTACCCAGATCTGCAGCTGCCGCCGTTCAGTGTTGCAGCCGCGTGGGTCTTCTTTCCCTTACATTTTCGGCCAAAAATAGCTTGTGGGTAAGTCTCAAACTCACTCATGTGTATTCGTTAAGGCCCGATCTAACTCCTACTTGTCCGTATTGGTTAGATCTTGCGCGGACAGCACCTCGTAGCATCGTTTCCTTCGCGTTTCAGCCTTAGAAAGTCGTGGGTAAGCCTTTTTCTTTCCTTTCCTTGTGGTTTTAAGGTTGAATCTAAGTTCCTCTAGGTTCGTTTTGGTTAGATCTCGCGTGCCTAGCAATTCGGAGTCCCGTCGACCTCGTTCCAGCTGATTTCGCCTCTGTCCAGCAGCATTCTTGGGCGTTTCCAGAACGATTGGCAATTTCGGTAAGTTTAGGCACTTACCTATTCTTGGATAATGCTAGAACTAAAATGCCCAATGGTTTATGTGCTAGAAATTTAGTTTGGTGATGAGTTTCTATTCTGCAATGTCGTCTAAGTGATCGATTGGGTCCGAATCACTGTAAACCAGAATACCCACTCACTAATTAGTCTTGAATTGCTGAATGAAGTTTATTTCATTGTTGTCCAAAGCTGATGTGGGACTAAAAGTTGGTGTTCAGTGAATACCCATAACCCGAACGACCTTAAATTGGGTTACCCATAACTTGTTGGTTGGAGACCTTGGATGTTGGGTTTATTCGAACGCCAATCAGCAAGCAGTAAAGCTCGTTTGGTGAATTTCGGTAAGTTTACATGCCCTTTAACCCTTGCAATTCAATTTGGTTGGTTTTAGGATAGCCTATAACCCATGGGTGTGCTTTTAAGTTACAGTAGGACCCAATTCGAACCCCGGGCAGCGCGTGTTCAAAGAGCTTTGGTGCTGGTTGTCAAATTCCAACAAGCTGTTGGACTCCTTAGTGTGGTTCGGTAAGCTTCTTCACCTTCTTAGCCTTGTTAGAACTCTTGTTAGGCTTCATTAATTAGTCCCTGATGCTTGAAGTTGTTTACTTGTAGCTTGGGATCAATTAAAGCTTACTTGGGTTATTTCCAACACGGAACTTCATTCTGTTTGGTGGTTCTTAGAAGGTATATCATTATTCTTTAGACTCTTTCAATCGTGGTTTAAGTGCTTTGGCTAGTCTTTAATGCTCGAACATTATTATTTTAGGATTGTTCGAGTTGGTTTCAAGTTTTCGAGCTAGCCTTAAGGTTTGAATCCAAGTTGGTTGGTTGGTAAGAAATTCTTCCCTTTGTTCTTTTAGGTTCAAATAGGGTGGTTAAGCTCAATTCTAATCTTTTTATGTTATCCTTGCTAATTAGGAGCTTGCCTAGATTGGTTTAGGAGCTCTTGGATTATATCTTTGGAGCTTTTCATCTAGTTTAGGTGCGTTTAGAGCTTTCGGTAAGTAGTTCTTACTTACTGACGTCTGTTTGACTGTGTGATGCATGCTGAATGTTTTCTCGCTTTATAACTGTTCTCTTGTTCCTGTTTCTTTGAATATATATATGTACATATATGATTCCGTGGAAAAGCATGAATTGTTGTTGTGTGTTGAATGGTTGCAAGCATGTTGGTTCTATTTGCATTTCTGAGTCAAACATGAGTTAACAGACATGGTCACATGTGTAATGTTTAGTGGGCATGATTCATGAGTCTAGAAGCATGTTGCAGGGCATATGCATTCTAGTTAGATGTGTGATATAGGTCAGGGACCTAAAGTGTGAAAGAAAGGACAGTTGGGTGAGTGTCAGTGCACCTCGGGTACAAATGGTCGAGGGGTGACACATCACCATTGGTTTAAGAGGAGCATCGAGGCCTTCGGTACAAATGGTCAAGGGTCGGTGTGATGAGTCAAGAAAGCAAGTGTTGGGCGCCTGGGGAAGGGCCAATACTTTGCGAAGTCATCGGTGCGCCTTAGGTACAAATGGTCAAGGGGCGATGCACAGTTTGAGGCCTTGGGTACGAATGGTCAAGGGTCGAACGCCGAGCTCCGTAGAGAGCATTGTGGCCCTGGGTACAAATGGTCAGGGGACAGTGCGACTCGAAGGATCAGTCTTGGAGAGCCATGTGAGGGCTAAATATGAGCGTTGAGTGAGCTCGCTGAGCTTGAGTGGTTAACAAGTTGCATATAGAAAGATGCATGAGTTATGGCTTAGGAGAGTCACTCGTTTTACTAGCTTTTGAGCATGATGTTGTGATTACCGCTTTTAAAGCATGACGTTGTTTGCGCATGAATTGTATGTTGTTTGCTTGGTTGTTGTTTGGTGGCTTCTCAGGTAGGGGCTGCTTACCAGTACCTTAGTGTACTGACCCCCTCCCCTCTCTCTCCCCCCAACTACCAGATTTTGCAGGTTATGAGGACTGCGTGGACCATGGTGATGCGGAGGAGGCATATGAGGAAGGACCTTAGCTAGTTGCGCTATTTCCATTCCATTTTTCGTATTAGGTAGTTGTTGCTTAATTTTTTTGGACAGATGTTGTCCTGTTAGGTTTAGTTCTGAGATTATCCTTGTTAACTCTAGTGCTAGTGTCTTGTGTATAGAACTCTATTTATTCATTCAGTTATTGGTTAATAAGTTGGCTCGTGTGGAAATGTTATAAGCTTTATTAAAAGTTGTGTTTCTGGTTAGTGGTTGTTTTTGTGAGACCTGACTCGCAGTTGGTTCTAAGGAGTTTGTTGCGTTGTAGTTTGGTGGTGCAGCTGAATAAGTTATTTTGAAGTGTTTTGTGCTTAGCATGTTATTGAAAAATTTTGGGTTAGTCCTATGTACGCTGTTATGCTGCCGAAATTTTCGATGCACACGGTTAGCTTTGGTTTAAGAGTTAGTAATGTCGCTAGGATAGCTTTAAAAATCTTGGGGCGTTACATGATACTTGATCAATATGGTGAAACATATTATAACACAACTATATAATAAAAAATTGTCATTAGGAAAATTCGTAATATATCCTAAATGAAAAGAAAAAGTAATAAAAATTTGTAATAAAGTTTAAAAAGCTATAATATCTCATAATAATATAAAAACTGTTATTAAAGATCAATCATAACTTTTTTTGTTAATGCTTTCCATAGCATTAAAATTATGCAATCAAAAATAAATTTTTTATAGTCTTTTTTATAGCGTTGAAAAAATTCTATGAAAAGTTAGACTTTTAATAACATTGGCTACAACAACGTGGTAAAAAATGTTATGAAATGTCTTTTATAGCATTGTTTTGTGGCTATAAAAAATGATAAGAAAAAGAAACCATAGCGTTTTTTAACGCTATGAAATGTTTCCACAGCATTAGAATAACGCAATAAATATAGACTTTCTACAGCGATTTCAATAGTGGGAAAAAAACGTTATTAAAAGTCTCAAGACTTTCAATAATGTGGGCTACGTAACATTCTTTTCAATGCTATCGTATGTGATTTTTCTTGTAGTGAAAATTACACAAACAAACAACAAAATCAGTGAAGAAACTCATATAACACCTACTTGAGAAACTAAGGAAGCAATCACAAATCAAGATGCTGCAATGGTGTGGGGGAGGAGCCTCAATCGAGAGTCTTCAGTTGAGAGAGAGAAGTGAGCTAGTGCTAGAAATTTTTCTTTAAATATGATGGGTAATTTTGGTATTTCCTCCTTCAAATATAACAAGGTTAAAATTTTGGAGGTGACATCACCATATCCAAAATCACCTCCCAGCCAAGTCTTCAAAAATCAATTTAAAATGATTTCAGATTTTTTCAAAATCAATTTATGTCCTTGCCAAACATGTTTATTTTAGAGGAAATTGATTTTGGCATTGGTAAAATTGATTTTGACTATCCCAAAATCATTCCCAAATATAGCCTACCTCATATTCTCACTCCTTTCTTTCTCTCTCTCTCTCTACATTCTATGTAATATAAGCAAATCCACTCAAATTCACCATCTTTCACCCTCAACAAAGTTCACATCCAAATACTTGAAAAGTTTTATAGATTTAAAGACTAGTTTCTTTTCAGTTTCCACTAAAAGAACGTTAATAATTTTTTATGAAATGCAAGAGCTATGAATATAAGATAACTTTGGGAAATCCTCCCACTCCCACCCTATGAATAACAGAATAAGATGGTAAATATCATATAAACAACAGAAGAGTCCCTCAAAAAATTGGAGACAGATAAACAATAAAAAACAAAACAGAGAAGTACTTGATAAAACCATTAAAAACTATACTTCTCTTTTTAAATTGATACCAAACAACTGAATAAACTGTCTTTAGGGATGAAAGTGGGTCATTTTCAACCACTTACCGAGGGAGTTTTAACTATTTCTATCCTTCTTCTAAAAAAAAAAAAAGAAAAAAAAAAGAAAAACTATACATATGGATGAAGCTTGTGAATATGAATAAAAAGATAAATGTATGAAAGTAATGTTATTCATATATTTTTGGAAGAAATATATCTATGGAAAAGAATTAAACAACTATACTATGAAATAGAAAGAGAGAAATTCACAACAAAAAGAATTAGACTACTCTTAGACTATTAAATAAGAACAAACCATTCAATAGTCACTTAGCGTATATTGCCTCTACTTGGAGTGTTCATCATAGACACGTACTCTTTTGTAACTATTCCAGTGACACCATCTCTTTAGATTTTTGGAATCCTTCCTTTTGGGGGTGATCATCGGTCTGTCGGCATCAGTTTTGGACTCAAATCAACATGACCACCAATATGTTGATTTATGAACGTCGGTTAGAAAGAAGTTGGTTACGCCGACCAACTGACTTTATCTGCAGTTGTTCAATTATGATCGGTTTAAGAAATCCAATAAAGTGAAAGAAGAAGATCAAGAAAAAAATAAAGAAAAAAGAGGTTTGAATATGACAAGAAAAAGATTTTTTTAAAAAAAAAAAAAGGAAAGAAGATAGAAGAAGAAAGAAAAAATGGAGAAAAAAGGAAGAAAATATAAGAAAGAAAGGAAGAAGTGAAAACAAAAAGAAGAAGAAGAGAGAAAGAGTTATAACGAATAAAAAGAATAAAATAGAGAAAGAAAGAAAAGAAAGATGATGAAAAGAGAAGTGGGAAATGAGAGAAAAAAGACCGAAGGAAAAAAATTTGAGAAAAATAGAAAATAATTTTTTTTTAATAAAAAATCTTCGGAAGGCCATCGGCTGATGGTCTTCCCAAGACTACAGGCAGCGCATTGATGCTCTCGACAGCAACATGCTATGAGTTGACCATTTTTTTTTTTGTCAATCGATTTTCGTCATTTTGGGCGAGCTGATCAACCATTAGATGTAAAATCGACCATAGTCGAATTTATCAAAAAACCAACTCACTGACGTCGGTTTAATTGGTTTCGATCGGTAGACTCAGTTTTACGGCTCTTTTTGCTAACCTCTACTTCCTTTGGGGGGAGGGATGTCTTATCCCTTTGTCCCCTAGATTGTTTTATTGATTGTGATTTTGAAATAAAATTCTCTCAATTTCTTATAAAATAAAAAAAATAAAGAAAAAAGAAACACAAAGAACAAACCATATCATTTTGATTTGAGTTCGAGTTTGCAGTCAAATATTGATATAAATATAACACCCAACCTACGAGGAAAATTGTGGGAATTGACCTAAATCTTAAAACTTTATAAAGAATGACCTAACATTTTGAAAACGGTTTTTCTTTTTTTTTTTTACCTTTTTTGGAGGTGTAAAATTTCCTTTGAACTCCTGGGTTTAAAAACATCAAATATCCCAAATTTCACTCTCCTGTCTCATCTTTGTCTTGGTTTTTTTCTTCTTCTTCTCCATCACATTCATCTTCGTCTCTTTTTCATTCCGACCATAACTTTCTTTTTAATCCTTTTTTATATTCTTCCCTCTCTTCACTCTGTTCTCCTTTTCTCTTCCATCTCACCATGGCTGAACCAACGACAACCCAAGAAGATAATTTTTTTAAAAAGAAAAACATCGTGTAATCCAAATTGAGGGAGAAAATGGTCGTTTTTGGGTAAAAAAAAAGGTTGAACAATGTAGATCTTGAAAAGTTACATGAAGTTTTTAAAAAATCATCTAATTTGGTCGAGTGAACTCAAAGTATGGTCTCTCAGAGTTGTATTGGGGATTATATGACCAAAATACAATCGTCTTATATCTTGCTGATAATTTTCTAAGGCAAATTCATGATGCAAAGACTACCACAGCGGTATGGACTAAATTAGATGTCATCTACCTTACTAAAGTCTCAAACCAACAAGCTTTATATCTAAGAAAAAATTCATTGGCTTTAAAATTGATACTACCAAGGACTTGGAACAAAATCTAGACGATTTTAATTGTACAGTACTTGATTGAAGCAACATAGAAGAACATATATACGATGAAAATAAAGATATAATATTGTTGAGAATTCATCGTCTGAATCTTATAATGAGGTAAAAACATCAATTAAGTATAGAAGGTATAGTTGATCCACTGATATTACTTAAATGCTTTGAGATCTAGAGATCTTGAACTAAAAATGACATGTGAGGCTTTTTGAGAAAAAGAATAATAGAAACTATAACAATCATGTAGTCTAAATCTGAAGGGAAATTAAAAAGTGTTTTCATTGTCATAAAGGACACATCTATATATCTATATATCTATACTATATATATACTATATTAAAAGGCGCTTAAGGGGAGAAACTTTTGATTTCCTTTTAAGTCCCTTTTTAATCTTCAAATTTCTTATTTGTCTTTCCTATTTAATTATTAAATATTTTATTATTCAAATTCCCACGGGTAGATAATTCCCACGTTTAAGATTAAGAATTGGTTTTAAAAAAAAAATCTTCATTCCCTTAGGTTGTTTTTTGTTTTTTTTTAAAAAAAACTCATCTTTAATAACATTAAGAATGGGTTTGAAAAAAAATCTTTATTCCCACCTTTAGGTTGTTGTTTTTTTTAAAAAAAAAAATATCATATTTGATAAAATTAATTATTATTTAAGAATATTAAAAAAATCACGTTTAGGTTTTGTTTCTTTAAAAAAAATCTCATCTTTCAAAAGATTAAGAATTGTTTTTAAAAAAATCACACTCTCACATTTAGGGTTTTTTTTTTTTTTTTTCTAAATCTAATCTTTGATAAGATTAAGAATTAATTAAAAAAATCATTACCACGTTTAAAAAAAAATCATTCTCACATTTAGGTTACAAATCTCATCTATGAAAAGATCTCTCTTTCCGTTTAGGTTTTATTTTTTAATAAAAAATCTGATAAGATTAAGAATTGGTTGAAAAAAATCTCATATTCATTCCTGTTTTTTTTTTTAAAAAAAATATTTCATCTTTGGTAAGATTAAGAATTGGTTTTTTTTAAAAAAAAAAAAAAACAAAAATCTCTTTTCTGTTTAGGTTTTCCTTTTTAATAAAAAAAAGTTCATCTTTGATAATATTAAGAATTGGTTTTTTTAAAAAAAAAAATATCATCTTCATTCCCACGGTGTGAAAATTATAGGGTTTTTTTATTTAAGGAAAAAATACACTTTTGGTCCCTGAGGTTTGGGTTAAGTTACACTTTAGTCCCTGAGTTTTCAAACTCAACAAAAATACCCTAGGTTTGAGATAAAGAACAATTTAGTCCATGTCATCCAATTTGTCGTTAAATACTAACGGGATGCTGACGTGGCGACAGGAGGAGGGAGGCCCTCCTCCCGTTTCGTGCTGGCGACGGGAGGAGGCCTCCCGTCGCCGGTGCCGGAAAGGGAGGAGGAGCCTCCTCCTCCATTTCTCTCTTCTTTATAAAAAAAAAATGTGGAGAAATGGAGGAGAAGAAAAAAGAAAATAGATGGGGTGGAGCTTTTGTGGTGCATGAAGAATTTAAAAAATTGCAGCAAACATCAACCAAGTGGGAGGAGACCCATATTCCTACTCCATCATGTGAGTAAATATAGCCTTTTTATTTAGTGTAAATATATATAATTTTTTCTTATTTATTTTTCAAGTAGACTAATGTATCCTTAGAGATTTTGGTACATTATCAAGTCATATTTCAAATTTTCTAATTAAATACTTATATTTTAAAAAGTATTATAACACGTGCAACGCAAGTTTCAAACTAGTTGGAATAAATGGCTATGAGTTGAATAATAAAAAAGAAAACTTGAACAAGAGAAAGAAGATGAAATAGTTCATAACTAGAAGATCTATGAAACGACGAGATTCTAATGATATGAGATGGAGATTTCAATACTGAACGAATACATGATTTGGGTTGTTCGTTTCAGAATTTCCAGAAGAAGTTGACATTATTGGAAGTTCATCAGCTCGAAGCAATTAATTGTTGCAGTTGTAGTTGTGGTCGAACAATTAAATTCAATGATGGAACATCTGTAATATTATTGAGCGGATAACTCCAAAATAGATCCTCGACCTACAAACATATACAAATGAATTTCGAATTAGAAAAAAAAAAGAAGTACAATCCTTAAACATCTACTAAGTAAAGGACCAATCAAGAGTTAAGACAAGGGGAAAAAAAGTGTCGATTAACCTAGATTTGTTTATAAGAAATTGATTTGATAGCACGCAAAGATCTAATGACATCATCGAATGTTTTGATATTTGGAAGGCTGTAGATCATCTCCCCTTCCACCGCAACTAATAACTTTACCTATTTGAAACCATTAAATTTAATTAATTAAAGTACTTGAGCTTTGGATGCATTGTTAAAATTAGAACTGATATTAGGAAAAATTATATACTTACAATATGTTATTGCATATTGCTTTCGAGTCCCTTATCTAGGAGTGTATCGTTTGTACTAGTCTTTAAATTCAATTGGAATAAAATTCATAAGTTGCTTGAGCGAATAGAGATTCATAATAGGTATACCACTTGTCTGATAAA
This sequence comes from Luffa acutangula, assembly GCA_036850905.1. Classification (NCBI taxonomy): domain Eukaryota; kingdom Viridiplantae; phylum Streptophyta; class Magnoliopsida; order Cucurbitales; family Cucurbitaceae; genus Luffa; species Luffa acutangula. Next base: position 34,441,449 of record CM072099.1, read on the forward strand.
CTTTTCTTCGTCTAGAAAAAAAAAATAAAATGGCATAAAGACCAAACACAAATATTAATAAAATACATAAAATAACGAAGTAATTAATACTTACAAATGTTGTAGCAGAGAAATATAAAAACTGTGTGGGAAGTTGGAGCAAATAGGTTGCAGTGGCTAGATGGATTGAAATGAATGTAAAAAGTAATAAGCAAAGGAATGATGTTTTGAAACATAAAAATTAGAAAGAAGAATTAGGATTGAAAGTGAAACCTGATGATTTATTTTTTGAATAATGCATCAATACTTTGGAAAGCTTGTTGTAGTTTGTGGGCATTTGTGGTTTTGCAAACGAGTTGGCAGCAAATAGAACATTCAAATGAGACGACTGATATATATTGATACAAATACAATACAATAAATGTATATATACCTCAAAACTAAGTGCGCTTCTTTCTATTGATGAATACAAGAGCATATACGAACCCAAAATTATAGAAAAAAAGAAGCAAATAGGAACCATTAATTTCCTCAGTTGTACTTGTTATCTGAGATTTTTCCATAACTTGTTCATGGGTCCTGACTCAAAAGCAAAAGAATAAGACGTTGAGAGATACAAATTAAATAATCAAATCAAACTCAAATGAAATGAAATTCGTTTACTCTTCACATGTAGGTAGATCCATGAGAGGAAATGGGTCTTTGAATGGTCAATAACAACTTTTTCCCTCCCAATCCAAATTTCTAACTCTTCCTTGTGGTATTTATAGGCTAAGTGAATCTTTTCAAATTAGGAATTTTAGAAATTGAATCTTCATGGTTATGACAAATCTTTTTAAATTAGAAATTTTAGAAATTGAATCTTCATGGTTATGACAAATCTTTTCAAATTAGGTTTTTTTTAGAAATTGAATCTCAATAGTTATGATAACTCTACCAATTCCTCTTTTTGTCGACTTCTATACTAAATTAAACCTAAAATCTTTTGATATTATCTTTTTGTCAATTAAAAAATTCAATTGTAATAAATTATTCCTAAAAAAAATCACCAAATTTATGGGGTATAAAAGACAAAAAAAAAAACTTATTTATCCTCATTCTAGTTTAAATATTTCTTCAATTATACTCAACTTAACCAGTTTGAAGGATAACACTTTTTAAATAAAATATCATTGTTATATAGTTGCTTTGTGACATTTTCTTAGTTTCATCTATAATCTATAATCTATAATATATATATATATATATCTATACTATATTAAAATGCTACTAACTTTGAAAAACATTTTTTTGTCAATTTTACCCTCAAAATATTTAGTTAATTATATCTTTTCCATTTTTTAAGTTTAAAACCCAATTCTATTATACTGAAATAAAACTGAAGCCTATTAAAGTGAATAAATGGAAATAAATCGTGACTTTGAAAAACATTCTTTTGTCAATTTTACCCTCAAAATATTTAGATAATTACATCCTTGCCATTTTTTCATTTTGAAAACCAATTCTAATCTACTGAAATGAAATAAAACGAAAGCCTATTAAATTGAATAAACTAAAATAAATCGTGACTTTGAAAAACATTTTTTTGTCAATTTTACCCTCAAAATATTTAGATAATTACATCCTTGCTATTTTTTCATTTTGAAAACCAATTCCAATCTACTGAAGCCTTTTAAATTGTATAAACTGAAATAAAACTTGAAATAAAATTGATCCATGATGTTAAATTATTAAATTATTATAATTTAAAATAATCATTACTAATTTGTAAGAATCTGTAAAGACTTTATTTGTAACAGATGCAAGAAAAAAACGTGATTTCATTGCAATTTATTTTTTAATGAAATGCATTTATTTTTACTTATTGGCATTCAAATTTCTCTATAACAGTTATCTTCCAAAATTCTTCTCTTTAGTATATAAATAGGCAACCTTAACCTGGGACTAACACTCCCCTAAAGCAATTATAAAATTTGAGTCAATCCAAATTGTGTTCTACTTTTCTTACAGAATCTAAAATGGGAAAATCAAAGGTAGGTACAAGGTATTATTGTTTGAATTTGTATTATTTTGTTATGTGTAATATATTAAAATACTTTTTGGTTGCTATTAGATGACAGAGATGACAATATATTAACTAAAGCCATTTCAAAGAGGATGGTGAACAACCATTACCGTTGTTAGAAAATTTCTGAAGCAACAATTCAAAAATCGAAAGGGAGAACCACTCAACATACAGAAGTTCGTTGTTATTGATAAAGAGGTAAAAATAACTTTCAATTCATCAATATTCATTCTCATACAATTAGTTATAACAATTCTACTTAACATGTTTCTATAGGGTGAAAGCGTTCAAATAACCTTATTTAACGAGCTGATTGAGAAATTCGCTGACAAATTAGAAATGGGAAAAACCTATCGAATAATTGATGGAAGTATCAAACCAATCGATACAATTAAGATATCAAAATGTTAATGACAGAATTGAGATATCACTATCACAATCCAGTGAAGTAGAAGAAATTGAGGGGGAAGGATATAATTTGAAGAATCTAAAATTCATCAACTTTGAAATACTGGCGGATGACAAAGACACAGCCTCAAAAATGAGTAAGTTAATTTTTTTTTCTTTGGTTAATATCTTTCAAATAATAACTCATTACTTTATTTTCAGATGTTATAGCTGGTGTGATACAAGTAAATTTAATGATTATCAGAAAGTACCAGACCAACTATACCAAGAAACGTGAAATTAAAGTCATGGACAACAAGTATGTATCATTTAGTTATACTAGTCAAGTAACACGTGCAATGCACGTGGAATCTTATAGTCTTAAATTAAAATAAGAGAAAATAGTAGTTTTTTTAGTATATGTAATGTAACAAAAAAAAGTACCATATAACTTTGTTTTAATTACCATAAACTTTTGAAAGTTAGAGATAAAAATAAAAGATTTCTTATTATATAGTACGTATACAGACATAATAGTAGCACACACGTACATAAAACATTTTTTTTAAATGTAAACTTTGACAATAAGTTTAATAGTTATCTTATAAAAATTTCAAAGTTTAATAATTATCTTATAAAAATAAAAATAAAAGGGGAAAATACACTTTTAGTCCTTAGGGTTTGGGTTAGGTTTCATTTTGGTCCCTGAGTTTTCAAACTCAACCGTTTAGCCTTTGAGGTTTGGTTTTAGTTTCATTTTGGTCTCGTCGGTTTTGTGCAATTTTTTATTAGGGTTTGATGTTTGGGGAAGAAGAAGATGAATGAAGAAAATAAAAGAAAATTAATAAAATAATAAAAAATATTTAATATATTATTTTATTTTAAAAATAATAAATAAATAAATATTATTTATTTATTTAATAAAAACTAATGTCACGTCAACCATCTGTAGAAAATTTGACGGAGGGACTAAAAACGTAACGAAAATCAAACCTCAGCGGCTAAATTGTTGAGTTTGAAAACTCATGGACCAAAATGAAACCTAACCCAAACCTCAAGGACCAAAAATGTATTTTTCCCTAAAATAAACAACTCGGGTTCTAGTACTAAAGAAAGCATAAACTCCAATGTTTAAAACTCTTGGAAAATCATTTATGCTATAATTAAGCATTCTAAATTCAAAATACAACAAACAAAAGTAATCTCTGAGGCACATTGAAATTTGATACTATAATTTTAAACAACTAATTTGGTTGGGAATATAATTAAATTTTATTAAATACAAAATTTAAAATGTTAAGATCTTAAAATGTGTATTGCAATCTTTAAAAAATTATATTTACTTAAAAGAATTTATGATTTATCCAAAATTGTATTTACTTCAAAGAATTGATGTGGATGTAAGTAACATTTGATTACATTATAAATATAAAAAATGATAGATAACAGTACTTCTGTATCGACAAAAATAAAATTTTGAATTCTCAAGGTTTTATTGTGACACGGTTCACGATCAAAATATATGAATTCTCAAGGTTTTATTGTGACACGGTTCACGACCAAAATACATCAATTATATATTTCAAGGTTTTGTCAATTTTATATTTTCTTTTTATACATGGATCACACCTATACACAAATAAATATATGAACAGTTGCACGAATAACCATCTTCATATGAACAGTTGCACGTCGACATCAATTGTACCTATTGGACACAATCAAAATAACACCTTATTGTGACACGGTTCAATAGTGTTTCCCTCATGAATAACATAAATGAGTAATTTTTCATTTTTTTTTATTTTGAAAATCTTGAGTTCTCTTATAAAATAAGAAACTTTCCAATAGTTTGACATTTTTTTCAATTATATATCTTCTTCTTATACATGGATCGCACCTATACATGAATAGATACAACAATTCAATGTGTAACCATCTCCATATGAACAGTCGCATCCCGTCGACATCAATTGTACCTATTGGATAAAATTTCATATAGTTTGACATTTAACCATCTTTACACGAACAATCGCATCCCATCGACATTAATTGCACCTATTGGATTGAATGGACACTTATACTTGAAGGGTAGTGTCTCATAGCAAATGACAAAATAGGAATTTACTTAAAAAGTAAGGGCATAAGAGGAAATGAAAAATTCTCCCCTCTTAGTCCCTTTTATATATAGTATAGATATATCTGCTTTTTTTTTTTTGTTTTACTCTACTAATGAATAAAAATGTGCTAACCACCTAATATATGTGTAGCCTTAATATTCTGAAGTTGAGTCTATGGGATGATTTGGCTGAAGTTGAAGGACAATTCTTAGAAGACAATTACAGTCAAAATAATACAATTCTAATCAAAAATGTCAAAAGAAATAACTATGAAGGTAAACAGTTCTTTGTGTATACTAGAAATTTGAACCAAAATAAATTATATGCCTAACATTAATTATTTCAAGTGAGATTTCGATATCATCCACTAATTTAAGTGTGGTCACACTAAATCCTGACACAGATACAACAGAGATATTAAAATCCAGGCAAGTATTTTTTAAAAAAAGTTCAAATTTAAAAAATTAAAAGAGCATTATTTTTTGGTTAAAAATAGTTTATTTGTGTTAAATTTTTTAAATGCATTTTTTAGGATGCAAAGTTTATTAAAAGATCAAAAGCTTAGAGATCTTTTACATCCATAAAAAAGATTGATAGAAGCAAAAGAAGCAGCATTAGACGACATAATTAAGGGAAAGGCTTCTGAATTATACTGTTCATTTATTGGAAGAATTGTGAAGATACAAAATAAGGACAATCCATGGTTTGAAAAATGTGTTGCATGTAATGAAAGACCCTATCCTATGGAATGCGATTCAACAGCAACCTGTCTAATTTGTGAGGATGAGAAGTCAAAATTTGTGAGAAAATATTTGTTGAGGTTAATCGTATCGGACGGTGAAGAAGAAGCTTATTTGACAATGTTTGATGCTGCTGGATACTTGATTGGATGTAGTGCGACAGAATATTTTAAGGATTTAAAGGTAATTATTAAAATATCTTTATTTTTATTCTTTTTTTTTAAATTAAAAAATTAATATAAATGTATGATGCAGGATACCAAAAAGGAGAAAAGCAAAGGTTATAAAAACTTGGTGGTGGCTGAAGATAAAAAAATATTGTTTTTTGGTGAGGATGGATAAAACAGGGGAGCATGATCGGGCAAGAAAACAGATTGTCGTTCAAGAAGTTTGTACGGTTAGTTCGATGGCAAGCAAAAAACATGGCGAAAAGTTGAAAGAAAAAAAAAATTAGAGCATGCAACAGAAAACACCAAACGTGCAAAATTGGCCAATTAAATGGATAGTTCAAAAGATGTTATGTGTTATGAACTATTTATTACATCTTTCCATGTTTTTTTTGTTTATGTTATGATATTTCGAAGTTTCATTTTTATGTTATATGATATGTTATGTTTTTAATGAATTGTGCTTTTGACATCTTCTATTTATTTATTTGATGCTCAAGGTTACAATAAAATTATAAAATATTAAAGATATGTCACATAAACCTAAATCTGTATATTCCATTTCAAATAAATAAGGCATGTTACTGCTAAAACAAAATAATCAATTATTCGACTTAATAACCAATAACTAATACAAATTTAGAAAATTTGGCAATGTCCATTTACTTTATCAATGATGTTATTCTCTGAGATTCTAACTATTTATATGAATTGACAACAATTTAAATAATAATACTCATATCAATAATATGTAATTATACTATACTACAAAGATAAAGGAAATTTAATTAATATATTTGTCTATTCTAAAATGAAATCATGGTAAACAACTAAAAAAAAATAACCAATTAAATGAATTGACAACTATCAGAATAAACTAACACATAATAAACCATTCAAACCAAATAATACAATGAAAATTAGAAAATTAAGCAATGTCCATTTACTTTATCAAATATACTATTCTCTAAAATCCTAACTATATATTAATTGTTAACCATTAAATATTAGACTCATGTCAATTACAAATATATATTAATTTAACATTAAACTCTAAAATTCTTTCAATCCAACCAAAACAAATTTCAATTTTGAAGAGAAAAAAAATTAGAAATATTTATTTGAACAAGATGTGTAACTATATTATACTACAAAGGTATATGAAATTTAATATTGATTTATTTTTAAATGAAATTACAGAGAAAAAATGGTGAATAAAATTGGTAAACAACTAAAACAAAAAGAAAATTCAAAATTTTAAAAATGGTTCAATATTGTAACAAAAACAAAAATAAAAGGAGATACATGATTAAAAATAAAATAAAAATTGAAGAACATTGCAACTGAAATTTTTAATTATTGAAAATGGTTTAATATTGTAACTGATATTTCAAAATTTAAAAAATGGTTCAATATTGTAACTTATATTTCAAATTTTAAGAAATGCACATTTAAGAAGAAAAAAAAAACCCAACCGTCAAAAATGAAATAATGATTAATATTAATGCAGACACTTAGAGTTGAAGCAAACTGGAATAGAAAGAATATATAACTTATGTATATTTTAGTCTAATATTTTAATTAAGTGTCTTATTCTCAAAAAAAAAAAAAAAAAAAAAAAAAAAAAAAACTCTAAGTGTCTGCCAATTTTCTTTCAAATCCACGGTTTATATTTCTATTGTTTTCTGCTATTAGTATTGGTTGCAAGTTCAAAGTACAATGCAGAAAGAAAGTATCAAATTCTAATGTACACCTAGAGAAATTGACATCAGAATCTTTCATTGTGTTCAGGTAATTATCAAGCTAGCCTATCATGAAATTGATTTATTATTATAGGATTAGTTTTACATACATAACTTGAAACAAAAATAATCTATAATGAGATTTTGTCTACTTATAACTTGATTTTCCTTTGTTTTTGTAGATATAGTTTGTGGATCTTTATTCGGTTTGTCAACAATCCAAGAAGAAGTTAAATTTGGTAAGTTCTACAAATTATAAAATAATTTGTTTTTAGTACGCAAGATGGGAGATTTAGTCAATAATTTTTTGTTTAGATCAGTCCATAACTGGTTAAGAGAATAATATTTTATTATATATGACTTTTAACCTTCGTTTTTTACTTGGAGTTCCTTATGGATTAAAACTTAAATAGGTAGTCAAAATATATTTAAATGTATGGAATTTCAATGGAAGAAAAATAAAGATGATTAAACATAGAGATTGTGAACTATCCTAGCAACTCCAAAACTTATAATAATACACATGAAAAGATTAGATATTCTTGCTTTAAAGATTTATTAACCTAATTTGTTTTTTCTAAAAGAAACTAATATTTAAATAAAAAAATCAAAAAAAAAAAAAAAAACTAGAACCAAATCCCAGAAAAATTAACTTTTTTTCTAGGAAAAAAAATTAGTAATGTTTATGAGAAAAAATCCAAAAAGAAAATGAAAATCAAAACGCAGAAGACTGGAGAAATTAAAAAAAAAATAATAATAATATACAAATAAACAAAAATTTTGAAACTCACCTACTCTCTGGATGCTTTTCTTATCCGAACAATAAATCAACCTAAACATGCAAAACAAGAGCAACCAATGTTATTGAAACTAAAAAAATTATGAAATAAGCAAAAGGTTTGAAGATTTAATGTATTTTTACTCTGGTTTTTTCGAACCTTTCGTTGTTTGCCTTACATCGGCCATCATTCTCCTTTGGTGATAGTTGGTTTTGGGAATGTTCAAGAAATCGACCGACCGACCTCATGCAAAAGAAGGATGGTTGGTAGTGGTGGTATTGAACTTTGACAAAAAAAAAAATCTGGTGAAAAAAAAAATTTGAGAGAAAGAGAAGAAAAAATAGGAGAAAGAGAGAGGAAGAATGGGGAAAGAAAAAAGGAAGGGGGAAAGAAAAAAGTGGTCTTTCGTTGGTTCGACTCCGGCGAGAGGTGGTCTTTTGTTGGTTCGTGTTGACTGGACTCCGGCGAAGCAAAATCCAGCAAAGCAAAATATGGGATTTTTTAGAAAAGTAATGAAAATTTTGAAAAAAAATTAGAAAAAATATGTTTTTTTAAAAGTGAGAGACGCGACACCCATATCCTAGCCACAACATTTGTTTTTTTTTCTTTTTTTAATCTATTTATTCATTTTAAATTTATTAATTCATTAATTTATTATAATTAAATTAAATTAATTTTTTTGAATAAAAATTAAATTAAATTTCTTTTGTTTTATAATTATATATATTTATATTTTATAAATATTAGTTTTCATCTATTTTTCCAAATGATGAACCTAATTAATATGTTTTTTTATTGATTTTTTTTTCAAATTTCAAAATTTTTATTTTTTAAATATATATCTATAATTTTCATGTTTTAAAATTAGTTTTTTTTTATATCATTATTTCAATACAAAACACCACATATTAAATTCAAACTAATACTACGAATAGAGTTTTCAAAAATTATATATTAGTTTCACGAATTTTTCGATAAAAGTTTATATTAAAACATAATCAATCAGAAATCTCTTGCATGCATGATTTTAAGTAGAACGCGTTTCTTCTAAATATTTTCCATAGGATGTTTGTTTTGATCCATTGAATTTTCCTATGATCGGGTCAAAACGAAACCCCTCTCGAAAATTTTCCTCTCAATGACTCCAAACAAACCACCTAAATTAAATTTCTTTTGTTTAATGATTATGTATATATATATATAATAAATATTAGTTTTCATTTATTTTTCCAAATGATGAACCTAATTATTATGTTTTTTCTATTGATTGTTTTTTTTTTCAAAATTTTAAAGTTTGTATTTTTTTTTTTTAATATATATCTATAATTTTCATATTTGAAATTTTGAAATTTTTTGTCTATATCATTTTTTTTAATACAAATTCCGTATTTTTCACAAGTGGTTTGTTTTGACTCATTCATAGAAAAATTTTTAAATTCTCCACAGGGGTTCGTTTTGACACGTTCATATAGGAAAATTTTCCAATTTTTTCTATCAATGGATCAAAACAAACATCCTATGAAAAATATTAGAAGAAACCCGTTCTACTTAAAATCATGTATACAATAGATTCCTGACTGATTATGTTTTAACTATATAAACTTTTATCGAAAAATTCGTGAAACTAATATATAATTTTGGAAAAATCTATTCGTATTATTAGTTTAAATTTAATATGTGGTGTTTTGTATTAAAAAAAACAATATAGACAACAACAACAAAAAAAAAAAAAAGGAAATTTTAAAACGTGAAAATTATAGATCTATATTTTAAAAAATGAAAACTTTAAAATTTTGAAAAAAAAAACAATCAATAAAAAAACATATTAATTAGGTTCATGGAAAAATAAATGGAAACTAATATGTTTTTTTAAAAAAATATATATATATATATACATAGTTATTAAACAAAAGAAATTTAATTTAATTTAATTATAATAAATTAATGAATTAATAAATTTAAAATAAATAAATAGATTAAAAAGAAAAAAAAAAACAGATGGTGCGTCTGGACATGGGTGTCGCGTCTGTCAAAGAGACGCGACACCCTATATATATAAATACTTTCAAAACAATCTTTTTTTTCTAATTTTTTTCAAAATTTTCATTACTTTTCTAAAAAAAAACCCAAAATATGGTACAGAGTTTGAAGAGAGAGAGGATAAAAAGAGAAAAGAGAGGAGAAAATTATAAAGAGGAGAGTTGAAGAAAAATCCATAAGTTGGAGAGATAAAAAATAAAATAAAAAATATTTTTTAAAAAAATTTAAAATGGTAATAATTATAGCTACTATGTAGGTATAATCATCCTTTCTTTTCACACTCTTCCCTATACACACGCCACTGCCAGTATTTTTTTTTTTTTTTAACATAATTGACAGCACAGTACATTTGTCGAGCCTTGCAAAAAAAAAATCTGTAAAAAGGAAAAAAAGAGAGGAAAGAAATCGAGGAATGCGGATATGATTCCTAAAATCTTGCCTTTGTTTGGAGATAAATCATTCCTAAAATCTTGCATTTGTTTGGAGGAAAACCAGAGATAAATCTTTTTTTTTTTTTTTAATTCAACCAGAGATAAATCTTTACTTAGCGTCTAGAATGATATCAAGGTTAGTTTCATCGTTGTCAAAGTACTACGATTTCTGATGGCCGAAACCAAAATAAAAGCGTAAAAATAAGTAGTTTGATTATTAAGTCAAGGATATACTGTTACCTCAAAAAAAAAAAAAAAAAAAAAAAAAGAAATAGAGAGGGAAAGAAAATCTGAAATAGAAAAAATATTATTTAAATAATATATTTTTTCACATTTCAAAAAAAAAAATGGTTTTTCACGTGAATCAAGGGATTCACATGAATCAAGGTTGACAAGTTGCTAGAAAATACCAAACGGACAATTGATTTGAATTTTGGATAATATCTCAAAATTGTATTTGTTTACGAGCTGTAGTAAATTTGAACTAAAAAAATTAATGTGCTCAAATCTGTCAAATAAGAAACCAATTGATCTACTCATTCATTAGAAAAAAAAATTAGTTTCTTAAAATGGTCTTCCCTAAATTATGCTGTCATATTCAGAATTTATTTTCTTAATTTTTTTTTCCAAAGTTAATGTACTTCATTTTATATTTTTAAATTTATGAATTTAGCTTTGAACTAACTCATAAACTTTTTTTTTCAAAAAAATGATTAAAAATATATATCTTACTTTAGTTCGAAAAATTAAGAAAAAACATATGTTCAATTTGTATACATAGTAATATTGAAATAAAAAACAAAAAAAAAAGTTAGTATTAAGTACAATTAAATTATGTATTTTAAATGAAATAGAAGATACATTAAAAGCACTTCCTTTATTCTATGAGGTTGTTGGACTTGAAAATAGCTTTTTTTTTTTTTTCCAAATTCTTTTCTCTTAAATATAAATATTTTCTTTTAGTTGAAAATAGCTTTTCAGTTTTCAAATCTCTTCCTCTTAAATATAAATATTTTCTTTTAGAATAAATTTATAATTCATGCACCCTCAATAAAAAGAGATTGCATTCTCCAAAAAGTGTAAAATCAATTTGTTTTAAATTTAAAGTGAGGTTATTTTAAATAATTCATTTTCTTTTCACACAAATATTGTTTGTTTGCAATAATTTCGCTTTCAAATATTGTTTGAATTATGTGTATTCATCTTGCAAAATCAAAAGTTCTTTTTTTTTTTTTTTTTGAGATTAGAAAGAAAATTATACTTCACTAAAAAGTTAAAATATATTTGAAAAAAAAATGTTTATTATGATTATTTGTTTTTTTTTTGTTTTTTTTATTTTTGATGTCAATTTTAGAATGAAATAATTTATCTCCTAAACTTATAAAAATAATTTAAGTGAAGGTGAAGTACCTTATAAATTTGGTTTCCAAATAAAAGTTTAAAAATACACATGTTTCGTAAAATTGAAAAGTTAAAAAAAAATTAATAAATACTTTAAAAAATTAATGTTTTTTTTTTTAAAAAAAAATTAATGAATATTTTTTTTACCATGCATGTATTTAGTAATATTGGAATTAAATTTGGTAATTATCAATTTATTAATATGTTTAAACATAATTCATATTAAGATTAATAATCATCATTCATATATTTTTAATCAATCATTATTAATTATTATCTTATATAAATCTCATATTAGTTAATCATTATTTGTATTGATTGCTTTGAAATGTTTTTTTTATCTACATGATTCATATTCATTAATTTGTATGTATTTTGTTTACATAATAGTATAGATGGTAATAGAAAAAGAAAGACATACTCTACACTTTCTCAAGAAGAAAGGAGAAGAACAATTGAATTGTCTATAGAATCAAGGAGAAAAAGACAACTTGAAGGAAATGACAGGCATCATACTAAAAGAAGAAATCCTTTTAATATGGCCACACAAAAAAAATGGAAGATGAAATTCAAGGTAAAGTTTTTATTTATTATATCTCAAAACTAATATATTTAAATATTACCTTTATTTAGATTATTCAAATTAATATACGTCTTTTGATGTCTAATAGGATCTGAAATCCTACCACAACCATTTCACTCTCCTATACATGACCTTAAGGGGCCGTTTGTTTTTTGGGAATCTAGATAACCGGAATATTCAGATGCCTGGAATTATAGATACCCGGAAATATAGATGACCGACATTTTAGATAACCGTGTTTGGTTTGAAGGAATAATTTATAAGAATATATGAGAATGTTCAGATAACTATGTTTGTTTTGCAGGATTTTTGTACGGGAAAGTTCTTAGATTATGTATAATACCAATAATGTCCTTACTAATTTTTAGCTAATTTAGCTATTAGTTTAATATGATTTAGTATTATTATTAAGAGAATAAATAAAAAATAAATTAAAATATTATTCAATATAACTACCATTTATTTTACATCTTAATGTAAAATTTAAAAAATAAATGGTTATTTCTTAGTGTACAAATAAATTAATTTATTTTTAAATAAAAATACAAATTGTAAAATGGAGGGGTAAAAGTGTCATCCGAAGATGCCCTCAACATGGGAATCTTTGAAACCCATCTCTCACGAGGGCATCAAAATCTCCTCGGATGCCTCCCGTATGGGCATCCTAGGTTGCCCGGGCATCCCGAATTTCCTAGGTATCCAACATTACCACAAAAAAACGAGGTAATCTAGATGCCCATCCCATGGACATCTTGGATTACCGTCAAACAAACGGCCCCTAAAAAGATTAGACCCTGTACATTTTGTAAGACAATAAAATTTGAGCACGAGACCCCAACATTTTGTTGCTTCAATGGTCAGGTACAAGTTTCTAGAGACAAAATATTCGATTTAATATTGTATTTAATAGACACATTAATTATTAATTCATGATCTTTATTTATGATCTAGGTACATCTTGCTAAATCTATAGTACCTGAGAACCTTTATTATTTATTTACGTCACAATCTGAAAAGGTGGTTTTGTTTCGGAAGAATATTCGAGCTTATAATAGTATGTTTTCTTTCACATCATTTGGGGTAAATTTAGATAGAGATCTAGCATCTTCGAGTAAAGGAGTTTACACATTCAGAGTACAAGGACAAATATATCATGACCTCCCAAGTTTATTACCAGAAGATTAACCAATATTCTTCCAACTATATTTTTATGATACCATGAATGAAATTACAAATCGCATGGAAAGATTAAGAGATGTTGGATTGGATCAAAGTCTTACAGAAAAATTGGTAGAAATCTTAGAAGTTAATCTATATGCCAAATTTTTTAGAAGCTTGAAAGATCTCCAGACAATTGAAGATGCTCATATACATATTGCTACGAATGTACAAGTTGATCAACGTGTCTATAACATGCCTGGAGTAGATCAAGTAGATGTTGTTTGGATTGAAGGAAACAATAACAACATTCCATTTAAAAGAGACATTGTGGTACATGCGCATTATGGAAAACGACACAGAATACAACATTATTTTAGTTGTTATGATTCACTTCAATATCATTTACAATTTCCAAATGGAGAAGCTAGCTGACATCAGGACATCAAGAGAAATGTTAAGCAAAATCATGATGACAAATTATGCAAAGTTTCCATAGAAGGAACGTCAAACATCATACAACTTGAGAGCATTGAAGATATCATGAAGAGTGAAAAACAAGGTTCGTTCGATCTATCATTACACATTAAATAACTTATATCTACTAACAATTTTTTATTAATATATTATTCATAATATAAACAATTTGTTATTCAACTTTCACAGGAATTTCAAAAGGTCGATCGTCCACAACTTCATGCAGAGAATATTACTGTTATAAGCTACAAATACGTGAATCCACTAAATCAGTATTACTTTTAGCTGGACGACTTTTCCAACAGTATGTTGTTGATATGCACATAAAGCTTGAAACCACTCGACTTGATTTCTATAAAACACAACAATCACACATTCGCTCCGAATTGTATCAAGGGATTGTTGATGTTGTAAATGTTGGAGAAACAAGGGGAGACAAGGTTGGAAAGCGTGTTGTTCTTCCTTCAACATTTATTGGTGGTCTAAGAGATATGCGTCGTCGATATTTAGATGTTATGGCCTTAGTACAACATTTTGGAAAGCCAGATCTTTTCATAACAATGACATGTAATGCTGAATGGAAAGAAATAAGAGAAGAACTAATGGAAGGCCAACTTTCTCAAGATAGACCAGATCTAACTTCAAGAATTTTTAAAGGAAAGTTAATGGACCTGAAAGACCAAATTGTGCACAAAGAAATATTTGGAAAAGTTGCAGCTTTTGTATATGTTATTGAATTTCAGAAACGAGGTCTTCCACACATGCATATGTTGGTCATATTGAAAAAAGATTTCAAGATCACAAATGCTGACCAGTATGACAACTATGTTAGTGCAGAAATTCCAGATAGCCAGAAAAATCCTGCCCTTCACAATGTTGTTGTGAAGCACATGCTCCATGGCCCATGCGGAGAAGATAACAAAAAATGTTCGTGCATGATCAATGGAAAATGTAAATTTCATTATCCAAGACAATTTTCCTCAAAAACAATGCAAGGAAAGGATGCATACCCAATATACAGGAGGAGAGACGATGGAAAACATGTATTTATAATAATAACAGTTATTTATTGTTTAATTTTAAATTGTTTATAGGGAAAAATACACTTTTGGTCCCTGAGGTTTGGGTTAAGTGACACTTTGGTCCCCGAGTTTTCAAACTCAACAAAAATACCCTTGAGGTTTGAGATAAGGAGCAATTTGGTCCCTGCCGTCAATTTTTCTGTTAAATTCTAACGGTAACCTGACGTGGCACTATTATTTTAATTAAAAAAAATTAATTTTTAATTTTTTTAAATAAAAAAAAAATATATTAAATATATTATTATTTTATTGTATTTTAATTATTTATCCCTCACTCTCTTTCTTCCTCTTCCCCAACTTCTTCTTCTCCAACTCCGGTGGCCGGCCACCGCCGTTCGCCGACCGGCAGCCGCCGACCGCCGGCGAGTTTTTTTTTCCTTTCTTTCTCTCTCTTTTCTTCTCTCTTCTCTTCTCTTCCATTTCTTCACCTTTTCTTTTTTTTTTAAATAAAGAAGAGGGAGAGGGACGTCGCCGGCGCGAAACGTGACCCAAAACCCAGATCTGAAACCAGTGCTCGGCGTTTGTGGCGTTCGTGACCCAAAACCCATATCTGGACACGTTCGCATCGTTTGCAGCCGTTGTTCTCGGCGTTCGCTTTTGCAGGCGGTGTTCGCGGCGTTTACGGTCGGTGTTCTCGGTGTTCCCGTTTGTAGTCGGCGTTCGCGGCGTACGTGACCCAAAACCCAGATCTGGACGTTTGCGGCGTTTGTGGTCGTGTTCGCGGGCATTCGTGGTCAGGGTTCTAATGGATGAGTGATCGAAGGTGAATGGGGCGATTTTCCAGTAATTTCTGGCAACGGTGAGGGAGGCGGTGAGTGAGAAGGAAAGAAAGAAGAAAAAACAAAGAAAAAAAAATGTCGTCGGCGACGGCGGTGACCGGCGGACAACGACGACGACGGGAGCTTTGGTTTGAAGGAGAAGGGGAGGTTGGTGATGATAGGAGTGTTGAAGAGGAAATGAAATAAAAAAGAAATAAAAATATATTTTAAAATTAATATTTTTATTATTTTTATTAAAAAAATGAAAAAAAAATTATTTTTTTATTAAAATAATGGTGCCACGTCAGCCAACTGTTAGGGTTTAACAGCAAACTAGACGGCAAGGACCAAATTGCTCCTTATCTCAAACCTCAGGGGTATTTTTGTTGAGTTTGAAACCTCAGGGACCAAAGTGTAACTTAACCCAAACCTCAGGGACCAAAAGTGTATTTCTCCCTCGTTTATAATATACTCCATAATAGTGATTTAGTTTTTAAATTTATTATTTAATAGTATTTTTCTAATTAAATTAAAATTTTCTAAACTTCAAGGTAACAGTAAGAAAGAAGACTTTCGATAATCAATGGGTTGTCCTTTATAATCCATATCTACTTTTGAGATACAACTGCCACATTAATGTGGAAATATGTTCTGGATTGAAAGCAGTTAAATATTTATACAAATATATTTACAAGGGACATGATTGAGCAGCAGTTTATATATCACATGATGGTGATAACAAAAGTATTGATGAAATAAGGGATTATCAAGATGCTAGATGGGTATCAGCTCAGGAAGCCTTATGGAGAATTTATGACTTTAGGCTAAATGAAATATCTCCGCCAGTGATAAACTTACAACTCCACCTTCCAAATATGCAATGTGTTTTTTATTGGGAAAATCATAATTTGAAGAAACTCATTCATTGGGATCATATCTCGAAGACAGTGTTAACAGAATACTTTCATATGTGTCAAAAGTATGAAAGTGCTCGAAATTTGTTATACAAAGAGTTTCCTGAACATTATGTATGGGATAAACAACTACGAATGTGGAAGGAAAGAAAAAGAGGAGTGGTTGTGTCACGTATTGTAGGAGCAAATCCAAGAGAAGGAGAAATATATTACTTGCGATTGTTACTAAATCATGTTAGAGGACCAACATCATTTGAGTCCTTATTAATCGTAAATGGAAAAAGAGTATCAACATTTAAAGAAGCAGCACAAGAAAGAGGACTCTTGGATTCTGACCAAAGTGTAACAGAATGTTTGAATGAAGCAGTATCATTTGAGATGCCTTATGCTTTTAGAAGACTGTTTGCAACATTATTAGTGTATTGTGAACCTATTGACGTGAGAAAATTGTGGGAAGATTGTTCTCATGCATTATCGGAGGATTATAGAAAAGATGAGTCAACAAATTTGGAATATCATATGCAGTGTGCATTGTGAGATATTAAGGTATTCCTTGAGTCAATGGGCAAACAAATCACCATGTATGATTTACCAATAATCAAGCATATGACAATAGATGAAAAAAATTGTTATATGAAAGATATATTGGATGAAAGATCAGTTGTTGTCTCAGACAAAGATATTTAAACTTCATCAAAATTGAATGAGGACCAAAAATTGGCATACGATATTATTCTTCATAGAATCATGGAGAATAAAAGTGGTATATTTTTTTATTGATGGACCAAGAGGAACAGGAAAAACATTTTTGTATCGTGCATTGCTAGGTACTATAAGATCAAGAGGGATGATAGGAATCGCAACAACAACATCAGGTGTTGCTGCTTCAATTATGCCAGGAGGACGAACTGCTCATTCTAGATTTAATATACCACTAC
This sequence comes from Luffa acutangula, assembly GCA_036850905.1. Taxonomy (NCBI): domain Eukaryota; kingdom Viridiplantae; phylum Streptophyta; class Magnoliopsida; order Cucurbitales; family Cucurbitaceae; genus Luffa; species Luffa acutangula. The sequence goes on from CM072099.1 coordinate 34,459,210, forward strand.
AGGCAATGGAATCATCTATTTGCAATATTTCAAAGCAAAGTAATAGAATAGAACTAATTAGGCAGGCAAAAGTAATTATTTGGGATGAGGCACCAATGGCTAAAAAATGCACAATAGAAGTAGTTGATAGAACCTTCAGAGATATAATGGATTGTACTCAACCATTTGGTGGAAAAGTTGTTGTATTTGGAGGAGATTTTCGACAAGTGTTGCCTGTAGTTCCACGAGCAACTGGACAACAGACTGTTAATGAAAGTTTGGTAAAATCATATCTTTGGGAGCAAATGGAAAAGATACAGCGAAAAAAAAAACATGAGAGCTCAAAGTGATAGCAATTTTGCAGAATATCTGTTAAAGATCGGAAATGGAACGGAACCATCAGTAGAAGACGATTATATTTGCCTCCCATACAATATTACTATTACAGGTGAAAATGATGAAGATGCAGTAATGAAGTTACTACATAATGTATATCCTGATCTCCAGCAAAATGCAACTTCAACAAAATACATAACAAACAGGGCAATTTTATCAACTACAAATGAGTATGTTGATCAGATCAATGAGAAAATGATAGAACTATTTCCTGGAAAAATTGAAGAATTCATGAGTTTTGATGAGGCAATTGACGACACACATAATTACCATCAAGAAGAATTCCTCAATTCGTTATTGCCTAATGGTGTTCCACCACACAAATTGTTGTTGAAAAAAAATTGTCCAGTTATGCTATTGAGGAACTTAGACCCAGCTAATGGTTTATGTAATGGAACTAGAATGGTTTGTCGTGAATTTCGCAAAAACATCATTTATGCAGAAATCACAGCGGGACAAAATGCAGGAAAACAAGTTTTTCTTCCACGTATACCTATGAGTCCTACAAATGATGAAGGATATCCATTCAAATTCAAGAGAAAACAATTTCCAGTAAGACTTTGCTTTGCAATGACAATTAATAAGGCTCAAGGACAGACAATACCAAACGTTGGAGTTTATCTTCCCCAAAATGTTTTTTCGCATGACCAGCATGTGGCACTTTCAAGGGGCATCTCTATGGCAACAACAAAGGTATTGGTTAAGTCAAAGGAAAATTGGACAAAAAACATTGTATATAAGGAAGTTTTGACTTTGTAAATCTATTTGTTTACCATGTACTTTCATATGATGTAGGACAATTATGGTAATATATTTCAATCAATATGTTGCATCTTATTGTTAATATCAATTTATTTTCAATGTCAATTTCTTTAAAAAATATGCTTTTTTTTGTGATAGATATTCGTAGTCTAAACAAACATATCAATATAAACTAAAAAGAATAATGATAAACAAACATGTAATAAAAATTATAATTACAAATTAAATTACGTTATTTTATTTCGTGCAATGCACGTGGTAAATCCTAGTATATATAAAAGTACGAATGAGGAAGAAACTTTTTTTAGACAATATTATCCTTGTTTTTTAATATAATACCCAATTTACCCTTCCTTCTAGGTTTATTATAAAACTCTTTTTTCTCTTTCTTAATTCTTAATTAAAAATCAAAGGGTGTAATGAGACCACCACCACTCATGTATGATGTATGCGTGAAGTCCTTCCACTTTTTTCTCAAATGAAACCGTTTTTTTTTTTTTAAATTAAACTCTTTTTTTTTTCAAACATTAAACCATTTCACATTCCCACATACGTGTCATAAATAGGATATTTAAATTAAAAAAAAAAAAACTTCTCCACTCTCCTATAAAAACAATGGAAAGCATTTAATTATTGAATATAAAATGTTAGAATCTAAAGAGTTTTGTAACCTTTCCATTTCCTATATCCTACAACTATAAAAATGACTATCTCCTACTCATTTCCATCAAGAATTTGAGGTCGTCTTCTTATACTATTCTCTCTTATTTTATTTTATTTTATTAGGTTAATTTCTAATTTTAATGCAGCAAACCTCTAGCCGTTTCAATTTTCAAAACAGTATTGTTCGACAATCTTCAAGTTGGTGAAAGGTAAAGTTTTTTTAGAAACAGTTATATAATATACCGATCATGATATTTTTTTTTTTGATAATTGTTATTTTAAAATTATTTTACTATGTGATTATTGTTTTTTCTGTCTTTTTCTGTCTACGCATATTTAAACTTTACATATTTTATTTTTAGTTAAATTATGTTTTTTTTTTATATTTTAAATGTATAATTTGATAAAAATTTGACATTTCATTCTAGAACCATTACATAAATTAATTATTATTTAAATTTTTTTTATCATATTAATTAATAATCATTGTTGCAACAATTTAAACTTGTTTCTTAAATCAACATAACTAAATTTATTTTACTTTTCCATATTCATGTATATAATTGAGTATCAATTATCATTTTTAATTGAGGTATATATATTTTTAACAAGTTTAATTAATAAAAAATTAATTATCATTTTGGTACACTTGTGTCTTACATATAAATGGAGTATTGAATAATAATAAGTATTCTCAACGTCTTGATATTCCACACTCCAACACTACATCACTAATGTACATGGAATGTTTATTTAGTAATTGAGCAATAAAACAACCCTTTTAACTTTTTTTTCAGATAAAACATACACTTTCAAAATTCACGACTTTTCATCTTCCTATCTTCTTAATTCAAAAAAACTTAATGTATATACATATATATACACATCAAAATTATGGTAGCTTGATGAGGGAAAATAGAAACATATACAAAATTCAATTTCAATGTATATACACACATTCTAACCATTTTATATAAAAATTCATCTCCTTTTTCTTTCTATACTGCAAATGGCGCAAATCTAAAACCACAAGAAAGATAAATCACTTTTAAATTGAGAGAAGAAACCATTGCATAAAGGACTTGTATGTTAAATTCTTTTATAAAATTCTTATATCACATGTTACTTAGTCTAAAGTTAATGCTTTTTATGTACTAAAAAAAAAAGTTAATGCTTTTTATATAAATACACTATCTATAAATTCATACATAGCATTGAAGTATATAAAGTAATTGTTTCAATAAAGTTGTAAATTTTAACAACTATACTAAATTACTTTAAGAATAATAATTGCTAAATTAAATTTAAAAAATGACTTATTAATCTATAAAATAGTTTATTTTCTTTTAAATACAACCGATCATATGCTTAAACCTAATTTTAATATATGATGGAATAAAATTGAAATATAACGTGCTAAAAGACTATATATAAAAGTGTGAAGGTGGAAAAAACTTTTTTTTGGACAATATTGACCTTGATCTTTTGTACAATAACTTTTTTTTTTTTTTTTTTTGGGCTCTGATACCATATTATATTATATGGGCTTCCATCTCAAAACCAATTGGCAATGAGTGGAGTGACCCTTAAGCTTATATATTGTGAGGTCTTCACTAATCTTTTCAATGTGGGATCCTCAACATGCCCCCTCAAGATGGCGCCTCTTTGGATTGTGTAAACATTTCCTCTTGCAACAACTCATAGTAGAGCAGATTGTGTAAACATTTCCTCTTGCAACTCTTCTATCATTTTCTTTATGGTATCAGAGCTTCGCACATAGAGAAATTGATCCTCATTTATTTTTTCTTCTTTTTGTTTGCCATTTCTTTCTTTTACCATCTGCTCTGTTTTCAGCTGATAATTCAATCAATCCCCCTTTATGGCTAAGAACGAAACTGCCCTAACTATACAAGCCTTCCATCAATGTTCAAGCTTGATATCACTCAAGCTAAGCTCAACAAATTACCTACTATGGCGATCTCAAGTACTTCTGCTCGTTCGCAGTTTGGGAATTGAACACCACTTGTCAAATGACACCCCGCCTGATTCAAAAATCAAGGATGAAAGAAGGAAAATTCTCTGACAATCCGATGTATCTCACTTGGCTCAATAATGATGGTTTACTAACTTCATGGCTCTTGGGAATCATCACTGAGGAAGTGCTATGCATGATAGAAGGATTTGAGACAGCCCATCAAGTATGGAAGTCCTTAGAAGAAACTCTCCTTGCCATCTGATAACTGCCCAAAAGGTAGTTATTTAGGCCTCAATTATATAGAGATTTGTGTGTCCTCTATGCGTATTAGGGTTGGTTTTGGATAGATATTACATGTTTTAACCCATTTGGAAGAATGGAAGCATTGGAAATTATTTTGTGCAGATTATGCTGCTGAGCGACTGGAGGGAGCAAATTCTATGCTGCAGCAAAACTGGGAGCAGAAACTGCCACATCACAGCTAGTTAGCCAACTTCATGAACCGACTTCTGTTGAGTAATTTTCGTGATAAAGGAGCAAGGAGAGCCCTACACGTGTCCAAGTTGACCTAATTCAAGTCTCCTCTCCTTCTATAAAAGGAAGTAGCCGTCCAAGTCAAAGGCATTCCATGTTTTCCCTTGGAAGCCGAATATTTTAGAGAGATTGAAGATCATCAAGAACACCATTTTTCGCAAGATGATTAGGGAGTTTATTTTCTTTATTAACTTGTGGTTATGGATATGCATACTCAGATTGTAATTCGTATTTCTATGCCTATTATGAACTAAGTAGCTTAGGTGTTGGTTAGGAATAATGTGATTGCTGTGCTTCATCTCGAGTAATATATTGACTATCGCATTTTGGTTAATTGTTGTGCTTATTCTCACTTTATGCCCGCCTGGCCAGCCGGTATGGATAGCTCTCTCTAGTTTCAGGGATGATTTAGAGAGTGTGTGGCAATTATCCACACTACGATCATTGTGTATTGGTGAACGCCAGTGACTAAGCTAGGGATAGCCAGTTGCCTAGTGCTTGATCGGTCGCACTTCATTGGGTTTGAAACATATCCCAAAAGATCCGGAGTTCCGGGAGGAATCCGCTAATAATACTGCGAGAAATGCATGATCAATAATATTGCTAGAGCATCTTTTAGAACGATCACTAAATCCTAACCAGCGCCTGTCTTTAGTCTGTCTATCTATTTGTTTACTTGTTGTTCTGTCACTTATTTTGCTTCAGCATAATTCCGATAAAACCAAATCATTTTACTATCTTTGAAACCATTACGAAGTTACACAAAAATAGGTAGAGTGGAAACTAATTCAGGGCTCGGATTGATAATATTACTTGTTGTAGACTGTGTATACTTGCACAGGAATTCTAGAGTATTTTATATCATATTTTTACTCACTCTAGGAACCCAACACCATCACAAAGGAAAATGAAATTCACATAAGTGAATCCTTACATTCCCTAAAGAAAGGTAATTTGTCACTTGAAGATTATATTAAAAAGTTCAAATTTTTGTGTGACAAGCTAGCAACTATGAAGAAACCCATCGATGATTTAAGCGAGTATTCACTTTGGCTCGAGGATTGGGACCCAAGTACAAAGACTTTCGGACAACAATGTTGTCTAAAGCTCCCTATCCCACATTCAATCAATTCATCCTTGCTCTCAAGTCGCATGAACAGCTAAATCAAACGGATTTGAATGAGGAAGAAATAGGTACACTCCCTGATATAAATCAAGCATTATATAGTCAACGAGGGAGAGGTAGAGGCAAAGGAAGACATTTTAGTTCTCGTGGTCGTGGTTTCCAGCCCAGTAGTTGAAACAGCCCCCTGCACCAAACAGAAAAAATGTTGGCTTCAACAATCTAAAATTCACAGCATATTAATTCAAATCAAGGTAATTCTATAACCTGTCAAATATGTGGAAAGCCTAACCATACCAATACTTTTATCACTAATCTTGTTGAAAAATTGAGTACATAATTTGCATTGAAGGATCTGGGAGCGCTCCATTATTTCCTTGGTGTTGAAGTACAAAGTATCACAAATTGATTTCACATCACCCAAAGCAAATACACCAAGGACATCCTTACAAAAGCAAAGATGATAGAAGCCTCACCTATCACCACACCAATGGCAACAAGCAAAAACAAGTGCCCAAACGAAGATGAGTTCGTCGATCCAACAACCTACAGAAGCCTTGTGGGATCACTCCAATATCTTTCTTTAACAAGACCCGACATTGCCTACTCTGTCAATAAAGCATGTCAACATATGCAACAACCCCAACGTCAACACTTAAGGGATGTAAAACGAATACTTCGCTATCTTAAACACACTATGAATCATGGTCTCACTTTTCGCAAGAATAGCTCACTTACTTTGTATGCATTTTGTGATGCAGATTGGGGAAGTTGTCCAACTACACGAAGAAGTACCTCTGGATTTTGTGTTTTTCTAGGTTCCAACGTAATCTCGTGGTCGTCAAAGAAGCAACCAACAGTGTCTCGTTCAAGTGCTGAGGCTGAATATAGAGCAATGGCCAACACAATAGCTGAACTCACATGGATAACATTTCTCTTGCGAGACATTGGCATCCCTCTTCATCGACTTCCTGAATTATTCAGTGACAACATGAGTGCTTTGAAAATGTCTATTAACCCGGTCTTTCATGCAAGAACGAAGCATATCGAACTAGACTACCACTTTGTTCGAGAAAAGGTCGCACTTGGGTCATTAATCACACGCTATGTTCCATCCCGTGCACAACTTGCTGACATTTTAACCAAACCTCTATCCAAAATCATGCACCGTGACTTTACTAACAAACTTGGCGTTCGAGAACTCTCTACCTCAAGTTTGAGAACAAATGATAGAAATCATATTCAACAGAACATGAACTCCAGCTCATCCCTACACCATGGCCAACAACCAACACCTCAACAATGGTGTAATGACAACCCAAATTGCTTTGTCATTCAACAGTAATGACAACTAACATGAAATTGGAGCTGAGATATTGTGAATACTCTCATTAATCTCCAGTCAAAAATCAGCTTCAAATTATCATTAAACTTCTGCTCGAAATCAGCTTGAAATCATGTTTTTTCCTCTTTTAATATTTGACTCTTTTAGCCAACTGTACATTAAAGGACTTTCCTTTAACTTTCCCTATTTCCTTTTATATTTAATTTCTCTATGTGCAGTATTTAAAGAGAATGATTCTTGTATAATGGAAGCAAGTGTTACAAATACAGTGTAAATATAATTATAGATATCCATTTTAGGACATATTCAACCCCACCATTTTTAGGGCAACTCCCCATGACTCCTTAACTTTAGGCTCAAGACTCTCCCTCCCACTCCTATTTTAGGACTTGTAAGTTGTAACCATCCCCTATTGTACTAGTATAAATAGGGATGTTCATGAAGTGTTAAAGAACAACTCAATTGAATGCAATTCATTTGCTCTCTTCTCCCTACCTTTGTTCTCTCTATTTCTCTAAGTGTTCTTAGTGTTCTTGTTATTGTTCTTCACGTTTTTATAACAGCAAGCCATTTTTTTTAATTATCGTGAATAGTAGAGCAGATTGTGTAAACATTTCCTCTTGTAACTTTTCTATCATTTCCTTTAACCACCACGTAAAAGTTTGATTTGTTTTTAAATTTGTAACCTTTTTTAGTAATGTGTTATGATCTATTTAATGAGTATAAATGTATTAAAGTTATTATTATTTTCTCAAATGTTATAATTCAAACATGAAATTATTTAATTATTTAATTATTATATTTAAGAAAAAATAAAACAAATCTTTCTACATTCTTCAATCAAAACCTTGTTTTTTTTTTTTTGAAAAGATCAAAACCGTGGTTCTTAAAAACTCATAACTCTTCAGAATGCCTTATGTTTATTGCATCGAATGCAAATTCAGATGCAGTTGTGTTTTCGGATTCTTTGACTGCTATTAAGATGATCAATAGGGAGATCCAAACGACGACGGATGTGCATCATTGGGTTTCACAAATCCAAGATGCTCATATATCATTTCAGTCTTTACAATTTGCTCATATTAGCAGAAGCACAAATGGAAGGGCGGACAAATTAGCAAAGAAGACTTTCAAAGATAAGAAATCAAGGTTGTGGTTATCTAATTTTCCTCAGTGGCTGATGTCAATGGGCGGTAATGCTCATTGTAAATGTATTTTAAATAGTATTTACAATACTTAATGAAGAATCTCATTTCTGGTAAAAAAAAAAAAAAAAAAAAACAGAAACTCATAACTCTTCATTTTTTATTGTCAAAAAAAAAAAAAAACTCTTCATTTTTTTAATTTGTTTTTAAATGTTAACTTCTTTTTAGTAATAAGCTATGACGCCTTTAATAAGCACTAATTAAAGTTATTATTTTCTGAAATGTTATAATTCAAACATGAAATTATTTATATCTTTACTTATTGTATTTTTAAAAAAATAAAACAAACCTTTTCATCTTCTGCCATAAAAAACCGTGGTTTTTAAAATTCAACTCTTCATTTTCTACCTTTTGCATTTAAATATTTAGATTAACCTAGGTTCTTTTAAAGTTCGTTGCTAAAATCATTTAGTACAAACTCTCACACTATGACTTTTCAATTCAATTCTTTCCCACCCTTCTTAACTTGACCTTCAAAGTTCAACTAAAAGAAGAGGTGATGCCACTCTTAATTATTGATGAAATTCTTATTGATTTTAGTTGTCTATTATGCTTTTGATTCTATTGGTTTATTATTATTTTAATGTTTTCTTATTGTGTTAGCTTGTACTCTTGTTCCATTCTTTTGCTCGATGTCTTTTTGTTTTTTGGTTAGATCTATGAAAGAATGGAGAGAACGTTAGGTTGTGGCAACATTGGTGGGAACTCAAAATCTTTAGGTCTCAACTAAAAAAGGTGACAACACTTGCTTAATTCTTATAATTTATATGAATTTTCATTGTCGATTCTACTTTGATTCCATTGGTTTATTTTTTTCCCTATTTTCCTATTGTATTGTTCCATTATGTTGAGGCTAAGTACTTGAGAACAACGATCAGAATCACCTTCTTAAAAGCAGTACCAAGCAATTTAAAAAGTACATACAAAGATAGGGAAAGAGAAGAGAGACAAAATGTTTATAGTGGTTCGACACTAAGGTCTACATCCACTCTAATGGCTTAGTGAGAGATTTTATTCAAGATCCATGAGAATGATTACAAGAGATATCAAAGAGACGAGCTCACAAATTCACTCTATTTTTCTAAACTCTCAGTGATAGAACACTGTATACAAAAACCCCTTTTTCCTTTTATAGCGTCTGGAGCTTATGTGGTTTAGAGAGCACATGTCAGCACGTGACATTTACCAGCTGATAACAGAATGAAAGATTATTCTTCAACAATTCAGCCTCTTGAGCTTTACATTCTGAACCAAACGAGAATCTCCGCACAAGCCATCAGTCAGTGACAAAGGGTTATCCAAAATCTAACTTGAGTAGTTCACAGAGGCTTTCAAGCCTACTGCCAGTCAATGCCTTAGTCATCATGTCTGCAGGATTGACTACTGTGTGAATTTTCAGCAGTTTAACAGCACCCTCTTGGACCTTCTCTCTCACACAGTGAAACTTCACATCTATGTGTTTTGTATGGTCATGATATGTAGGATTCTTTGACAAAGCCAAAGCGCTCTGACCATCACAGTGAATTTTCACATTACACTCTCCATTTATCATTTCTGAGATGCTTCCCTTCAGCCACATAGCTTCTTTTACTGCCTCTGATAAAGCAATGTATTCGGCTTCAGTTGAAGACAATGCCACTACTGATTGAAGATTTCATTTCCAACTGATAACATTGCCAAAAAAGGTAAATATATAACCTGTAAGTGAGCGCCTTTTGTCTAAGTCTGCAGCGTAACCAGAGTCTACAAAACCAACAAGATATTCCCTGTGAGATGTTGCTTTGGTGTACAAAAGACCTTTACCTGCTGTTCCCTTCAAATACCTTATGATCCATTTACAAGCCTCCCAGTGTGGACGTCAAGGATTTGCCATAAACCTACTCACAACACTCATGGAGTGGGCCAAATCTGGACGGCTGCATACCATCCATACATCAGACTGCCAACCAAATTTGCATAGGGAACTGACCTCATATCCTCAAGTTCTGAACTATCAGTGGGAGATTGTGACATGGAAAGCTTGAAGTGCTGAGCAAGAGGAGTTTTAACAGCTTTTGCTTTCTCCATATGGAACTTTTTAAGAATCCTTTCAAAATAACAAGATATTCATTGTGAGATGCTGCTTTGGTGTACAAAAGACCTTTACTTGCTGTTCCCTTCAAATACCTTGTGATCCATTTACAAGCCTCCTAGTGTGGACGTCAAGGATTTGCCATAAACCTACTCACAACACTCATGGAGTGGGCCAAATCTTGACGGCTGCATACCATCCCATACATCAGACTGCCAACCAAATTTGCATAGGGAACTGACCTCATATCCTCAAGTTCTGAACTATCAATGGGAGATTGTGACATGGAAAGCTTGAAGTGCTGAGCAAGAGGAGTTTTAACAGCTTTTGCTTTCTCCATATGGAACTTTTTAAGAATCCTTTCAAAATAAGCTTCTTGAGTAATCAGTAGACTACCACGAGATCGATCCCTTTGAAGTTCCATACCTAAGATCTTTTTTGCTGACCCAAGATCTTTCATTTCAAACACACTACACAAGGCTGCTTTAAGCTTCTGTATTTCAAGTTTACTAGTGGCTGCAATGAGAATATCATCCACATACAGAAGCACAAGTATATATCCAGAGGAAAACATCTTCTTATAAACACAGCTATCAAAGTTTGTCCTTTTAAAACCTTCACTCGTTATAAAAGAGTCAAATCTCTTGTTCCATTGTCTAGGGGAATGTTTTAATCCATAAATGGATTTTTGAAGGTGACAAACATAATCTTCCCTCCCAACTTCAATAAATCCGGGAGGTTGGTGTTGGGTTTTATGCCCTAAAACTCGTAGATAGTGAATGTAAACAAATTTTATACTTGTATTTAATAAAGTGTTATTTAATTTTCTGCAATAAAATGTTATTGATAAATATTGCACTATTTGACCCTAATCAAATAAACTAGACATCCAAGGCTGTAATATGAGTCTTGAACTATATGTAGCGACATATGGGATCATTGTTCAAGAAACAGCCTAAAGGGTCTATAGTATAGGGATAAGACTAGGTGCCTTATCCTGGTGACACTATGGATACGACCCACTTTGTATTTGATACAAACGCTGTGATCCAACGCGTTCGTGTAGGAGACATGCGAGTGGGGGTATCCTATGCAATGAGTTTGCATAAGACCGGACCGCGAAATAGTAACCACTGGTTATAACACCGTTAACTAGTTGGTTTTCTATTTCACTAGGACGACCTAGACAACTTAGTCTTAATCCTGAGTTGATTATGGACTCCTGCTCATGAGAGATTGTCCTTTGATTTGTATGGGTGAGAGTGGCCAATACGCCGACTCAATAAGCCTACCACTTTGGGGACAAGACCGAATGGGGAGCTGGGAACATAATCGTACAAGATGGAATTCACTCCTTCCCGACTTTAGGGAAGCAGATGAGTGTTCCCTTAAGTGGTTACTCCGAGTCTTGAACAAAGGGCCCTACCCTCTCAATGGCACGAGAGGGTTTTCTGTTTGATGGTTGGACCACAAACAGGTTGTTCATTAGAGGAGAATTGGTACTTAAGGAAATAGAGGTAACCCAGGGGTAAAACGGTAATTTGACCCAACTGGTGTTACGGACACTCGTGAAGGACTAACTAGTCGATATTGGTCTAAAATCCGTGGACACAGAAAATATGTCTGCAGTGAGAAGAGTGCAACTGTGAGTCTATAGTGGAATGTACACACAGTTAACGAATATTGATTAATGTGGTTAATGAGTTTGACCAATTAATCTCACATCGTTGGAGCTTCTGATCTGCAGGTCCATTAGGTCCCACTGGTAGCTCGTAAAGTAATTTGAGGCAACTAAGTAATAAAAGTAAATTGAAAATGTTCAATTTATTAAGGGAAACAAATATAATATATATTGATATATTATTATGAGAGAAATTAATATTTGAAAAGTTCAAATATAAATTTATGGAAGTTTGAAAGAGTTCAAAATAATGAATTAATTAAATTAAGGCCTAAAATGTGTTTGGGCAAATTAATTAATTCTAGGCCGGGAATTAAATATGTGATATTTAATTGGTGGTTAATTAATTAAAGAATTCATTAACCGGGAATTAATCAATTATGGAAATAATTAATCACTTAAGGAAGTGATTAATCATTTAAGGAAATGATCTAATCACTTATGGAAGTAATTAGTCATTTGTGAAAAAGATTAATCAATTATGGAATTGATTGATCATGATTGATTAATTAAGGAATAAAGATTGAATCAATTATGGAAAAGATTGATTTAATTGAATATTTTATTCATGGCCTCTCTTCTATAAATAGGACACTTTTTTGACACTTGACACTCTTGAAAGACAAGACCTAGAATTCTCTCTAGCCTCCCTCTTAGAGAAAGACTCCCACAAGTCTTTTGCCTCCTAGACTTAGAGACATACCGGTGTAACCTTTGTGGTGATTGTGTCAATCAAAGAAGAATTTCCAGCGAAGAAAACCTTAAAGCGGCTGCTGCGTTTTCGTTCGTGGAGCGTCGTTGGCGAAGAACGGTCAAGTCTACAACGGAGGTTTGTAACGGTTCTTCCTCTTTTCTTTAGAAAAGTTTTTTTAAAAATAAATTTAGATTTATTTTAGCATGTTTAAACCAATTTACAGCGGCTTTAAAGGTTGTTTAAAGTTTTGTTTGAGTTATCGTAACGGTATTTTAATGTTAATTAATATACGGCGTAAGGTCCAAACGATGCGCTTCCGCTGCGTGGGGACTTTTATTCCCTTCAGTTGGGACATATATAAGTCTTTTTCTAAGGTTCCATACAAAAAGGCCGTAGTTACATCCATTTGTTCAAGTTCTAAATCAAATTGAACAACTATGGATAATAAAATCCGAATGGATGTATGCCTAACTACAGGAGAAAAAATTTACGTATAGTCTATGCCCTCCTCTTGAGAAAATCCCTTAGCCACAAGTCTTGCCTTATATTTTGGTTTGTCCGAAGATTGTAATCCTGGTTTTAGTTTAAAAATCCACTTACAATCTATAACTTTCTGTTTGGAGGGCCTTTTAACCAATTTCCAAGTGTTATTAACATGTAGGGAGTTAATTTCTGATTTCATGGCAGCTATCCAAAATTCACAGTCATCAGACTTAACAGCCTGACTGTAGGTACTTGGCTCATTACTAAAGTTTTCAGTAAAACAATTAAAAGCAAAGCCAACGAAATCACTGTTTGAGTACCTGATGGGAGGTCTAATGACTCTTCTCTGCCGGTCTCTAGCCAACTGATATTCAGCAATCTGTTCTTCATGACCTACTGTTTCAGTTTCAAGGACACCTTGGTCATCAAGTTGTTCAATCCCTTCTTCATGCGAGTGAGAGGATGATGTTGTTGTATTGTCTCTAGAATTTCCAGGCATAGGCTGAAGTTCAATTTCAAATGTCTCACGCAATTCTCCAGAGACTGCTTTTTCAGCTAGCTAAGATTTCCTCCATGGCATTTCGACTAATGATGCACTTGTTTTCTCCCGGTTCTAATGACCATAGTTTGTAAGCTTTCACTCCTCGGGGATAACCAAGGAAAAGACACCTCTTGGCCCTTGGTTCAAGTTTGTCTTGGCGTGTGTGTGCATATGCTGCACAACCAAACACACGTAAGTGCTTCAAACTTGGCCTTTGCCCTGTCCATAACTCTTGAGGAGTTTTAAATTCTAATGCTGATGATGGGCTTCTGTTGATAATATAGGTTGCTGTGTTTACAGCCTCACCCCAAAAGACCTTTGGAAGCCTTGAGTTAGACAACATACATCTCACCTTTTCCAAAATGGTCCTGTTAAAACGTTCTGCCAAGCCGTTTTGTTGTGGGGTTCCAGCAGCTGTAAGATGGCGTGTGATACCAGAAGACTTACACAGAGTATTAAACTTGTCAGACAAATACTCTAGCCCATTATCTGTTCTGAGGAACTTGATTTTTCTCCCTGTCCTGTTTCCAACTCGAGTTTTCCATTCTAGGAAATGATTAAAGACTTCATCCTTGGTCCTTAACATGAATACCCAGAGTTTCCTCGAGAAGTCATCAATAAGGGTCAAGAAGTACCTTGCCTCTCCATGTGTAGACACTCTTGTTGGTCCCCAAAGGTCAGAATGGATATAATCCAACCTGTCCTTCGTTGCATAGGTAGAAGACTTGAAGTTGTTCCTTGAGGCTTTCCCCAAAACACAATGTTCACAAAATGACATTGCTGCAGGTTTTTTCTTGCCAATCAAACCTTGTTTAAACAAGCAGTCAAGTCCCCTATCACTTATGTGAGCAAGCCGTTTGTGCCAAAGGAGGGTATCTTTTGCTGAATCAGAAGCCACGACATTTGTTTCACCTGTTATCGTTGTAGCTTGCACAACATACAAACCTCCTGTCAATTTTCCAGTCAACTTCAAAGCCTCCCCCTTATACACATTTATCACACCATTTCCAGACTTATAGTCATAACCAGCTCTATCAAGTGTTCCTAGGGAGATTAAATTCCTTTTTAAATCAGGCACATACCTCACTGAGCTTAGCACCTTTGTGGATCCATCCATCAGCTTTAATTTCACAGTGCCAATTCCTTTAATTAGACACTGCTGATTGTTGCCCATAAACACCTTTCCTCCATCAAACTCATTTATTTCTAAGAAGTAGTGTTTAAAGGGCGTCATGTGAAATGTACACCCGGAGTCCAATATCCATTTCTCAAGACACTCTCTATTAGCAACCATCAGCACCTCGGCTGATTCATAGCCATCTAACAAGTTTGCAGAGTTTTTATTTTCCCTTCCAGATTGTCTATTTGCCTTTCTCTTGAGCTGAGGACAATCCCATTTACCATGGCCTTCCTTGTGACAATAGTTACATTTCAATTCTCCATTGTCACTAGGTTTACCATTTTGATGAGGCTTTCCATGCTGTCTGGAATCCTTTTGTCGGTGGTTTTGCCCTTTATGCTGTGAATTTCTATTTCGACTGTTGTTTGAATTCTCTCCCTTCTGGTACTGATTTGACCTCTGTTTATCCTTTGCAAATAGTGCCTCAGGATCCTTCTTTTCACTCTTCATCTCCAATTCTCTAGTTCTCAATGCATCCAGGACTACATCGACTGTCAACGTGTCTTTGCCATATCGAATTGTTGCCTTAATTTCTTTGAATGATTCTGGAAGTGAATTCAATAGGATTACCGCCTGATCTACACTCTTGACTTCTTCACCAGAGTTTGCAAGTTCGATGCAAACCACATTGAAGTCATCCAAGTTCTCTTCAAGATTCTTGGAATGATCCATTTTAAAACCAAAGAAACGTTCCTTCAAATAGATCTTGCTTGATAGAGACTTGGGCATGTATAATTCCTCTAGTTTAGACCACAATTCAGTCACTTTTTCAATCTTTCCTACTCTCCTAAGCACGTTATCAGAAAGATGTAAAATGATTGTATTGTGGGCGATTTCTCGCATTTCTTCCTTTTCATCATCAGTGAGGTTTGCAGGTAACTTACTTGGATCGAGTAGCACCTTGGCCACCTTCTGTTGGGTCAATAAGGCCTTCATTTTCTGTTTCCAAAAGTTGAAATCACTCTTGCCATTGAAACGCTCGAGTTCGTATTTGGCTGACATTTCAACAAACACCTTCAAGAAACCTTCTTCGATATCAAGAAGAAGATTTACACCAGTCGACCTTAACCAAGAAAGTAACACCTCTGCACTGTGATGAATTCCAAAGATCGGCTGAAAACCTTGAATCCTAATCAGTGGCTCTGATACCAATTGTTGAGGCTAAGTACTTGAGAACAACGAACAAAATCACCTTCTTAAAAGCAGTACCAAGCAATTTAAAAAGTACATAAAAAGATAGGGAAAGAGAAGAGAGACAAAATGTTTATAGTGGTTCGACACTAAGGTCTACATCCACTCTAATGGCTTAGTGAGAGATTTTATTCAAGATCCAGGAGAATGATTACAAGAGATATCAAAGAGACGAGCTCACAAATTCACTATGTTTTTCTAAACTCTCAGTGATAGAACACTGTATACAAAAGCCCCTTTTCCCTTTTATAGCGTCTGGAGCTTATGTGGTTTAGAGAGCACATGTCAGCACGTGACATTTACCAGCTGATAACAGAATGAAAGATTATTCTTCAACACATTCTTCTGCTGGATGGTTTCTTGTATTTTTGTTTTGATCCTATGGAACTATTTTGTTCCTTTTTATAAATTTGAGTTTCAAGTTTTAGCTTTACGTTTCTATATATCAATTATCTAACTTCCCATATCAAGTTCAATGTTTTCTTAGTAGATGAAAATTGAATTTGACTTCAAACCTAGGATGAAAGGGAAAAGATATATATGAGCGCAGCAACAATATTTTGAGTGATGAGCAAAAGGAAGGGTTATCGGTATTAACGTACATTTGAAGCAATTGAAAATCATGTGGTTCATAGCTCCTCCTCCTTTTTTCATTATTATTATTATTATTATTATTATTATTATTATTAGTTGGATGGACTGCTAGAGAGGTTTCTTTCTTTCTATTCTTTTAATTAGAAAAATAAGACCTATCCAAATTGAAACTTAATAATTCAATTGTTTACATTAATATTAATATTTTTCCTTACCATCATGTGGTTCATTTTTTGAATTTTTGAATTACATTTATTTGGATTAATAAATTAAACTTTAATTATTATTTTCTTTTAAATTTGTGTCATCGCTATATATATACTTATACCTTTCCAATTGGTCTTTCTATTTATTTATTTGCTTATAATTATGTTATGTTATTTTTCTTGAAAAGACAGGTTTGACAATTGTTGAAGGATAAATTTTGACCAATCACAAATTGCCACGTCATTACATGAAATTAATGACAAAATTATAATCAATTAAATTTTGGACCAATTATAAATTGACATGTGTCTCAAATTTAATTTGAAGACAAAGTTGTCCAATTATAAATTCATAGAGCCAAACTTCTATTTGATCAATTAATTAAAATTAAATTATTTTAATCAAATTAAATAATTTGACCAATTAATTAAAAAAATAATTATTTGGATCAAATTTGGGTCTTTTAAACCATGACCCAAGACTTTGAGCCCAAATAGAGCCCAAATAGAGCCCAAGCCCAAGTTGTTGGCCCAAAAGTCACCAGTGCCCATCCAGCGAGAACTCTATAAATAGAGGGGTTCTCTTCCATTTTTGGGATCAGAATTTTGAAGCTCCAAGCCAGAGTCAGAGAATTCAGAGAAACTTCATCAAGATTGAAGACTGAAGACCGAAGACTCCTTGAAATCCATAAGTTTCAAAGTGCTGAACACTTCTTGAAGATTGAAGACTCCTTCAAGATCGGAAGACTTCAAGCTCCAAGAATCCATTAAAGCTTCAGACTCGAGATCAAGCGTTCGAGCCCTCGAGTGCAACACATCCACACACAAGAGAGAGAATCAAAGGACTAACATTAGAGATTGTACATCCACACACATATAAATATTAATACAAGTATATATTGTTTATTCCACATGTCTCCATCCCTGAAGTTATGTGTGAACAAATTGGCACATCCAATGGGACAATCTCTACCTCTCATCTCTTTCTCTTGTCTAAAGATCCAACCAACGTGATGGCACTAAAGAAAGCTCCCGCGAAGGTTACAACATCGAGCAACTCTTATACGGGTCCTTTCACTCGTAGTCTTTCCCAAGGAATTGAGATCAAGGAGGATCATACTCCTCTTGTTGTTGCAAGGAGGATCTCAAAGCTCATTGAAGAATCAACTAAGGATAAGGTTGTAGTCAAAGACAACCCGTTGTTCGAATCTGTCATTCCAACATCTAAGCAGCCAAAGGATACACTAGATCCTGATGTGATGTCTGTCATGATGGCTGATGTAGACCAGGATGAAAGAATGGCAGAGATGGAAAGGAAACTCAATCTCTTAATGAAGGCAGTTGATGAGAGAGATCTTGAGATTGCCTATTTGAAGAACCAGCTGCAGAACCGAGAAGCGGCTGAGTCTAGCCAGACCCCTGCTGCAGGAAAGAATGATAAAAGGGAAGGCTGTCGTGCATGAGGATCAACCGCAACACTCCGCGTCAGTTGCCTCTTTGTTTGTCCATCAACTACAAGACATGAGCATGAATTCCATTAGGGCTCAATATGGTGGACCCACTCAAAATTTCCTCTTGTATTCTAAACCTTATACAAAGAGGATTGACAATCTCAGACTGCCCACTGGGTATCAGCCTCCCAAGTTCCAATAGTTTGATGGAAAGGGCAACCCAAAGCAGCACATCACCCACTTTGTTGAAACCTGTGAGAACGCTGGTACTCGGGGAGATTTGCTTGTTAAGCAATTTGTCCGAACGCTGAAAGGAAACACGTTCGATTGGTACACTGACCTGGAGCCTGATACAATGGACAGTTGGGAACAGATGGAGAGAGAGTTTCTGAATCGCTTCTACAGTACGAGGCAAACAGTTAGTATGACGGAACTCACAAACACTAAGCATCGAAAGGGTGAGCCAGTCATTGACTACTTCAACCGTTGGAGAGCCTTGAGTCTCGACTGTAAAGATAGACTCTCTGAGGTGTCCTTTATTGCGATGTGCACCCCAGGCATGCACTGGGGACTTCTTTATATCTTGCAGGGGATAAAACCCCGAACCTTTGAAGAATTAGCGACTCGCGCTCATGATATGGAGTTGAGCATCGCTAGTAGAGGGCATAAAGATCCCGTAGTCTCAGACATGAGGAAAGAACAGAAGGAAGTCAAAGGCGCTGAGAAAGTTGCGAAGAGTGCCACAAAAGAATCCATGGTCGTCAACACGACCCCTGTGAAACTTTCCGCCAAAGGAAGGGAAAACAAAACAAATAAACGAGTGGAGACCAGCGAGAGACGCCGCCTAACTTTAAAAGAAAGACAAGAAAAGGTATATCCATTTCCAGACTCCGACGTTTCAGATATGTTGGAACAACTGTTGGAAAAGCAACTAATTGAACTCCCAGAATGCAAACGACCAGAGGAGTTAGGGAAAGTCAATGATCATAACTATTGCAAGTATCACAGAGTCGTTAGTCACCCAGTGGAGAAGTGTTTTGTATTAAAGGAGCTATTCCTTAAACTGGCTCGCGAGAAAAGAATTGAGTTAGACCTTGATGAGGTGGCTCAAGCAAATCATGCGACAATAATGACGAATGTAGGGGATCAAATTCCTCAAATCTCTTCATGTGATTGTGAAGAGAGGTTGATGCAATTCGGGACCCTTGATCTCATAGTGGTTCGATGCCAAAAAGAAACCACAATGAAGGGGTCCCAAGGAAAATATGATTCCATTGAAGATGAGAACGAAGGTTGGACCCTTGTCGTGTGTTGCAAAAAGCAAAAGCAAAGTTACACACAGAAAGAGTCCCGCCTATTTCGAGATAGTAAAAGAAAAGTTAAGTCTCAAAGGAAGGAAGGAAAAAAGAAGTTAAGGAGGTCAAAGCCTGTCGTGGAGGAAAGTAAAGATTTCTTTTGTCCTCCACAATCCATAACTTTGGTAGAATACTTCCCAAGGCGCTTTCTCGATGATAGTGAAGGAGAGGCACTTGAAACTGTCACGTGTCACATTGTGGACGTGGTGGAAGATGGTGATGTCCCTGCTAGCTCCTCGGGAACGGTGGCAGGTCCAGGAGACTTATCCTCCTTTAGCATAAAGGATTTATTGTCACTTCCTCAGGAAGCTAAAAGTGTCCTTATTAATGCATTGATAGAGTCTGATGGTACAAAGATCCCAACCTCCGAGGCACGCACATGTGCTTCGTGTTCCATGACTATAGGATTTTCCGATGAAGAATGGCTGCTAGGGTCAAAGCCTCACAATAGACCTTTATTTGTCTCGGGGTACATCCGAGAACAGAGGGAAGTCAAATCCTCATCGATGATGGATCAACTGTCAATATAATGCCTAAGCCAACCATGAAGCAATTAGGCATCTCGATGGAAGAACTATCAAATAGTAAATTGGTGATTGAAGGGTTCAATCAAGGTGGACAACGGGCGATTGGTATGATATGCCTTGACCTTATCATTGGAGACTTAAAAGCTGATACTTTGTTCCACGTAATAGATTCTAAGACCACCTATAAGCTGTTGTTAGGTCGTCCTTGGATCCATGGTAATGGAGTCATAACCTCTACATTGCACCAGTGCTTTAAATTCTATCAAAATGGCAACAAGAAAGTTGAAGCTGACACGAACCCGTTTTCAGAGGCTGAGTCTCATTTCGTTGATGCAAAGTTTTATCTAAAGAATGAAAACACAGGGGAAACCATACCTGCATAAATCCCCTTGATAAAAAAGAATGATAAACGCGATTTAGAGCCACAAGCAGATGCAAGAAAGGAAGCTGTTAAAGATGCGAATACTTCTGACCTGAAAAAAGGGTGAAGCGTCTACAAGCCTTGTGAAACCTAAGGTTGTAAAGGATGAGAAATGTTCAAATTCACCTATCCTACGATACGTCCCCTTGTCTCGACGTAAAAAGGGTGAATCACCTTTCACTAAATATTCAGAAAGCATAAAGGTCGGTGACGTCGAAATTTTGAAGGAAAATTTCACTACGCCTCTTACAAACATCACAAGACAAGAGGTTAGGAAACCCGATGATGATCAAATAAAAGCGATCTTGCCTGACAAACGAACTAAAGACGGGTTTGACCCCAAGGCATACAAACTTCTAGCGAAAGCAAGTTATGACTTCACAACTCACACTGAGTTTAAAAGTCTAAGGGTTTTTGATGAAAGATCGGAGCTCTCTGCAACACAGAAGAAGCTTCTAAAGGAAGGTTATAGTCTGGCAACAATGAGAAAAGGGTTTGGATATAAGTCGCCAAAACTGGTTCGCATAACAAGAAGAGGGAAGACGAAAGTGGTAGACACAAATCATATAACAGTAGAGGAGGTTGATGACTCAAAAGAAAAAGAGAGTGTCGACCAACAAACTTATGTTTTTAGGCGCATCAGGCCACCAGTTGCTCGTGCTTTAGTCTTTCAGAGATTAAGTGGCAATGAAACGGAAGAAGAAAGCACACAACTTACCAATAGCTCCACTCGACCTTCAGTTTTTCGAAGGTTAAGTATGCCCATTGGGGAAGAAGATAGTACATTTTCAACTCTGTATGACACTCGACCTCCAGCTTTTTAAAGGTTAAATATGCCCATTGCGAAAGAAGAGAGTGCATTTTCAGCTCCGGATGTGACTCAGCCATCGGTTTTTCAGAGGTTAAGTGTTACCACAAGAAGAGGCAAAAAAGAAAAGCCTGCTTCATTGATATCTCATCGACTTCAAAATGAAGATGCGATAAAAAATGAAAAGATCACTAAGGCCGATGGAGAAATTCGTAGTGCAGTTCCTTCACGAATGAAAAGAAAAACCCTTGTTACTGTCGATATGGATGGTTCCTTAAAGGTAAAGCGACGTGATGTTGTCATCACCAATCTTTTGGAAGAAGATAGTGACTAGGAAGAAGAACAAACCTCTTGTCTTCATATCACTGTTGGAGAAGAAACAGAGGTCGAAATGTCTGAAGTAGATGAGGACGAAGCACCTTTATCACTTGAAGACAGCAGCGAATCCATAGTGGATGAGCTTAAAGAGGTAAACCTGGGTACACCAGAAGAGCCGCACCCAACTTTTATAAGCATGTCACTTACTCCCGAAGAAGAGGGTGAGTATATGAGTTTACTCGCTTCGTATAGAGACATCTTCGCCTAGTCATATAAAGAGATGCCTGGACTTGATCCAAAAGTAGTTGTCCATCATCTCGAGATTAAAGAGGCGTATCGACCAGTCAAGCAAGCTCAACGATGCTTTCGCTCGGAACTTATCCCTCAAATCGAAACAGAGGTCAATAAGTTGATAGAAGCAGGATTCATCCGTGAGGTAAAATACCCTACGTGGATAGCCAACATCGTTCCTGTTAGAAAGAATAATGGACAACTTCGTGTTTGCGTTGACTTTCGCGATTTAAATAACGCATGTCCCAAAGACGATTTTCCATTGCCAATCACAGAAATCATGGTGGATGCCACCACATGGCATGAAACTTTGTCTTTTATGGATGGGTCATCGGGTTATAACCAGATTCGAATGGCTCTTGCAGATGAAGAAATGACTGCCTTTCGAACTCCAAAAGGGATATACTGTTACAAAGTGATGCCCTTCAGATTAAACTATAATTTCATTTCAAGACCCCAAATTGGGGTTTAGCTACACATGGCTAAAATATCCACAATAATTACAATAGATAGCATAATTAAGAGCATAAAAGGAAAGGAATTGACCGTCGAAAAACCCCTTCGCTGACGCTTGGAGCCCGTCGACTACTCCTTGAGCCTCCTAAGATGCTCCCCAAAATTCCCCAAAATATTTCACACTAAAGAAATCTCTCAAAAAGGCTAGAAAGCCTTGAGAGGGGCACCAAAGGAGCCTACGGAAAGAAGGAAAGGAATTGATTCCTTGATGGATTGTTGGATGATAAAATGAGGCACCTTGGGGTGCCTTTTATAGGCCTAGAATGGGGTCAGCGTCATGACGCTAAATTGCACAGCGTCGTGACGCTACATTGCACAGCGTCGCGACGCTGCTATGCACGCGTCTTGTTGCCCAAGAAATGGGTAGCGTTGCGACGTTATCTACACAGCGTCTCGACGCTGACCCAATTTCTAAAACTTTCCAACTTTGATTTGAGCTGATTTTTGAGCCTTCTCTTCATTTTTTTTGGGCATTTTCATCATGATTGACCTCTTTGGATCCCCTTTTGATCCAAGCTTGGATTTGGGCTTCATTTGCTTCATTTTTGGCATTTTTTCTCCCAAAATCACCAAATTTGCTCCTAAGGACCAAATAACGGAATTCATTAAATATTTTCATTAAAAACACGATTAAAGCACAAAAAAGCTTAATAAATTGGGACTAAAATAGCGACATTTCTGCTCACTATCAAGGGAGGAGGGACCTCCCTCCTCCGTTTCCCGTCGGAAATGACGTGCTAGACGCGTGGATTGTCGTTGGAAGTCGAAAATCGCAGAGGAATGCGAGGAAGAGAGGAAATTGGGTTGCTGACCGGAGAGAACAAGATAGGGACCGATGTGCAAGAGACAGAAAGGGAAACGACTGCTGGGTTGCTGTTCGCGCGCGACTACTAGCGTGGCCAATGTCCTGCTCGCCGAAGAAGAAAACGAAAGGAGGAAGGGACGAAGGCGCGTGCGATGTGAGTAGCGGTTGAAACAAGCGGAAAAAGACGGTTTGGAGGAAGGAGGCTCAGACAGCAGAATCGAAGGGGGAAAACCCCGTCGTTTTCTGTTCTTTTTTTTAATAGTGAAAAATGGGAGGAATAAAAAAAAGTAAAGAAGGGGAAGGAGAGAAAATAAACAGTTGCCGGCGGTCGGCGGTTGCCGGCGGTCGGTGGTTGCCGGTGGTCGGCGAGCGGTGGCCGGCGGCTACCGGTCGCCGAAGATATGAAGAAGATGGAAGAAATGGAGAAGAAAGAAGATGAAGAAGAAGAATAAGAGAAAAGGAGAAAGAATTTAAAACAATAATAAAATAATAATATTTTTATTACTTTGATATATTTTTATTAAAAAAAATTAAAAATTCATTTTTTAATTAAAATAATAGTGCCACGTCAGCTGCCGTTAGGATTTAACGACAAAATGGATGGCAGGGACCAAATTGCTCCTCATCTCAAACCTCATGGGTATTTTTGTTGAGTTTGAAAACTCAGGGACCAAAGTGTAACTTAACTCAAACCTCAGAGACCAAAAACGTATTTTTCCCTTATTTATTCTTTTCATTGTTTGCTTTATTATTTCCAAAAACCCCAACATCAATTATTTTTATCTTGGTTACCTTTTTAAGCAATTTAAGAGTAGTTTCTTCTTCAAATCTGTGTTTAATTAGTCCCTGTGGGATCGATACTTTTGGAATACTTCAAGAGTTTTTATTACTACATGCGATAGTGTATACTTGCACTTAGCTTGACTGAATTCATCTTAATAATTATTTTCCATCTTATTCCTACATTCACCTTCAGTCAACACTGCATGAACTAGTCAAGCAGTTCGTTCGAATACTTAAAGGAAATGCCTTCGACTAGTACAGTGATCTAGAACCTGAGTTGATAGACAGTTGGGAGCAATTTGAAAGAGAGTTCTTAAATCGTTTCTATAGCACCAGACGACACCACCACAAAGGAACTTCGTCGATGATACATGTTTTGATGATGAGCTTGGAGATACTTCTCTACATTGTCCTGCGATTTCACAATCGAGACCATTAGTTGATATGGACGATGGTGAATCATTGTATACAAGAAAAGATTGCGATGGCACATGGGTTGACAATTAATTATCACTCGAGTACGTGTATACTTCCATCGTAATGTTTTTAATTTTCTTTTGTTAATTGAATTTTAAGTTTAATACATTTTTTTTTGTTCATTTTTGTAGGCAAATGATAAAAAGATGGCTCATTGAAGAACATTTTAATGAAATTTGAAGGACACAATCTATCATGCTTTGTTTTTATTCTACCAATTCTTTTGTAATATTGACGTGTTTATATTAAATATGCTTTTGTAATACATTAGTTTTGAATGTTTTATAACTTTTTAAAATTTTAACTTGTTTAATATAATATGAAAATTCTTTTGTATAGTGTATATGTACTTGGGATTCCTTATCTTGGATGCTTAAACTAATTTTGTTTTATTATATTTTCATAGATAATTTTTAATAGATGGACGATATGCATGACGTTAGTGTGGATAGTGAGGATTCTGCAGGTGCTCTTGTACAAGAAGCCACTACGAAAAGAAACCGTGGACCTACCAGAATGCATGAAATCACTCGTGTTAGTAGTGAAGGTCATAGGAGGGTCATTGAATCCAATGAGAATGGTCAGCCAATTAGATGAAATGCTACAAAACTGAAGAGCTTTATTGGAACTTGTGTGTGCCACCATGTTCCAATCATTTATGATAGTTGGCCAAAGGTGTCATCTGAGACGAAAGAAAAAAATTATGATTTGATTCAGGTACCATGTTATTTATTAATTCTAAATTCTTGAAAATAGAGTACATGCATTGGTGTTAATCACTTAATGTTAATAATTTAGGGTGGATTTGTGGTAGACCCTAGATAAAAAAGGATATTTTAAAAAACGCTGGAATAGCTTTTCGCCAGTTCAAATATATGTTGACAAAAGAATACATATGCCATTTAAGGATGATTTAGAAAGTTTGAAACTTCCACCAAACTCATATTCTACTATTGATCAAGAATATTTGAATACTTTTGTCAATTTTAGGCTCAAATAGAACTTTCAGGTATTTTTAATTGTTTACGGTAGTTAACATTTTCTTTATAAATAATGAACAAGTTTCATCACAACTTCACACTAATTATAAATATTTATAAATGATTGTTAAGATATTAAGTCAAAAGAACCGATAAATGCGAGGAAAGAATGTGTACAATCATCGGATGTCACGAAAGGGGTATGTCAATCTTGATGAAGACTTGGTAAGAGATATATTCATTAACTCAATTCAACAAGTTGTCATTTTGTTTAAACTCATATTCACTAACTTAAACTTGTGCTTGTTTGTAGAAAAAATCTTCGTCTCTTGTAGATCCAACCGAACGATGTATTCTATGGAAAATGGCATGTATGAAAAAGAAAGGAAAGATTGTTGATGAACGAACCCAAGAAGTGGTTGATCGTATTGTAAGTATTAAATGATTATTTTCATTCAATTAATTATAGGTTGAATTATAAGATATTCTTTTCACCTTTTTAGGATGAGATTTTGGCTAAACAAGCTCATAAAGGTGATATTCCATCTCCTATCAAGGATGTGCTATCACTGGCATTAGGTACCCAAGATCGTCCTGGGCAAGTACGAGGGGTAGGAAAGTTTATCACACAAACCCAATACTTTCACAAACCAAAACAAACCCCAAGACTGAAGGTTGAAGAGCATGAAGAAAATGCAAAACAATTTACTATTATGACAACACGTATTAAAGAGTTGGAGGAAGAATTGATGAAACATAAACAAAACTCTCAAAAATAAAAAAGTGCTAGTTCATCAGAAGACGTTAAATTGGAAGATGTTGTAGAAGAAGAGGTTCAAGGAAGAGAGGAAAAACAGAAGGTAAATGTGTTATTAGTTTTATTAATCCTCAATGTCCTGTATGTATACTACTACAAATTTGGCATTTGTTGACGGCTAAAAAGTATCAACTATCACTTTCATTGACGCTTTTTAAAAGTCAATTAAAGTGGTATCAATAAAACTAAATCGTCAATATTACTGTTTTCATTGACGCTTATAGGACGTCAACGAAGATGTCGTTGTTGACGTTTATAAGTCATCAACAAAGACATTATTGACACGTTTTATCCGTCAATGATATTCATAAAGCGTCAACGTAGGCATATTTGTTGACGTTTACTAGCCATCAACAAACCGTATTATTGACACGTTTTCATTGTCAATTATAGGACCTAAAATGTCAATATATCTATCTTTATTGATACATTTACACTGTCAATATAGTCTTTTATTGACGTTTATTAGCCGTCAAGTTACCATGCTAAATTATCAAATATTATATTTTTATTGACGGTTAATATCCATCAATTATTGTGTTTTTAATGACATTTTTTAACCGTCAATATACATATTTGGAAAAAATTAAAAAAAAAACCTTCCGATTATTTTCCCCTCTTTTACAACCTGCATTTACACAAAAGCAGCAAGTTTGATGATACCAAAAATTCGGCAACATAACAACATAATTATAACTAACCAAAAAATTTAGGCACCTGAAAAAACAGGAATATGCACTTCTAAACCCATAACACAACCTTCACTTCACTTGACAACAATACGACATGTTCAATACACTATGAAGCTAACACCAAAATTCAAGTGTAAATAATACGAGTCAAATCTCGTAACAAACACATTATTGTTCATCTAGAAATACAAAATCAAATGAATCCTAATTTGAACCAAACATAAAATCATAATGAACTAATAAATTTCATTACAATGGTTATTCGAAATTTCATTATCACAACTTGCTTGCTAGCAAGCAATTACAAGATTTTTCCATCTAGAAATAAAGTTCAAAGAAAAAAATCTATAAAAATTGTATATTCAAACACAATTTCATCAAAAAATATATTAATAATGAACTAACAGATTTTCGTTAACCAATAAGTTATCTAAGATCTAAAAATCAACTAAAGAAAAACATCACATCAGGTCTTGTGCATACATTTGCACCATCTCCAATTTAGGAACTCCTGCTGAAAAAAGCACCAATACTAGAATGCAAATAATCCTCAATGTGAACTAGATAATCACAGTTTCTCAAATATAATCCAATTTGTCAAAGATGTGAGGAGAAGGAAAAAAGAGATAATGAATAAATAACTACACACTAAAAAATCAAAGTACTTCACAATTGAGGAAAGGCACCTGAAAATGTGAAAAGGCACCTGAAAATGTGAAAGCAAGTATAGAATTACATGAACAAATGATCCAAATAATGAAACAATAACTCCAAATCATAATTTTCTCTTCTCAATTATTTTGTACAAGTGGATCCAAGACTAAAAAAGAAGACTCTTAATTATAAAACTATTAGGGACCAAAGTACATAGAAAAAAAATGTAATTTAAAGAAAAATCACATAATCAAATAGAGATGAAAACATAAAAAAGGTGATTAGTGGAAATTTTTAGAAAGTTAAAAGGAAGAGGAAAAAACATCGATGGATGTTATTCCACACAAAATTTAAAGGCAACCTAAATCAAATAACAAACAGTATCAGAGAACAAAAATTCAAAGCAATCAAAGGGGTATTCCCAGATGAGATACCCGAGATTCATACATTTTAGATAAGGTGTAAATCAACTAGAACTAATTCTCAGAATCCACTATTAAGCTACATAAACTTAAAGATTCAATAACCTCGTACCTAGTGAAGATATTTTTAAGCAAAACCCTCTTTCACAATAACAAGTCAATAAAATTTTAGTCATTTAATAACCTCGTACCTGGTGAAGATACTCTTGTCACTATCCCATGTAATGCCATTTAGTACATCAATCTGTAAGTAAAAACAATCAGCTAAATTAGGCGATTGAAGACCTAGTCATGTCAGGAATGCTTGTTTCATTCAAGAATTTTCAAAAAAAAGAAAGTTTCATTCAAGAATATTAGATCTATTTGACGAGTTGTCAAATGAATCATCCACTAAATATTTTATATCACAACCATAATCAACATAATAATAGCCATTTAAATCTGACTGAAGTGTTTACTTGTTTTCCCTCTTGCAACAATTTTCATCTGTAACATGAAATATATAAAAAAAAGTAAGATTAATGTGAATTTCTACAGATGATGTGAAACTTCGTTAAAATTCTGCAGAACACCACAGTATTAAAAGCAAATTAAAACCTCAAGTTGAGAGGAGAACCCATCCAAGCACACTTCCATCATGTATTGAGATTCTGATGATGCGATCAGTCTATAGAGTAGAACATTCAATTCAATCTTTTAACCCTGCAGAGAAAAATTAAGGTTAATCCCAAACAAAGTCCAAATATTTTATACATAAAATTTTTGCTACACTCTCTTCTCTTCTACTCCATACTTTCTTTTTTCCACTCATTCTATTTGATATTTTTTACACAAAAATATATGCACTCTATTAGTATGGTGATTTTGACTTTTGTTACGTTAAACAATATGTGAGATGAAGATTCAAAGAACAATTTATTGAAGAATGATAATGTTATTGGAGCATGTTAATCTTACTACTAAAAAAAACTGGAACAAAAGTGTAGTAATAATAAGATGTAACACAATGGAGAAACATAAAAGAGATAGAAATAGAGAGAATTGTAATAATGAATGTTTAATCTGGAACACACATATTTAGAGGACTTTTTTGGTGTAAACAAAGAGAAGTGGACAAAGAATGTCGTAAGAAAAGGAAAGGAAAAGGAAAGGGCTGCCAATGGGTACTACTCGACAACAAAGTCTATATATTTAGAGTGGCGGAAGTGTGCAGAAAGGAAGAATAAGAAAGCATCCAAAAACATCCCCTTAACCCAAGTTAAGGGGATATTAATTACTTCATGATGTTTGTTTGCAAATCATTATAGTTTTTCTAAGAAAACTGTATACTAACTAGAAGTTTCAAGAAGTTGTTGCTGTTAACCCAAGTTCAA
The DNA here is from genome assembly GCA_036850905.1 of Luffa acutangula. Lineage (NCBI taxonomy): Eukaryota > Viridiplantae > Streptophyta > Magnoliopsida > Cucurbitales > Cucurbitaceae > Luffa > Luffa acutangula. The sequence goes on from CM072099.1 coordinate 34,488,523, forward strand.
AAGTATAAGAGTAAGTAGAAAATCTACCATAAAAAAAACACTTTACATAACTGACGTCTAATATCACTCAAGAATTAGTATCGTTTCAGATCCTCAAATTTATTCAGTTTTCTTGAGAATATGGTATACAATCAAGTAGATGCTTCCTTTTCTTCAAGATTTTAGGTAAAAGCACTAAGTTTAAAGAGAAAGTAACGAAACCTATAATTTTGTACATCAATCCATTGACAAATTTCTTTTGTATCATCTTGATGAAAAAACATACTCATGTTTTATTTGCTAAGGATATAAAAAGCAACAGTGTCAAAGCCTGAGAGTCAACTTGATTTTGGTCTATCATGTCTACTTCCAGGAGTTCTAACAAGGATAAAAAGATGAAGAAACTTATCGACCACACTAAAAGAGCCTAAAAGCTTGCTGGAATTTGTCAACCAACACTAGAGCTCTTTGAATATGCACTGTCTGGGGTCCAAACTGGGTCCAACTACCACTGTAATTGTCCAATGCCAAATGTGGAATCAATAAAGGAAGCACACATGGAAAACAAAAGGTAGTGTAAAAGAGGAATCAAAGGAAAATTGCACCAAAAAAAAAAAAAAAAGCAAGAAGAAAGAAAAAGCACAATTGCCTTTATGGAACTAAATTTGATTTTTGAAACCATTTAACTTCACACAGCATCACCACAAACTAAATTAATCATCAAATTAAAGGCAATGAAGTTGAAGCTTTCCTGTCCCTATATTTATCAAGAAATTAATCAAACTTTGTGTGTTTGTTTACACTTTGTGTGTTTGTTCGTGTGTCTTATAAACCGCAGCATCAAAAGAATCAATTATCAGTTCTGCATGTAAAAGAAAAGGAATTATTCCCCTCCAAAATTTCACAACATAGATAGTTTATTCTCTAAGCCTCTTTGCAATAAATAAAAACACCATTATGTTAAGGCATGATACATTAATTTCTAAATCCAATTTTGATTCATTTCTTTAAGCACCCACGAAACATAAATAGGAACTTGATTGATTTAATTTTGTTGCAGACAATTTCAAGTAATATATTATATATTTTGTCAATGTCATTATATATATGAAATAGAATATTATTTTGAGTCTTTGTCAGACTCAAATAAAAGGTACAGTGACTGAAATTAAAGTTGACAAAGCAAGTATATAGTAATATGGAAGGTAGCAACAGAGAGCCTGACAGGGAAGTTGCTTCTGTTTTCAATCCACAATTCGGCTTCACTACCATATCTCTTATGTATATTCAAATGCCCAAAAACTTGTACCAACAGAAAAACTTTCCTTTTTCAGCTTGATCTTTCAGTTACAAACAAAACACCTTTCTTCTTCTGGTGTAAATCTTCAATGTGGATTTTTTTAAAAAATTATTTATGAAAATTTCAAAGAATCAAGTATCACAACTTAGCGAGGGAAGGTCATTAAGGCCAAATTAATCAATGTAGTTGCACTAAAGCTATATATTCATTTTTTTAAAAAAAAAAAAAGCTATATATTCATGAACTCAAATTTAAATCTGTACAAACATTGAAAGAAGCTTGAGAAAATAAGAGAGCTAATGGAGAGGAGATTCACAAACTTGATAGGAGGTTAGTAATTTCATGTTTGATTTTACACTTTCAAATGTGATTTCATACCATTAAAATTAATTTTGAATTATTAAAGGTATGTTTCGGAGTGATTTTGAATATAATCAAAGTGATTTTGACCATTTTAAAATCACTCCCAAACATGCACTAATTATAGTTATCAAGTTCAAGTTAGTAACCCAAGTACATACATAAAGTACAATAAAAACATTGATAGACCAAATACAATATTTAATCTAGAGTTCAATTGAAAATTAGTTTTTAATTTTTAAAGTTAAGAACTATGGAGAAAGAAAAGGAATCGTAAGAGGAGATACCTAATATGAAGTTGAAGTCGTGTTAAACACTACTGCGCGAACGAAGAAGAAGAACGGCAGTGAAGACGAACGAGTAGTGCGCGAAGAACCCCCGTACCTAGCTGCGCGAACTACGTGGAGAGAGCGTGGCTGAACCGGTTGCGCGAATGAAGAAGAAGACGAGTTGAACGGCTGCGCGAATGAAGAAGACGAACGGCTGCGCGAATGAAGAAGATGAAGACGAACGGCTGCGCAGATGAAGAAGACGAACGATTGCGCGAATGTTAAACAAGAAGATGAACGACAATGAGGGGGAGGCTGAACGAAGAAGATGAACGACAATGAGGGGGAGGCTACGTGAAGGAGAAAGAGTGGGAAAAAGAAAGGAGGAAAAAGTCTTAGGGTTTTTTTTTCTTTTCTTTATTTTTTATTTTTTCCTTTTTCTTTTATTTTTTTTAATCCACCCAAATAAACAAAACAAATGAGAGTCTTGGGTTTCTTTTTTTTTTTCCAACTTTATCTCTTTTTTAATTAAAAACTCAATTTAAACTCCTAAAATCACTTTAATTTTGGAAGTAATTTAAACTTAAATCTAAAATCCCAAAAAACTTAATTTTTTTGACGTTTAATACACGTCAAGAAACGCCCATTAATATTGATGGTTTTTGTGCGTCAATTTAGTAGTGTTTATTGACACTTATTAGCCGTCAATGAATGTTGTTTTCTTTGACGGCTAATAAGCGTCAATAAAAACCGTCAACAAAACTCTTTTCATTGATGGTTTTTGATCGTCAACTATATGAAAAGGCAGAGTTGGACGAAAATCTACGTAAATTAGTCTTTTAATCACATTCATTGACGTTTTTTAACCGTCAACATAAACCAGATCATTTGTTGACACCATATAAACGTCAATATACCTATTTATTTATTAATAATTTATTTTAAAGTAAAAATGATACCTTTATTGACGTTTTCTTGATACAAGCGTCAACAAATTTAAAAAGTCAAGCGTCAATAAAGCTCTAATTTGTAGGTATGAATTACAATTTGTAGTATACCTTTATTGACGTTTTCTTGATACTAGTAATCATGAATAACTATGTTATGTCCTTTTTTATCTAGGTGAAACCATCGATTAAAGGTGAATTATGTAGTAAGATGATAACTACCACAACTAAGGTAAGAATTCACTTGTATTTATTTAAATTTTGCACAAATCTTTATTAACACTTGTTCCAATGATTCCAAAATAGGATGGAACTCCTTGTCGGTTGGCATTTGGATCTATTGACAACATTGTCGCATGTGGGACAATATTTGATTCAAGTATAAAACATGATAATGTAAAGGTTTCAATTGATGTAGTGGTGGATGACAATTGTTCTCTTCCCATACCATCGAATGAAGGGGAAAACTTACTCTCCCAAGAGTTAGGTTCACATCTATTATGGCCACTAAAACTTGTTATCATTGACAAAGAAAAAGTAACATATTTGAAATTCTCTTCAATATTATTAGTTATATCATCATTTTATTATTAGTAATCTCATTTTATTTGATGATCAAGGAAACTCTTAAGTCTAAAAGAGTACAACATTTTTGCTCAACGACACACCTTCAAAATTCTCCGGTAGCTCTATGATGTTTGCTTCGTGAGGATGAGCATATTGGTTCAGCTATACAGATCAATGTCCCTATTGATGTTTTAGGTATCCAACGCAAATGTTATATAATGCTTGAAGTCTTACAAAGTTTTTTTCATATGCGTGAAATATCAAATGCTTGAATAGATGCATACATGATGTAAGTGAATATAGAATGTTTTGTGGTAGTAAACATGTTATTTTATTAGTATTAAATTTTTACTTGATTTTATAGGTATTTGTATAAAATTATTGTCAAGTCAAATAATGCATTAAGTTTTTACAAGTTTAATTTCTAGATGCTAGATTAATCTCCCCATTAGCTGGTTCCAACGAATCTCGAGCTCAACTATTGATTGCACGTTTGTTGGGAACAAAACGAAATCAGTTGCTTATTTTTCCATATAATTCTGGGTAAGTCTTATTTGAATACAATAGTTATGTATTCTTTGTCAATTATTTAACTTATTCTGTAATTCTAATGTGTAGATGTCATTGGACTTTGATCATTATTGATCATTCTAAGAGTCTGGTATTCTCTCTAGATTCTCTAAGGAATCGTCTACATGATGATATTGTTGAAGTAGTTAACATGTATGTGATGCTAAAACTTTTTTTAAAAAAAAAAAATTGAATGGTTAATTAGTTTATCACTACTAAAAATTTGGGAATCTATTACACAAGGGAAAAGGAAATAAAGTTTAGAGAGTGAAAAAAATGTCACAAAATGTAAGAGACACATTTTTGGCGGGAAAAACGGAGATTTTCGTATTTTCGGAAATTTATGACATTTTTTCAACGCCATAAATTTATGACTTTGATTAAATGTCATTAATTAAGAATAAGTGAAAATGGGCCTTATCTTTTGGAAACCTTAAATGTACTGTTAAAAAAAACAAAAAGAAAATAATCTTCTCCTCTTCTCCTCGTTTTCCCACGCCTCCCAGATGGTTCACGCGCCTTCCCTTCTAATTCTCTCTCTCTCGATGATATTCAAGAGTTATTTATTGACAATGTTCAATTAGTATATATATCTTGACAGAAAGATGATATTCAGGAGTTATTTATTGACAAAGCTCAATTGTCATAAAAAAAATTAACTGTGGCAGTTACTAAATGTCATTGATATACTTTTTTTTACCACTGTTAAGTGTCATGAAAAAAATAAGGGCAAAATACGCATTTGGTCCCTGAGGTTTGATGTTGATGTCTATTTGGTCCTCGAGGTTTCAAAAGATACACTTTAGTCCCTGAGGTTTGGAAAATAGTTTTAAATGGTCCTTGAGTTAATTTGACCGTTAGTTGACTAATGGAAAAATGATGTGGCATGTTGAGGTGGATAAATTTTATTATTTTATATTAAACTTTTTTAGATTACATGACATTTCTTTCTCTTTTTTTTTTCCTTCACCATCATTCTTCTCCCATTTTCTCTCTCTAAAACATCCACTCTTCAAATCTCTCTCCCTCCTCCCCCAAATCTCTCCGTAACAAGGGTTGGAACTTCAAATCCCATTTTATCTGTCGCAATCAAAGAAAAAAACCACAACAATAGAATTAATACCCCACCCGCGTCACGACTAATATTTTTAAAGCGAGTTTTTTAAATGTTGTCCATTTTGTTTTTCACCAACACTATAGGATCGGAAGAGACTCTAAACATCGTGGAAATGGCTAAAAACAAAGTTTATAACAGAGTTGGCAATTTTGTAATGCTACACTACCCACACAGATTCCAAGTTGTCATTTGAACACTTAATTCAGCTGTCAAACAAACTAATTGAACCTTTCAGTGGATACACCTCAAGAAAATCAACACAGATAAATACTTTCTATTCTGTTTTGTTTCTACTTTCAAGTCACGTTGTACTTGATTTTCCCTGAAATTTCTAGAAAATACCTCACTTTTTATATGTTTTATTTGGAAAGAGAATATGCCTTGCAAAATGATGCTACCAAAAATAAAAAGATAATCAAAATGGGGGAAGAAGGATGGTGAAGAAAAAAAAAGAGATTTGAAGAGTGTGAAGAGTGTGAAGTTGTTGTGACTGCATTTGATCATAGTCTATTAGTCTCAAATTTTGAAGAGTGTGAAGTTGTTGTGACTGCATCTGATTGTTTTGAGATTTGGAGGAGGGAGAGATTGGGGAGGAGGAAGAGAAATTTGAAGAGTGGATGCTTTAGAGAGAGAAAACAATGGGGGAAGAAGGATGGTGAAGAAAAAAAAAAAGAAAGAAATGCCATGTAATCTAAAAAGTTTAATATAAAATATTAAAATTTATATCCACCTCAACATGCCACATCACTTCCGTTAGTCAACTAACGGTCAAATTAACTCAGAGACCATTTAAAACTATTTTCCAAACCTCAGGGACTAAAGTGTATCTTTTGAAACTTCGGGGACCAAATAGACATCAACCTCAAACCTCAGGGACCAAAAGTGTATTTTGTCCAAAAAATAATTATGACAGTTTTTTTAATAGCGTCATGTATACACTTTCCTTGATGGGGGCTTCTAGGACTCAAAAAAAAAAAATATGTCATGAAATGTGCTTGTGACAATTTTCCAATGTCATAAAAACCCAAATTTGTAGTAGTGTATGTAAATGTCTAAGATCTTTTTTCTTTGATGCATTTTAGGGCCTTCAAAATTTGCAAGAAGAAAAAGGCTACTTTGAAAAATGTAAAGGTGAATTATTTTCTAAACAACATCCTATATTAAAATTATAGTTCGTCTTTGCTTATTTAATGACTTTATTTGTATGTTGTATGTATAGTGTTCGAAACAACCAAGTTCTGTGGAATGTGGGTATTATGTTATGTGATTTATGCGTGACATAATCCATCGTAAGAGCACCTCAATTGAAGATATAGTATGTTTGCCACTGAAACTCATTGAACTAAGAATGCATTTAATAAAGTTCGTATTTTGACTTTTTGTTCATATATGCAGATGAAAGATGCACCATCTACTTACACACAAGATGAGATTGACATTGTAAGAGCTGAGTGGGTTGAGTTTGTAGGATCGCCCATATATTTTGCATAATATATGTGTCGTATTTTGGGTATATCTTTAACATATCTAACTGTTTTATACTATTTTGTTGTCACATGATTTTGGAGTTGTGGCAAAAATAACTTTTGGTTACTTTGATAATCACTTTTGTTGTACTAGACGAATGCAATCTTAATCTTGGAAGTAACTTTGAGTTCATTGGTAAGATATTAACTATTTTTTTTCATTATTTCGAGAGTTATTTTGGAATAATTGTAAATAATGTTCTGATCTTATTATTGAAAATTTGATTCGAGGATCTTTGCTCTAGAGTAGCTTGTGAGATCAATGGAAGCTTTGAGCAAGAAATTTCTACATGCAAGTATCTTCGATGTGAAAGAGGTATGTAATAGAGTTTAAAATAGAATTTCATGTTTTACATATTAATGTTGATTGTAATATATTAGTTCTTTTGTCCAAGAGAGATATCTCATGAAATAGAATGACTAAGGTATGTACTATTTCTTGAAATGTTAATTCTTACCAATAAAATGATGTGAACATTAACACTCTCAGGAAGGATTTGCTCCAAAAAGTAATGTTTTGAAAGATGAGTAGTTCAGATCAAAGAGTTTTGGCTTGAGATTCTTTTCAATATCCAAAGGTACCTATGAACTAGAATTATATGTTTCATAAATAGTGTAGTTGACTATGACTTAAAATAGTTAATCATAAAGAGGTATTGTTTACTTGGTTAGGTCTTACAAGAACCTAGAAGCAAAGGAGCCTATTGATTGCAACTAGTTGATTTATGTGAGGTTTTTGTTGGGTTGATGGCTAAATATATAATATATTATTTTATCATTATACTTGAAGCTTTGTACAAAAGTTGATGTAATATACAAAGTAAAATTATATGCATATATGAAAGCTAGGTTGATCTTATTTGATTTAATGGTGTATAATAGTTGTTTTTAGTTTGACAATTTACGTAAACATATGTATGTACATATTTTGTATACGTTTGGTGCAATATATATTGAAAGCTGATATATGTAGTATGTATATATTATTGACATGTATTAGGTATGCCTGATTAGGCATACACACTAAAAAACTACAGAAAAACATGTCATGACAAGTCTTCACTATCATTAAAACGTTCTTTATGATGGTTTGGAAGTATCATACTTTAATTTTTTATGATTGTTAGATTGTCTAAAAAAAAATTCGTACCAAATATTTGTCGTCATTAAAATCCTTTTTATGAGGTAAGAGTTCATAAGGATACAATTCTTTTTTATGATTAAAAATATTCAATGGAAGTTTTTTTTGACAAATGAACATTGTCATTAAAAATATTTACGTGACTGCAAATGTTACTTTGACGTTATACACTTAGTTTTGACAATTAAATATTGTCATTTTAACTTTATCTTGACGATGAAATATAGTCGTTATAATATTGTTCTTGACGGTTTTAAATTGTCGTTGTTAGTTTTACGTTGACAGTAAATAATTTTTATTAGTTTTTTTTGTTGACATTGTAGAACTGTCAGGAGAAAGAATGACGTGACAGTTTAAATATGTCATTGTTAATTTTTTATTGACGATAGTGGATTGTCATTAATATATATCTTGACAATATATTAGTTTTTATTAAGTTTTTAATAATATGGTAGTAATGTCATTAAAAAAATTACTATGACGTGGAAATTATGTCAACAAAAACTCGTGGCTTGACAGTTTTTAACTGTCACAATTAATATATTTGTGACGGTTTTTCTGAACTTTCATGTCTTGAGCTTTCTTGTGGGTCGATTCAACGACTCAAAAAAATGTCAAGAAATACGTTTTTGACATTTTTTCAATGTCAAGAGAAGTCAAATTTGTAGTAAAGCGAATAATTAGCATTTTCGAGCTAAAAAATACTAAGCAACGAAAAGGTGAACTCATTGTTAACTATATAAATATTTGGAGAGCCATGAGTCTAGATTGCAAAGATGGCCTCACTAAACTCTCTACCGTTGAGATGTGCATTCAAGGCATGCACTGGAAACTCCTCTACATCCTTCAAGGTATAAAACCTACCTTTGAAGAACTAGCAACTCGTACCCACGATATGAAGCTAAGTATTGCTAGTCTGGGAAACAAAGGCCTTCTACTCCCTAACATGAACAAAGGAGGAAAGAATGACGAAGCGACTATAGAAGAATCTATGGTTGTAAACACTACCCTTCTAAAGTCATCTTCAAAAGAAAAACGACAAGAAAATGAAACACATCGTTTAACTTTAAAGGAAAGACATAAAAAGTCTATCCTTTCCACAATTTTGACATCACAGACATGTTGGAACTGTTGGGTTTTATGCCCTAAAACGCGTAGATAGTAAATGTAACATTTGACCGATCATTGATAAAATGTTATTGATGTATTTTTCAATAAAGTGTTATTGTTTATATTATATTTATCTTGTCTAAATAAACCTAATCCAATAAACTAACATCCTAGGTGTTGGGTTTTATGCCCTAAAACTCGTAGATAGTAAATGAAACAAATTTATCGATCTCAATAAAGCGTTATTTGAGTGATTCAGTAATTTCATATCCCAAGAATAAGAAATGGAGGCGACAACCGATACTCCTAACAGAGAAAAATCACAACTTCTCGTTGCCCACAAACAATGTCAGTCAGCTTTAAAAATATGCAATAGTCATACACTCGCTTCTATCACACAACACAGATATATATGCAGTAGCCATAATCTTGAAATTAACGCAACATATCACCTCAGTCACAATCCGAACAACTTACACCCATTCTCATGCCAGGAGTAAGCAAACATTTCAAAACATATACATTTCATTCCAATGCAGCAAGCTACTTACCTTGAGATACTACGCTTTATTGAAAATCACCCAAACAACTCGATATAAGACCAACCACGTTATGCGAAACGTAATCTATTAACACGTGTAAAAAGGGTCTCACATCAGATGCATTCCAGTTCCAATAATTTTCTTAAGAACACAAGACTAAGAAGGTCGAAAACTCACCTAAGTGAACCTAACGTTTGCTGTCCAGTTACCAATTTGCGCACCACCTTTACGAATTCGACCACCACTCACTACGAACACCTTGGATTAAGCCTCAACATTATTGGGTATTCGTTAAAGGATAAAAGACTAAGTAGATCTGTAGCTTACACCGTTCTTGCCAACTGTTTAATTAATCGAACCGTTGAACGCTCAAGATCTCAAACGACTCGAGGTGGCATACAGCTGTTTGGCTGAAGATGGCAGCGGCGCAACCTGTTACAGCAAGGAGAGGGAGAGTTGAGAGAGTGCGAGGACACGAGAGATTGAGGGAGAAAGAGACGAGAGAGAGAGAAGGAGTGCTCACCGGCGGCGACGACGATCGGCGAGCGAAGGGCAGAGGCGGCAGTGGCATGCGGTGGAGGGACGACGTAGGCGGCGGTGTGGGCGTCAGTGTGTTGCAGAGAGGAAGACGTTACCGGCAGCTCGGGATAAGGCGGCGGCACGACGGAGCTCGACGAAGGGAGGCGGCGGCAGTAGAGACGTCGTAGGCGGCGGTGGTACAGAGATGAGAAAGAGAGACTGAGTATTCGAGGAGAGAGAAAGAGCGTGAAAGGGAGAAGGAGACAAGAGGGAGAGAGAGGGTATCGGGGAGAGAAAAATGAAAATTTTCTTTTTTTTTTTTTAATAATTGGTCACTTTCGCCCCACTCTCCCCTTTTGACCGGGCCACCAAGCCCTTTTCCTTCCTCTTTTTTTTTTTTTTAAAAAAAAAAAAACTAGGTTGCCGTTACACCTTCCCTTGTTGGGGTAAGTAGATGTGTGTTCCCTTAAGGGTTGATTCCGAGGCTTGAACAAAGGCGCGTCGTCCTCTCCTGGCCCGAGAGGAAATCCTGTTTAGTGGTTGGACCGTAAACAACTTGTTCATTAGAGGGATCAGTGGTACTTAAGGATCCAAAGGTAATCGAGGGGTAAAATGGTAATTTGATCCAACTGATGTTACGAACACTCGTGAAGGATTGACTTACTGGATTAGTCGATATCCGTGGACACTGAAATATTCTACAGTGAGAAGAGTGCAGTTGTGGGTCTTTAGTGGAGTGACCTACAGTTAACGAATGTTGATTAACTTAGTTAATGAGTTTAGCCAATTAATCTCGTATCGTTTGAGCTTCTGATCTGTAGGTCCACTAGGTCCACCTACTAGCTCGTAATGGGTACTGAGATTAATTAGTCTTGAATATTAAGAGAATTAATATAATGTATGGAGATACATTATAGCATAAAGTTTAATTAGAGAATTAAACTTTATAATTAATTTTGGATATGATTCAAAATTAATTTATGAGAGAATTATGAATTTAATTAAATATGTGATATTTGATTAATTCATAAATTAATTAATTGGATAATTAATTAATTTAATTTAATTTTGTTAAATGTGATTTAATCAAATTAATTCTATAGTTTATAATTTATGTACATTTGATGCGCATTGAAACTATAGTTTAAATGAAAGAAATACATTTGAATATGATTCAGTTGTAAAATTAATTAAATATTTGATGTTTAATTAATGTGGGGAAACAATTAAGTGAGAATTAATTGATTGGTCAATTTAATTCAATTGAATATGATTTAAATTGAATAAAATACTTTATGTTATGATTAATTTAATTAATATTGGTTTAATTAAATTAACTGTAATTAATTAATTAATTAATTATTATTTGATAATAGTTCATGGTCGATATCGTTTTGATTATGATCAACGGTTGAGATCAAGTAGAAAAAATAATTATTTGTGAGGAGTTCACAGAAGTCTCTCTCACTCTCTCTCACACAACTCTTAGAGAAAAAACTCAACAAAAGTTCAAGACAGTAGCTCTCCCACAAGCACGATTTTAGTAATCCAGAGAATAGTTGGTGCTCTACTTTTGGTGGTGTTCTTGGGATATTTTGTACGTGTAATTCAAAGGAGCATAGTGTTGGTTTTGGCATCAAATCATGTAAGTATCTCGTTTCTAAATAGTTTAGATCGTAAATCACAACATGCTTAATCTGTAAAAAACAGTTTTCTGTGTTCTTTGCTCAATGTATCGGTTATCTAATGATTGAAATTCATTCACACACGAATAATTTTGCTTCCGCTAAGGATTCAATTCCTTCAAATGGTATCAGTGTTGGGTTTTATGTCCTAAAACTCGTAGATAGTAAATGTAACATTTGACCAAACATTAATAAAATGATGTATTATTCATTTATTTTGTTTGAATTGAGTAATCTTGTCTTATTAACCCTAATCCAATAAACTAAACATCTTAGGCTGTTAGTATGAGGCTTGAACTAGTATGTGGGGACATACGGGGATCATTGTTCAAGATACAGCCTAAAGGGTCTATAGTATAGGGATAAGGCTGGGTACCTTATCCTGGTGACACTATGGATACGACTCGCTTTGTATTATGATACAAACGCAATGATCCAACGCGTTCATTTAGTGGACATGCGAGTGTGAGTATCCTGTGCAATGAGCTTGCATAAGACCGGACTGCGAAATAGTTAACCACTAGCTGTAACACCGTTAGCTAGCTAGGTTTCTATTTCACTAGGATGACCTAGGCAACTTGGTCTCAATCCTGAGTGGGTTATGGACTCCTGTTCACGAGGGATTGTCCTTTAATTTGTATGGGTGAGAGTGGCATGCACGCCAACTCAATAAGCCTACCATTTTGGGGACAAGACCGAGTGGGGAGCTGGGAACATAATCACACGAGATGGAATTCACTCCTTCCCGATTCTAGGGTAAGTAGAGGTGTGTTCCCTTAAGTGGTGTCTCTGGGTCTTGAACAATGGGCCTTGCCCTCTCTATGGCACAAGAGGGACTTATGTTTGTTGGTGGGACCTCAAACAGATTGTTCATTAGAGGAGCACTATGACTTAAGGATGAGGAGGTAACCTAGGGATAAAACGGTAATTTGACCTAGCTGGGGTACGAACACACGTAAAGGACTGACTTGCTATTATTGGTCAATATCCGTGGACACAGAAATATATCTGCAGTGAGAAGAGTGCAGCTGTGGTTCTATAGTGGAGTGAACCACAGCTAACGAACATTGATTAACTTTGTTAATGAGTTTAACCAATTAATCTCATATCGTTGGAGCTTCTGATCTGTAGGTCCATTAGGTCCCACTGGTAGCTCATTTAGGGCGTTGAGCTATAGAGCAAATGCCTAATTATGCTAAATTTCTTAAGGATATTTTAACTAAGAAGAAGAGGTTAGGTGAGTTTGAAAATGTATCTCTTACTGAGGAATGTAGTGCTATTCTTAAGAATGGGCTACCAACCAAGGCTAAGGATCCAGGATCATCTACTATACCTGTGTCTATAGGTGGAAAAGAGTTAGGTAGAACACTCTGTGATTTAGGTGCAAGCATTAACCTTATGCCTCTTTCGGTCTATCGAAAGCTAGGTATTGGTGAAGCTAGGTCTACCACAGTCACACTCCAACTAGCTGATAGGTCTATCACATATCCTGAGGGTAAAATTGAGGATGTCTTACTGAAAGTAGATAAATTCATATTTGCTGTTGATTTTATTATTTTAGACTATGAGGCTGATAAAGATGTCCCAATTATTCTAGGTTGTCCATTTTTGGCTACTGGTAGGGCATTGATAGATCTTAAAAAAGGGGAATTAACAATGAGTGTTTGTAATGTTGAAGTATAATTTAATGTGTTTAAGGCTATGAAGTATCCAGACGAAATGGAAGATTGCTCTTTCATTAGGATTCTGGAGAACACAATTGTTGAGTCAGCAATGCAGGATTCGGTTAGCAAGCATTTGGAGAATCATGAAGAGGTTAGTGTAGAGGATTTAGAAGTTTGTTCTTTAGAAAGAAAAAATGAAAAAGAAGTGTTTAGGTGTGAGGATGTTTTTGAGTCTTTAGATATAGATCAAAGGAAGGTTCCTCCTATTAAGCCATCCCTGAAAATCTTTAAAAAGTACTTGCTAATGCATACTTTACTTTAAAAGATGTCGCTTCAACTACTTTTCATAAAGTCATTAACCACGTTCTCGTATATAGACCTCGTTAGAAAATCTAAGCTCAAAAGTTATGCTTTAAACCATTCATAGAAATCATATATCATTCATGGAAAGCATGTAAAACTTCTAAACATGAACAACCGTTGGAAAAAATTTTCGAAATTCATTTTGTCACTCACTGTCTTATCTAGTTCCCCGGTTTGTAGACTCGACCTATTTCCTCTTGGCCTGTCAAACAACGAAAACTGAGCATTAGAACCATAGATAGCTTTGTCTTTCCATGCCCATGAATTTTCTAAACAATTGGATTAAGAATCACATTCACATTCTACTTTCAAGATTTTCCAGATTCTATACCCTAACTTCCAACACCCATAACTTCCTCAATACTTAACCAAAATTAATGAAATATACATCAAACTCTTCATTTTCGAACACTCTACAACTTACCCGAAGAAAGCAAAACGATATTCTCAACCAATTAGCCCAGAATTTCCCCGAACATAGACAATACAGAATTCGAGGTTCTCTGCTACCCTTTATCTTCCTCCTGAAATTAAAACTACTTCAAGTCATTTTGGGCTCACAAATTATTCATGCAAGTTGTAGGATATTGAATAATCTTTCCAACCATACCAAATAGAGCTTCGGATTGGACTTGTGCACTCCAGAATACTCAAAACATCAGAAAACACCAGAGATCCTCTTGGTTTGCTCGAAAATCCTGTGCTCTGTTTTCGAATCCAAACACCATCAATTTCTCATTCGATTTAGGTCAAGCTTCCTTCATGAAGTTTTTTAGAAAATGAACTAACTTTCAAGAAAATCAAACCTCACCTCTTGATCCCTTCTGTGTAGCCCAAACCAACTAAAACACCAGAGGTTGACAGGTTGAACACAGATTCTGCAATGGCTGGCTTTGCATGAGCTTTTCCCTATCTTCTTCAACCTCAAACCATGAAATTCTTCTTCTTCCTCCTCCTTCACTCTCTCCTTAAAGTGCTCTGAAAGTTTCAATGGAAAAGGATGAGAAATGAGGCTGATAATTGGCTGATAAGAATGTTAGTCGGTGGTGGGTGTCTTGCTGTCATTTCCCACCTTCTTTTTTTTTTAGTTTTTTTTTATTTTTGTTCCTTTTTCTTTCTTTTCTTTTCCTTCCATTTTCCTTTTCCTTTTCTTTCCTTTCATCTTTTAACTTAGTAATCCCAACAATTTAAGCCAACAATCGATGACAAGAGAAAATGATCCTAGAGAAGTCCCGGGTTTACACGTTGCCCATTATTGTTGCATCAGATTTAATGTCGGAGCATGAAGAGGCCTTAATAAAATTGTTGCAGCAATATCGTAAGGCAATAGGTTGGACATTGGCCAACATTCAGGGAATTAGCCCATCTTTTTGTATGGATAAAATTACTCTAGAGGAGGGATCCTTTAGGAGTATTGAGCAACAAAGAAGGCTTAACCCTGCAATGAAAGAGGTTGTTAAAAAGGAGGTGATTAAATGGTTGGATGCTCGCATCATTTATCCAATTTCAGACAGCAATTGGGTAAGCCCTGTCCAATGTGTTCCTAAGAAAGGAGGTGTCACTATGGTGAGCAATAAAGACAATGAATTGATCCCAACCAGGACAGTAATTGGCTGGAGGGTTTGCATGGATTACAGGAGGCTCAATAAAGCCACCCATAAGGATCATTCCCCTCTACCATTTATTGACCAGATGTTGGATAGATTGGCTGGTCAGGCCTACTTCTGTTTCTTAGATGGTTATTCTGCGTATAACCAGATTACTATTGGTCCTGAGGATCAGGAAAAAACCACTTTCAGGCCATTATGGGACATTTGCTTTTAGGCAAATGCCTTTTGGCCTTTGCAACGCTCCACCAACATTTCAGCGGTGTATGTTAGCAATTTTTTCCTGATATGATTGAGTCCACTTTTGAGGTATTTATGGACGATTTTTCAGTTTTTGGAGGGACTTTTCAGAGTTGCTTGGATAATTTAGGTAAGGTGTTAAAGAGATGTGAGGATACCCATCTAGTTCTTAATTGGGAGAAATGCCACTTCATGGTGAAGGAGGGCATAGTGTTAGGTTAGAGGATTTCTAAGAATGGTGTAGAAGTTGATCGAGCAAAAATTGAGGTTATTGAGAGACTAGAACCATCGAATTCAGTGAAAGGGATTCAGAGTTTTTTAGGTCATGCTGGATTTTATAGAAGGTTCATAAAGGATTTCTCAAAAATCATTAAACCTCTATGTAACTTATTATGCAATGATCATGTTTTTTACTTTAATGCAGATTGTAGGAAGGCTTTTGAAACATTAAAAGCTGCTTTAATCTCAACACCCATTCTTTGTGCACCTAGTTGGAATTTACCATTTGAGGTAATGTGTGATGCGAGTGATGTTGCGATAGGTGCTATGCTAGGGCAAAAGCAGGGCAAATTTATCCATCCTAAATGAGGCACAAATCAACTATACAACTACTGAAAAGGATTTGTTAGCTGTTGTGTTTGCTTTTGAGAAATTCCGGCCATATTTGGTTGGATCCAAAGTCACAGTGTTCACGGATCATGCAACAATAAGGTACTTAATGTCTAAGAAAGATGCAAAGCCTAGATTAATTCGTTGGGTTTTATTATTGCAGGAATTCGACTTGGAGATAAAGGATAAGGAGGGATAAAAAAATGTCATTGCAGATCATATGTCTCGTCTTGACCCATCAACATCTTTGCTGAAGCAATCTGCCATTTCAGATTCTTTTTCAGATGAACAACTTTTTGCTGTCAAGGTAAAGGTAGTCAGGGATGTCCCTTGGTATGCTGATATTGCAAATTTTTTGGTCAAGGGAGTCACTCCCATTGATATGGATTGGAGGCAAAAGAAGAAGTTTAAGCATGATGCAAAGTTTTTCTATTGGGATGAGCCATTTATGTATAAGCAATGCTCTGATGGTATTATTCGTAGGTGTGTTTCAGGTGATGAGGCAAAGGAAATCCTTGAGCAATGTCACTCTTCGCCGTATGGAGGTCATTTCAGCAGTTAGAGGACAGCTATGAGGATTTTGCATTGTGGATTTGTCCGGCCTACCTTATTTAAGGATGCCCATTGGTTCTACAAGCAGTGTGATGCTTGCCAAAGGAAAGGAAATTTGGGGCCTAGAGATGAAATGCCTCTTACTTACATTTTAGAAGTTGAATTATTCGATGTATGGGGTATTGACTTTATGGGGCCATTTCTCCCTTCTAGTGGTAATGTTTTTATCTTATTGGTAGTTGATTACGTATCCAAGTGGGTTGAGGCCATCGCATGCCATCAGAGTGATGCCAAGACAGTAGCAAGGTTTCTTCAATCAAACATCTTTGTGCGGTTTGGGACACCTAGAGCTCTAGTGAGTGATGAGGGTACACATTTTGTTAATAATATCTTAAATAAGCTTTTAGCTAAGTATGGGATTAAGCATAGGATAGCTACCCCTTATCACCCACAAGCAAATGGTCAAGCTGAAATTAGTAATAGGGAAATTAAATCAATTCTAGAAAAGGTAGTCCATCCATCTAGGAAGGATTGGTCTTTTAGGTTGGATGAGGCTCTTTGGGCTTATAGGACAGCCTATAAGACTCCTCTAAGTATGTCTCCCTATAGGTAAGTATATGGGAAAGCTTGTCATTTACTATTAGAGCTTGAGCATAAAACGTTTTGGGCTTTGAAAAAGTTGAATTTTGATCTAAGTCGTGCAGGAGCGATAAAAATACTGCAGCTTAATGAACTAGAGGAATTTCGTCAATTTTCGTATGAAAAATCGAAAATGTATAAAGAAAAGAGTAAGCTGTGGCATGACAAGAAAATTAAATCTAAAGAGTTTTTCAAAGGTCAAAAGGTATTGCTTAATAATTCTAGATTAAAATTATTTCCTGGGAAGCTAAAATCTAAATGGTCAGGGCCATTTATTATGGTTGAAGTTTTTCCCCATGGAGCAATTACTTTTTAGGATGAGAAAGATGGGAGAGCGTTCAAAGTAAATGGACAGCGTGTGAAACATTATTGGGGAGAGGAGTTTCAGTCGAAATATCCTTCCCTAAAATTGGTTGATTGAGAGAGAAAGATTTTTGTGGGAGCATTTCACAGAGTATAATTTTGAGCTCCCAGTATTTGTTGTAATTTTATTTCTCGCTGATTTGGTTTGATTTTAAATTCGAATTATTTTAGATTTAGTTTGTTTCAATTCTGAAGGATTTATTTATTCAGTAGATTTTATTTTATTTTCGCTAGTTATTTTATTTAATTTGATTAGTTTAGATTAGAAAGTAGTTTTTATTTGTTCCGATTAGGTTTAATTAGATTTTAATTCAGTTTTTATTCAGTTATTTTAAATTCTGTTTATGTTTATATTTAATAAAGATTTTCTTGATTTATTCGGTTTTTAATAAAACTAAAAGATAAGATTTGATTTGGGCAGTTAATTTAAATTTCCTCATTTGATTTCCTATTTCAAATTTAAATTATTTATCCAAGATTCTTCAGGTAATCTTTTGTTCAGAGGGGTTGTTGCGGCAAAGTTATGGCTGGAGCAAATCGTTCGTCTGAATGAAGAGAATTCTGTGGTGAATTAATTATTTTTACCGTTGATTTTGAATTTCTGTAGGCAGGTAAATGGCAGGGATGCTGCCACGTGTTGTGCATAGATAATCCAACGGTTTAGCCGTTTGGCAACAATGATTATTCACCTTGGGCGATTGGAAATTCAAGATTTTACTGTTAATTCAAGTTTCAAATTAAAAGATGTAAACGGTAATCCCATTTAAAGAGGAGGCAAGATCTTTCGGTTGCGATTTGATTTGCTGCGGCTATTTATTCACAAGTCTTCGGTAAGTTCTTCTCACTTCATCTTCTTGATTCATCCCTTGCCATTTGCCTTTTTCTTTCTTTCTCTGTGTGCGATAGAGAATTCCTTTTGAAGTCTTCGATGGCTAAAACGAGAGCAAGAAAAGAGAGAGATAATGAGGAAGATGAGGTACCCGTTACGCCCGAGGTACAGAAGGTGAAAAAAAAGAAAAAGAAGATGCCGGAGGAGAAAGAAGCTAAAAGAAGAAGAAGGCAACAACGGACTGAAGATCAAGAAGTTGTGCAGAAGGTTGTGGAAGATGTTGATGCCACAGTTGTTGAAGAAGACCCGAATGAACAAAAGAACAAAACCTAGAGCAGACTGAGTCGGGAGTTGCAGATAAAGAGGAAGTTTAAGAAGAGGTTCAAGAGAAACAGAACGAGGATGTGCAAGAAGAACAGGCAGAGGTTGCGCCTGAAGGAGGTAATGAGCCAGTGTAGGAGGCTCGAGTGGAGGTAATTGTGCCAGAAATGCCTAGACGTCGTCGCATTAAGCGAAAAGCGGGCCGCATTCAGGTAGTCCGAACTGATACCCCGTCACCTCCAACTACTGATTCTGAAAGAGAAAATGCAAAGAAAGAAGAGTGTGAGAAGAGGGATACTGAAGAAAGAGTAAGAGAAGAAACAGAGAAGAAAGCTGAGGAAGAACGGTTGCTCAAGCGAAGGGCAAAAAACGGCAAAAGTGTTTCTGAAGCATCGGAAGAACCTGACGAGGTAGATGAGCCACAATTGTCGTATGATCGCTTCGTTAACAATTTTGCCAGAGCAAAATATGCTAAGCTTCTGAAAAGAGATTTTTTATTTGAGAGAGGATTTAGCGGTGATCTTCCGCATTTTCTGAGGACTGGTATTGCAGACCACGGCTGGGGATTGTTTTGTGCAAATTCTGAGTTTGTAAACACACAAGTGGTGCGCGAATTTTATGCTAATATTGACAAAAAAAAATGGTTTCCAAGTGATTGTTCGAGGAGTCGAAGTAGACTGGAGTCCTAGTGCTATTAACGCACTGTATAACCTTCAGAATTTCCCCCACGTAGGTTATAATGAGATGGTTGTAGTGCCATCTAATGAGCAGTTGAGTGAAGCTATGCGGGAGGTGGGTATTGAAGGGGCATAGTGGCAGCTTTCAAAAACTGAGAAGAGGACGTTTCACTCAGCTTATCTGAAGAGGGAGGCAAACACATGGATGGGGTTTATCAGACAAAGGTTGCTTCCAACAACTCATGACTCGACAATCTCTAGGGAACGGGTTCTTCTGGCTTTTGCAATTTTGCGGTTTCTCAGTGTTGATGTAGGTAGGATCATTGCCAATGAAATATCTGGTTGTTGGAAGAAAAAGGTGGGGAAGCTGTTTTTCCCGAACACGATCACTATGTTATGTAGCAGGGCAGGTGTGTCCACGGTTCTAGAGGATATTATTTTGCTTGAAAAGGGGATCATCGATACACCTAACTTGGCACAGCTTTAGCGTATGCAGGAGGTACGTCAAGGTGGCCTTGTCTACGACATCAACACGATTTTAGAACAACTGGCACTTTCGGCCAGTAGGCAAGAGTTTGTCGAGAGGCAAGCTTTGACCTTCTGGAACTATGTTAAAAATCGTGATGCCAATCTGAAGAAGGCGCTACAAGAGAATTTTTCCAAACCGTATCCAGTCCTTCCCGCATTCCCTGAAGATTTGCTGAACCCCTGGATTCCTCCCCCGTCGATTGAAAGAGGAGAAGAGGCTGATGGAAATGAAAAGGGCCAAGAGGACTGAAGGATGAAGTGTCCCTGTGCGAGCATAATTTTTGTTCTGACTTTTTGTTTGCTCGCGCATTTCCTAACCTCCTTTTCTGTTGATGTTATGTTTGCTTCTTTTTAATTGTTCTGCTTCTGAAAAAAATATATCTGCTTTTGTAATTTCTTTTTATGTTTTTAATGAAATTTCTGGAGTTGTTTCTGTTCTATAGCACTGAACATTCCTAACTTAACTGATTTCTTCTGAATTTTTGAAGCTTGGACTGGTTAAGCTTAATTAGATCAAGGTATTCTGATCTCCAGAAATCTTTTGCTTGAGCATTTCTTCTAGCCTGGTCGTTGTTGCGGCAAAGAAGATTCTGAGGTAGTGTTGATTTATATGACCCACTTCAAGCTTAGTTCTAGTTCCACGCTCAGTTTAAAATTCAGATAGAAAAATTTAAGTTTGGGGGTATAATTGCAAATTAATGTTCATTGGGGACAATGAATAATTCAAGTTTGGGGGATTTTTTGCTACTTCAATTGTTTTGCTCGAGCATTCCTCTCCTTCATTTAAACATTTGCTAGGTTGTTGATACCCACAGTTTGTCTTCGCGTCAAAAGATGACCTAGGAAATGATGGAAAAATGAGAAAAAAATTATTATTTGCTGACGAAGTTTTGTTGAAAATTTTCCTGAAAAAATTCATGAAGCAAAAGTTTTGAAGGATGAATGATAATCTAGCAAATTTTCTGTCTCCCAGAACTTCGGTGAGCTTCATCATAAAATGTCGCCATTCTGAGGGGCAAGAGATAGAATAACTAAGGATTTTTTAGCTTTTCAAAGAGTATTGATCCTAGTTGGTGATGAATTTGAGGCAAGGGTATACTGCACCATAAAGTGGGTCATCCCATGCTTAAGAGCTTATGACTATAGGGCTGCTTAAAGTCTGAAAAACAAGAATATAAACTCCTTAAAAATGTGTGTTCTAATGTGTCTGATAATAGAGCCAGGCTGTTTTAAGTTCTTAGAATTCAGTTAAAAATGGTGATTATTTGTCCAAGCCGGAAGAATTGTTTTGCTGCAGTAGAGCTTGGTTTTGCAGAGTGCTCAGGTAAAGGTTGAAGGTAGTGTTGGATTGTCTGGTTTGATTAAGCTAGTCTTTGTCTAATGTTTTGAATTCTTAAGGGAAGGTTGTTGAGTATTGTTCGGGGCGCACAATAGTTCAAGTTTGGGGGTGTGATAACTGTCCAAAAGGTAGTTATTTAGGCCTCATTTCTATAGGGATTTGTGTGTCTTTTGTGTTTAATAGGGTTGGTCTTAGATATATATTATATGTTTTAACCCATTTGGAAGAATGGAAGCTTTGGAAATTATTTTGTGTAGAATATGTTGCTGGGCGACTTGAGGGAGAAAATTTTGTGCTGCAGCAAAGCCGGGAGCAAAACTGCCACGTCACAGCTCGTTAGCCAACTTAATGAATCGAATTCTGTTGAGTTATTTTCAAGATAAAGGAGCAAGGAGAGTCATCCATGTGTCTAGGTCAACCTAATTCAAGCCTCCTATCACTCTATAAAAGGAGATAGCCGCCCAAGTCAAATTCATTCCATCCTTGGGAGGAACATTCCACTCTTGGAAAGTTTACTTCCACCTTTGGGAGCCGAATAGAGGAGAGAGATTGGAGACCTACAAGAAGACCATCAATTGCAAGCTGATCGAGGGAATTAATATTTTCTTGTATTATTTTGTGATTATGGATATGCTTACTCAGATTGTAACATGTGTCTCTATGCATTTTATGAACTAAGTAACCTTAGGCGTTGGTTAGGGAACATGTAATTGTCGTGCTTCATTCCTAGTAATAAATATTGATTTGATGCATCTTGATTAATCGTTGTGCTCATTTCTATTTTATGCCCGCCTGGCCAGCCGGTATGAATACATCTCTCTAGTTTCAGGGATGATTTAGGGAGTGTGTGGCGGTTAATCACACTAGATCATTGTGTATTGGTGAACGCCAATGACTGAGCTAGGGATAGCCAGTTGCCTAGTGCTTGATTGGTAGAGCTTCATTGGAGTTGAAACACATTCGAAAAAATCTGGAGTTTCGGGAGGAATCTGCTAATAAGACTGCAAGAGTTTGCCTTATCAATAATATTGCTAGAGCATCATTTAAAACAATTACTAAATCCTGACCAGCGCCTGTTTCTAATCTGTCTACCTATTTGTTTATTTTCTGTTCTGTCATTTCTTTTGCTTCAGCATCTCTATAAAAACCAATCATTTTAATCACCTATGAAACCATTAAAAAGCTAAACAAAATAGATAAAGTGGAAGCTAATTCAGACCTTGGATTCGATAAATACTTATTACTTGCTGCAGACTGTGTATACTTGCACAAAGTTCTAGAGTCTTTTTATATCTCATTTTTACCCACTCTAGGAGCCCAACAGATACCATTATGTAATGGGTATAGGCCCTAGTTTATTGTATTTGTACATTGTAAATACGTTGTATGTATTTTACATGTATTTATACACCCACTGCTACGATAGACTATTGTACATTCCCACTAAAACTAGATTTTTAGTCCAAGTGGGAATTTGTTGGGTATTATGTCCTAAAACTCGTAGATAGTGAATGATTAACGAATTATACACTTGTATCAATAAAGTGTTATTGAGCAATAAAGTGTTATTGAGATTTATGCAATCAAGTGTTATTGTCATATTAAGTCTAGAATTGCACAATATGACCTAAATCCAATAAACTAAGATCCAAGGTTGTTTACATGTAACTTGAACTAGTATGTGGGGACATACGGGGATTGGTGTTCAAGTAACAACCTAAAAGGTCTATAGTACAGGGATAAGGTTGGGTACCTTATCCTAGTAACACTATGTGATATGACCCACTTTGTATTCGATACAGACGTATTGATCCAAGGCGTCCATGTAGGAGACATGCGAGCGGGGGTATCCTATGCAATGAGTTTGCATAAGACCGGACCACGAATTTGTAAACCACTAGATGTAACACCGTTAACTAGTTAGGTTACTGTTTCAATAGGATGACCTAGGTAACTCAATCGTAATCCTGAGTGTGTCATAAACTCCTTCTCACGAGGGATTGTCCTTTGATTAATACGGGTGAGAGTGGCCTGCATGCCGACTCAATAAGCCTACCTTCTTGGGGACAAGACTGAGTGGGGGGCTGGGGACATGACAATACAAGATGGAATTCACTCCTTCCCTTATTGGGGCAAGTAGATGTGTGTTCCCTTAAGGGTTGATTCCGGGTCTTGAACAAAGGCGCGTCGTCCTCTACTGGCCTGAGAGGAACTCTTGTTTAGTGGTTGGACCCTAAACAACTTGTTCATTAGAGGGATCAGTGGTACTTAAGGATCTAGAGGTAACCAGGGGTAAAACGGTAATTTGACACAGTTGGTGTTACGAACACACGTGAAAGATTGACTTACTGCATTGGTTGATATCCGTGGACACAGAAATATTCTACAGTGAGAATAGTGCAGCTGTGGGTCTTTAGTGGAGTGACCCACAGTTAATGAATGTTGATTGACTCGGTTAATGAGTTTAGCTGATCAATCTTGTATCGTTGGAGCTTCTGATTTGTAGGTCCATTAGGTCCACTTGCTAGCTCATAACGGGTTTGAGATAATATAGTCTTGATTATTAAAGGGAATTTAAGTTAATTTTATTTTGATGCAATTAATATAATGTATGGAGATACATTATAGTATAAGTTTAATTAATGAATTAAACTTTATAATAAAATTAATTTTGGATATGATTCAAAATTAATTAATGAGAGAATTATGAATTTAATTAAATATATGATATTTGATTAATTCATGAATTAATTAATTGGGAATTAATTAATTTAATTTGGTTAAATATGATTTGATCAAATTAATACTATAGTTTATGATAATGTACATCTAGATGTACATTAAAACTATAAGTTAAATGAGAGAGATAAAATTGAATATGATTCAATTATAAAATTAATTAAATATTTGATATTTAATGTGGATTCAATTAATAGAATTAATTAAATGACCAATTTAATTTAATTGAATATGATTCAAATTGAATTAAATACTTTGTATTATAATTAATTCAATTAATATTGATTTAATTAAGTTAATTATAATTAATTAATTAAATAAATAATTATTATTTAATTAGTTAATGACCGAGATCGTTTCGATTAAGATCTAACGGTCTAGATCAAGTAGGGTAATGTAACTCCCTCCCCACTTATCATTGAGGGGAGAGGGAGTTCCCTAACGGGTGGTCATTCTCTCATTTCACGAAAAAAACACAGAGAAGAGTTTCTCTCTTTGAACTCTCAAATTCTCTCTACCAAAAAGAAAAATAGCAAGTAATTTGCTGGAAAAATTCCCTTTTCCAAGGCGAGATCGATCCCACAATTGAAATCTCAAGATATCCCAAGATAATAGCGGGTATTCTTGCGTGGTGCTGTCCATTTGGAGATCAAGAACGAGATCCTTGGAGCATTGTGCAGTGTTCTTCGAAATCCAATAAGTGTTCTTGATCTTGTATCAATTTTAGAATGCTTCATCGTTTTTAATTTAGAAATTTGTTTCTGAATTTTATTGCCCAACGTATTGGTTTTCTTTAATTGAAATTAAATCATGAACAGTGAAAACCGCTTCCGCTAGAGGATTCAATTCCTTCAGTAGTGTCTTTAGGTTGAATCTGATTTATCTGAGGTTGTCCTTGTTATTTAGGAGCTTCTAGGACTGCCTTGGATTGTTGGAGTTGCTTTGGAAGTGTTATAGGTAAGTAGTTTCTACTTACTAAGCTTGTTTGACTGCATGAAGTAAGTTGGATATTTATCTGCTTTACTTATATTTGTGCTAAATATGAATTGCTATGTATGCACTGTTGTATTGTGAATATTGAAATGGTTGTGTTAATCTTAAGTCGTATTTACTGCATTACTTGAGATGTGTACGCTTAAGGAGTATAAGCATGATAAGTACTTGTCTTAAGCATGGTGATTGTTGAGTCAAGCATGTTGAGTCTGACTTGTATGTTGCATGGGGTGTAGCATGAGTCGGGTGTGAGGAGCAGCACATGGCGCATAATTCATGTGTAGCGGAGCATGACGCACAAATCACGTGGGTGTGAGTGCGGAGCGTGACACGAAAATCACGTAAGAGTGACGCAACACATGGTGCATAATTCATGTGGGGTAGGTGTGGAGCATGACAAAGAAATCATGTAATTAACGGAGCATGACGTGGAAATCATGTATTAGCAGAACATGAAGCAGAAATCATGTAAATTGCAGAGCATGATGCGGAAATCATGTATTAGCGGAGCATGACGCAAAAATCATGTGTATTGCCATGACGCGGAAATCATGTATTACGGAGCATGACGCGAAAATTATGTAGTTGCAGAGCATGACGCGGAAATCGTGTGGAGTCTAGTGCATGTGTTGCACAACGTGTAATGCATTTGCACGAGTTTGTTGTTAGTTTATGGCTTATTAGCATGTTGGATGTTTGTGGTTGTATAAGCATATTGCTTGTTCGTGGTTGTGAAAGCATGTTGGATGTGTGTGTTAAGCATGTTGGTTGTGTTGTTTGTTGTTTGTGGCTTGGTAAGTGTGAGTTGCTTACCAGTACCACGGTTGTACTGATACCCCCTTCCCCATCTGCCCCCCAACATTTTAGATGTTGCAAGTTTAAACGACGAGTTGAATCTTGGTGAGGAAGAGGAGAACTTCGAGGAGGAACCCTTGGGAGTTTGAGTTTTGTTTCCTATGTTTTGATAGGCTAGAGTGGATTTAGTTGGTTATAATTTCATTTTGCTATGCTTTGAGTAGGCTAGCCTTGGTTTTGTTATTTGATGATTCTGTTAGGGTGAGAGATTCACCTGAGATGTTTAGCTTTTATCAACCTGTGGTTTAGCTTTGTTGTTAGTCTGATTTAAAGAAATAAAATTGTTTAGCTAGTATTCTTTTGGGATGAGTTGCTGGTGTTCAATAAAAGTTGAGTGAATAGCGTGTTCTGTTGCATGATTGGCTTAATGTATGTAGTTTGGCTTAATATGAGGCCTGACTCATATAGTAGTAGATTGTGAATCTGATTTGTAGTTTGGTGGAGTTAGGTTGAATGTTTAGAAGTGTTTTATTTGCTTATCAGGTGTTGAAAAATTTTGGTTCAGGCCATTTTACGTCGTTATGTTGTCAAAATTTTCGGTACATTCGGTTTTAAGTGGTTCAGATTTGTGGTTAAGGGTTTAGAGTTGTAGTAGCGTCTCTAGGTTAGAGGTTGGAAAATCTGGGGCGTTATAATTTAAGTCCCAAAACTCTCAAAAAATAAATATTTTGATCCTTAATGCTAGTATTGAACAAAACCTTTTTTTTTTTTTTGAGTTCCTGCACAAAACCTATTTTAAAATGCTAGTATTGCACAAAACCTGAAATTATTAAAAGCAATTATCATTGAATAAGCCCTTGTTTCAAAAAAAAAAAAATCCTTAAATAAGCCCCTTTTTCATATTGTAATATATACTTATAACTTTACATTTATTGAAATACATAGATGTCAAAAGTATCTGAATTTTTTCAAACACATGAATGAAGTCTCTCCTGTGACGCCCGAGGATAGGAGGGGTACATGAATGAACCGAGATCACATCCGAATGAGAGGGATCCTGAGGACACGAAAGTATGGTCAAGATAAGCTTAAAAGAATTGATAGATACTGCCTATACCAACAAGGTGCACCTTCCTTTTTGGTGGCTCAATCATAGGAACTTTGAAGTTAAGCATGCTTCGCTTGGAGAAGTTCTATGTTGGGTGACTTCCTGGAAATTTTCCTGGGAAGCCTGTGAGTGAGGACAAAGCATGCTAAAAAGACCTCCTATTGGTTTGTGGGGACAATCTTTACTCTTAGAAGCAATTTCATATAAGTATGGTGACGTTGCTAGGTCGCAGGGAAATGTCGGGATCGTTAGGTGCCGAATCTGGATTCTGAATCCAGGGTTTGGGGCGTTACATCTCCATAAACACTTTGTGGTTTTTCTTGAACCAAAATGTTATAGATTTTTTTTATACAAGGATATTAACAAAAACCATGTAATACATTTCTCGATTACCCTTTGTAGTATAAACATCAACACAAAGAAATGAATCATACCACAAACATCCCTAAAACTAACACAAAAACCAAAAATTACAAAGTAGCATAAACATCCACTAAAATTTTAATCTCTAAAACCAGTGGAATCAAACCATTGAAGAAGATGAAGCTAGATTCAACAAGTAAAAATTCTTAGCCAATGAACACAGAGAATGGAACAGGGGGAAAATAGAGGAAAACAAGCTTCAAATGGACAAACCTCGTGAATGGAGCGGGGAAGAAGAATGAACAACAAAAACCCACAAAAATGAGGGAGCAACTCTGAAAAACTCCCACGAATTGGTAAAGTTACCCACGAAGACAGCGTAGAACAGTGGCGGTCCAGCGGAGAAAAACCCACGACGGTCAGCAGCGATAACGAAGAACGCAATGATGACACCCACGACAACGGTAACACCCACGGCGGTGAATGGGAAGAATGACAAGCTTCTAAACACCCACGATGAGAAGGGAGAATGCAGGCGAGGACGGCGAAATGATGACGAGAACCCACTGTTCTTAGGAGAAAAAACCACGACGAGGATAACAAGAACGACGACGATGAGACGACGACAAGGAGAAAAAACCCACAAAAATGGCGATGAGACGACGACAGGATAAGAGATTTGGGAGAAGGGAATGACGAAAATGGTGAGGGAGAGCGACAGAGAAAATTGAGAGTGAAGATAATCAAGGAGAGAGAAACTCAAAAAAGTGACCCAGGAAAAATTGGTAAAGTTACCTACCTTTTAATGGTGGTGAACGACCGCCATTAAAGGGTAACTTACAATGTCGGGCAATGCTTGACATTGTATCTCAATTTTTTTTTTATAAAAATCTCCGCACATTTTGTCCGTCTGTCATTAAAGACCTCGCTTTTTTTACCGTCATTATAGGTCTATTTTATAGTAGTGTAATCATTGTTTTAGATAATTTTATATACAATTATAGAATAATGGATTAATTTTATTGCCATTTTGGGTTGGCCATAAAAATATTTTATTCATTTTAGTAAATTTTAAAATTAGATAATTAGTTTGAGATTTAGTTAAAAAAAATCATGTATTATGGATTACAATATTTTCCTAATTGAAATAAAGATTAGTTGGAAAATATATTTATAAATAAAAAATGTGTATTTCTATAGGATTCAAATTAGGACCTTACATCCTCCATTAATAAGGATTTTGGATTAGATCTAAATCATTTCATTCTCCATTAGAAAGAAAGAAGAGTTCTCTATAAATTTTCACATTCTATTTGGTAGTTATTGCTCTTCCCTTCTCATTTTTGTTATCTATTTGTGTAACCGACACAACTCTCTTTAAACCTTTTTTGTTTTTTTACAACATGTAGGGTTGAGGGATTGAACCTCTATCCTCTTGATTAGGATACAAACTTTACGACAGTTGAGTCATGTTCTTGTTGGCAACTCTCTTTAAGCCTTAGACTCAGTTGAAATTTTTTATGATGTTTGATTTAATTTCCAATTTTATGTTTGAATTTTCGTTGGACTGAACTTTTATATATACTAGGTTTTTACAACGTGTGTTGCACGTGTAATAATTTGACTAAATGATTATGAAGTAAATTTAATTTAAAACTAATAAAAATTCTCTATACGTTCTTATATTAGTTTTGTTGTTTTCTAATATGACTACTTTGAATATAATATAATATATATGTGATTTATCCTAGCAAATGGAGTAACAATAATTATGCTAGATAATAATAAAAATACATTTTTAAAGAAATCGGTTTATAAAGTCAAAACTTCTTTATATACAACATTTTTGGTCAAATTGCCGCTTGATATGATCAATACCTTTGTCGTTGCCATAGAAATCCCTCTTGAAAGTGCTACATATTCCATGCGAGAAAACATGTTGAGGAAGATAAACTCCAACATTAGGTAATGTTTGTTCTTGAGCTTTGTTAATAGTCATGGCAAAGCAGAGTCGTACGGGAAATTGCTTTCTTTTGAATTTAAATGGATATCCTTCATCATTTGTAGGGCTCATTGGTATGGTGGCAGGAAAACTTTCTTTCCTACATGTTGTCCAGTTGCGATTTCTGCATAAATGAAATTTTTGTGAAATTCATGACAAACCATTCAAGTTTCGTTACATAGATCGCTTGGTGGGTCTAAGTTTCTCAATAACATGGCTGGACAATGTTTTTTCAATATCAATTTGTGAGGAGGGACACCATTGGGCAATAATGAATTGAGGAATTCTTCTTGGTAGTAATTATGTGTGTCGTCAATCGCCTCATTAAAACTCATGAATTCTTCTATTTTTCCAGGAAATAGATGAATCATTTTCTCATTCATTTGATCAACATATTCATTTGTAGTTGACAGAATTGCCCTACTTGTAATACACTCTATCAAAGTAGCAGTTTTTCAAGATCAGGGTAAACAATATTCAATAATTTTAATACTGAATCATCTTCGCTTTCACCTGTAACAACAACATCATCTGATAGGAAAATAGTCTTCTTCTACAAATGGTTCTGTTCCATTACTAATCCTTAATAGATATTCTGCAAACTTTCTGTCATTTTGGGCTCTCATATTTTTGGTTAGTTGTAGTTTTTCCATTTGTTCCCCAAGGTATGACTTTACCAAACTTTCATTGACAGTATGTTGTCTTGTTGCTCGTGGGAAAACAGGTAGTACTTGTCCAAAATCTCCTCCAAAGACGACAACCTTTCCACCAAATGGCTCTAAACTATCCATTATATCTCTAAAAGTCTTGTCAACAACCTCTATTGTGGCTTTTTTGGCCATTGGTGCCTCATTCCAAATAATGACTTTTGCTTGTTGATAACTCTCCAAAAGGTAGTTATTTAGGCCTCATTTCTATAGGGATTTGTGTGTCTGTTGTGCTTAATAGGGTTGGTTTTAGACATATATTATATGTTTTAACCCATTTGGAAGAATGGAAGCTTTAGAAATTATTTTGTGAAGAATATGGTGTAGGGCGACTTGAGGGAGCAAATTCTGTGCTGGAGCAAAGCTGGGAGCAAAACTGCCACGTCACAACTCGTTAGCCAATTTAACAAACCGAATTCTGTTGAGTTATTCTCGGGGATAAAGGAGCAAGGAGAGCCATCCACTTGTCTAGGTCAACCTAATTTTCCTCAACTCTATAAAAGGAGATAGCCACCCAAGTCAAAGGCATTCCATCTTTGGGAGGAACATTCCATCCTTGGGAGAAACCATTTCATTCTTGGAAAGTTACTTCCACCTTTGGGAGCCGAATAGAGGAGTGAGATTAGAGACCATCAAGAAAGCCATCAATTACAAGCTGTTCAAGGGAATTAATATTTTCTTGTATTGCCTTGTAGTTATGGACATGCTTACTCATATTGTAACGTGTGTTTCCATGCATTTTATGAACTAAGTAGCTGTAGGCGTTGGTTAGGAAACAATGTGATTGTCGTGCTTAATTTCTAGTAATAAATATTCATTTGATGCATCTTGGTTAATTGTTGTGTTTATTTCTATTTTATGCCCACCTGGCCAACCGGTATGAATATCTCTCTCTAGTTTCAGGGATGATTTAGGGAGTGTGTGGCGATTAATCACACTAGATCATTGTGTATTGGTGAACGCCAGTGACTGAGTTAGTGATAGCCAGTTGCCTAGTGCTTGATCGGTAGTACGCCATTGGAGTTGAAACACATTCCAAAAGATTCGGAGTTCCGGGAGGAATCTGCTAATAAGACTGCGAGAGTTTTGCATGATCAATAATATTGCTAGAGCATCTTTTAAAACAATTACTAAATCCTAACCAATGCTTGTTTCTAATCTTTCTACCTATTTGTTTACTGTATGTTCTGTCATTTCTTTTGCTTCAACATTATTCCTATAAAAACCAATCATTTTTACCATCTTTGAAACCTTTGAAAAATTATACAAAATAGATAAAGTGAAAGCTAGTTCAGGCCTTGGATTGATAAATACTTATTACTTGCTGCGGACTGTGTATACTTGCACAGAGTTCTAGAGTCTTTTTATACCATATTTTTACTCACTCTAGGAACCCAACACTTGTCTATTCAATTTTGCTCTATGACTTTTCTTCGAAATATTGCATATTGACGATTCGTTTGCTTGAAGTGGTACGTTAAATCTAGAATGAGTAGTCTGTCTTCCTGGCATAATCGAAGCAGGAACACCTGAACACACATTAATGCTCATACATTTCTGAGCAATTACATTTTCCTGAAGAAATGAAAGCTCAAAAAATTGCCAAACCAGAACACATCCATTTTAGCACACAAAAAATTCATCTTATGAATGGTACCCACCACAGTAAAAGTAATGCAAATTAAGTGCTCTAGTCATGCTCTGATACCAATTGAAGGTGTTCATACAACACATGCGGAAGCAATTGAAGATCGGAAGCACCTAACTACATCAATTTTACTCCTAAAGCATGCATGTTCTAAGATTTCAGAAACAGAGAGAGTAGAAGTACCAACCTTTTTGCAGCTCAATAGGTGGACCTCCTTGGATTCTTTTCTTCTCCAATCTTCTTAGGACAACCCTTAGAGTCTTCTCTACTATTCTCCAGGCCAAGAACAACTTGTGGGAGTCTATAACGATAGGGAATGAGAAAGGAATGCTTGAAGGTTCAAGCACTTGAGAGATATGTGGAGATGAGTGAGTTTGAGAGTAAATTCCAGCAGCATAACAGTAAGGAAATCACTCTCTTAAGGTTCAATCTGATTCACACTCTACTTATAGAGTGATCTCATGCAAAGAAAAACCTCAAGACACACGACACATGGTGGATTTGCAAGCTAAAGTGGATTCTAGGTGTTCATTTCACAAGACTTGCAACTATTGCATGGATGTGTTGTATTCCACTTTGTATCTTCATGCAAGAGTGGGAATCTGTTGGGTTCCTAGAGTGAGTAAAAATATGGTATAAATGACTCTAGAATTCTTGTGCAAGTATACACAGTCTGCAGCAAGTAATATTATCAATCCGAGTCCTGAATTAGTTTCCACTCTACCTATTTTGTGTAACTTTCTAATGGTTTCAAAGTTGGTAAAATGATTTGGTTTTATAAAAATTATGCTGAGGCAAAATAAATGACAGAACAACGAGTAAACAAATAGATAGACAGATTAAAGACAGGCGCTGGTTAGGATTTAGTGATTGTTCTAAAAGATGCTCTAACAATATTATTGATCATGCATTTCTCGCAGAATTATTAGTGGATTCCTCCCTAAACTTCGGATCTTTTGGGATGTGTTTCAACCCCAATGAAATACGACCGATCAAGCACTAGGCAACTGGCTATCCCTAGCTCAGTCACTGGCGTTCACCAATACACAATGATCGTAGTGTGGATAATTGCCACACACTCTCTAAATCATCCATGAAACTAGAGAGAGCTATTCACACCGGCTAGCCAGGCGGGCATAAAATGGAAATAAGTACAACAACTAACCAAAATCCGATAGTCAATATATTACTAAAGATGAAGCACGACAATCACATTATTCCTAACCAACACCTAAGCTACTTAGTTCATAATAGGCATGAAAATACAAATCACAATCTGAGTAGGCATGTCCATAATCACAAGTTAATAAAGAAAATAAACTCCTTAATCAGCTTGCAAATGATGGTGTTCTTGATGATCTGCAATCTCTCTATACTATTCGGCTTCCAAGGGAGAACATGGAATGCATTTGACTTTGACGACTACTTCCTTTTATAGAAGGATGGGAGGCTTGAATTAGGTCAACTAGGACACGTGTAAGGTTCTCCTTGCTCCTTTATCCCGAAAATAACTCAACAGAAGTCAGTTCATGAAGTTGGCTAACGAGCTGTGATGTGGCAGTTTTGTTCCCAGTTTTGCTGCAGCATAGAATTTGCTCCCTCCAGTCGCTCAGTAGCATAATCTGCACAAAATGATTTCCAAAGCTTCCATTCTTCTAAATGGGTTAAATCATGTAATATCTCTCTAAAACCAACCCTATTAAGCATAAAGGACAGGAATAAGATCGAGTTACCTAGTTCATCACATGAAATAGTCAATCTCGTCAGTAAACGGTGTTAGAAAGCGAGAGTGACTTATTTCTCGGTCCTGGTCTTATGCAAACTCATTGCATAGGACGCCCCCAATCGCATGTCCCTACATGGATGATTTAGGTGTTGGGTTTAATGTCCTATAAACTCGTAGTTTGTAAATCATTAATCATATTTTATTTCCAATAAAGACGTTATTGAGGTTATTCAGTAAAAGATGTTATTGAATATGTAAATTGCGAATGATTAACCTAAATCCAATAAACTAAGATCCTTGACTATAAAATGAATACTCGAACTATATGTAGGGACATATCGTAGGATCAAGTTCAAGTTTGTAGTCAAAATAGTCTATAGTATAAGGATATGGTTGGGTGCCTTATCCTGGAGACACTATGGACGCGACCCACTTTGTATTAAGTACAAATGATGAGATCCTAAATCGTTCATGTGGTGACATGCGAGTGGGGGTGTCCTATGCAATGAGTTTGCATAAGGCTGGACCACGAAATAAGTCACTTTCTCTTTATAACACCGTTTACTGAAGAAACTGACTATTTCTCATAGATGACCTAGGTAACTCGTTCTTAATCCTGAGCTATCTATGAACTCCTGTTTATACGAGATTATCCTTTGATCTGCATGGATGAAAGTGGCCAGCATCGCTGACTCAACAAGCCTACCATTTTGGGGATAAGATCGAATCGATAGCTGGGGACATAGTTTTGCAAGACAGAATTCGCTCCTACCCATTTCAGGGATAGCAGATAGGTTGTTCCCTTAAGTACTAACTCCAGGACTTGAACAAGGGGCCCCACCCTCTCGTTGGATCGAGAGGGACTTAGGTTTGATGGTTGGACCACAAACAGACTGTTCATTAGAGGATTAGTGGAACTGAAGGAACAAGAAGTACTATAGGAGTGAAACGGTTATTTGACCTAGCTATAGCTAAGAAAAACCTCTGAAGGAACGACTTACTAAACATGGTTAAATCAAGTGGATGAAAATTTATCTATAGTGAGGGGAGTGCAACTATCGGGCTATAGTGGAGTGTCCCGGTAGTTAACAAATGTTGGCTAGCTTAGATAATGAGATTAGTTGGTTAGCCTCGAATCGTTGGAGTCCATGATCTATAGGTCCATTACGTCCCTCTAGTAGCGCATATCGGATTAAAGCTTAGAATGTGATGATAGGAATCTTTGAATCGTTCAAAAACGGGAAATAGGGCATTATCGTAAAATGTGTTTGACACAATGTTTTAATTATGAATTAAATTAGGAATTGAGAGATAAGGTATTTAAAAGTGTTTTAAATACCATATATGTGTATTAGGAATCATATATAATTAATGGCACTAGGTAACAATGATTAATTAGATTAATCATAACAAATTACTTGGAAATGTCCCAATTAATAACCTAGAAATCAAATTCAATTTAGAATTGAATTAGGGTAAATTGCAAGCTGAAAGTTCATAATGGAGATTCAATTTAGTGGATTTAGTGGCATTCTCACTCTTGCATGTTGATGCATAGTGGAAAACAACACAACCATGCACTAGTTGCATGTGTTGTGAATCAAACACCTAGAATCCACTTTGAGTTGCATTTTCACCATGTGTCTAGTGTCATGAAGCATGTCTTTGCATGGAAGAGGTCTATATAAGGAGCTGGAATCATATTCAAAGCTATGAGAGTGAATTACCTATTGTTATGCTGCTGGAATTTAATCTCAAACACACACACCTTCATAGATCTCTCAAGAGCTTAATCCTTCAAGCATTCCCTTCCAATTCCCTATCTCTATAAGACTCCCACAAGTCATTCTTGGCCCGGAGAATAGTAGAGAAGACTCTAGAGGTTGTCCAAGGAGCATAGGAGAAGAAAACACCACAAGGAGTTCCACTTTAGTGAGCTACAAAGGTTGGTATTCTCTTACTCTCTGTTCTGTCTTTTTTAGAACTTGCATGCTTTAGGAGTAAAATTGATTGAGTTAAGTGCTTTCGATCTTGAATTGCTTCCGCATGTGTTATATGAACACCTTCAATTGGTATCAAAGCATGATTAGAGCACTTAACTTGTATTAATTTTGCTGTGGTGGGTACAATTTTGAAATTGAATTTTCTGTGTGCTAAATTGGAAGTGTTGTGGTTTGGCAATTTTTTGAGCTTTCAAATCTTCATTAAATTGTAATTGCTCGGAAATGTAGGAGCGTTAATGTGTGTACTAGAGTGTGTAATTTTTATAGAGTCATTAGAGTCCATATAGGCTGTAAAATCGAAGAAAAACTGGAGAAAACACAGTAGAAAACAGCAGCAGAATAATGCTGGTCGTGATAGCGTCGGGACGCTCTTCAAGTAGCGTCCCGATGCTGAAGAACAAAATTCCAGCAGCCCAGATTTTTCCAGATTTTTGGTTCGGTCCAGCTGCTGTCCTTGGTCCAGTTCGATTTGCCTACAGCCGGTTCAGTCCCTTCACACACATTTGAAGGCTGGTTCGCTCCATGGAGGGTTGGTTCGGGTCGGTTCGTGAAGCTCGGGATCGCTACAAGTTTTGTTTATTAATTATTATTGTAATAATTAGTTAAATTGCTTATTTTAAATTGCCAAACCATTCCATTTTAGTTCGATTTAATTTCTTTATGCATTGTGAATGTATGATTTAATTGAACAATTGTATGTGCATTATTGAGCATGCCATATAGTTTAACATCCCACCATAGGAAAGCATGATCATGCATTTTTAATTTTAATAAGTGTTATTAATAATTCAAATGCACGAGGGAAATTTCATGTTTAATTGATATAAGTGTTGTATTGATTTAGGAAGATTCATGCTTGAATGGTTAATTAAAATTGTCTTATTGATATAAAAGTTATATTAATTAAAAGATAAAATTAACCTAGCATGAAGTATGAAGTTTCCTTAGTTTTTGTTTATAAAGTGTTATAATCAAATTGGAAAGCTTGTTATAGATTAGATTTATAATAGTTATAAATCACTTAGAAATTTAAAATCTATAACAAAGAAAATGTGCATGCTCACTTAGGGTTAAATTGAATCCAAATTCTCGATCGATTTCAATTAGATTCAAATAGGTCGATAAGCTTGTAAAGCATAGGTTACAAGAGAACTCACCCGACAAGATGTTTTCTAAGGCTGGAGGTATTTAAGTTGACGGTTTACGGAACACCTCCTACCTGGGCATCGAGTCGGTTCTTGAGTTAAAGTTAACCTAGTTTTATGAGCATGAACGTGTGTGATGTGAGGTTTTAATCGTTATCACCTAGACATCGTAAGATTAAATGAACTTAGACTTAGGGTAATTCAATTAGCTGGAATTTGCCTAAGTATAAGTATATCCAAAACCGTTTAAAATACTTAGTGGGAGGGGAGAGATATATCAAATCCATTCCCCTTTCACGTTCTCCCTTTAGTTCACAACGTGAGATTTATGCTTGGCCTCGTGTTGATTATACCTAAACTGCTCCATTTGGAAGGTGTTTGCATAAATCAACAACAAGGTGAATGTATAAAGTATTTATAGTAAGTGAGTGAAGGAACTGTGTCAACACATCCTGCGGTCTCCTCCGTTAGGTTGCATCGTGAGATTTCCATGTTGCACCTGCTTGTATGCCCTGGAGCTACTAACCATTCGGAGGGTTGTAACATGGAGATCGGACCAACGCAAACTCCATAAATGGATAGGATTACGTAGGACCATTTCCAACATTAGCTTTTCCATTCGGTAGCATTGTTGGGGTCGTTCTCTGTAATCTTAAAACGACGAGTCACACTTACAAGGGTTACTAAGTGTTAGTATATTCCTGACCAAATGTAACGATAACTAACCCACTATAGGAATAAGAGTTATTCTGGGATTAGTATTTCTAATAACGTCTTGGTTTAGTGAAGGAGTAATTGACTGCCCCTCTGTAACGGTTGCTCTAACTCACTAAAGTGTCGTTGCAAAATAATAATTCTGGGTACATTATTACTTTTGCTAAAACCTTATTGGATTTTGTAAAAAATGGTTAATGAGCAAATTACTAATAGCTTTGTTTAATTTTTCAACATGTCTAGCTCACTAGTTCAATTACTCGCTTCGGATAAGCTTAACGAGGATAATTATGGAACTTGGAAGTCTAATCTGAATACCATACTAGTAATCGAGGATCTTAGATTTGTCCTTACCGAAGAGTGTCCACCTAACCCTGGCTCGTCAACAAACCGAATTGTTAGGGAAACATATGAGAAATGGACTCGCGCAAATGAAAAGGCAAGGATCTATATCTTAGCAAGCATTTCAGATATCTTGTAAAAAAAGCACGAGAGGATGGTCACCGCATGGGAGATCATGACTTTGATGCAAAGAATGTTTGGACAACCGTCCTCACAAATTAGGCACGAAGCTCTCAAGAATGTTTACAATTCCCGAATGAAAGAAGGTGCTTCTGTTAGGAAACATGTTTTGAACATGATGGTTCAGTTCAATATTGTTGAAGTAAACGGTGCTACTATTGACGAGGGTAGTCAAGTTAGTTTCATAATGGAGTCTCTTCCGAAGAGCTTCATTCAGTTCAGGACAAACGCTGTCATGAACAAAATTGACTTTAACTTGACTACCTTGCTAAACGAGCTCCAGACCTACCAAAGTCTCACTAAGAGGGGACAAGAAGGGGAAGCAAATGTTGCCTCAACCAAGAGGTTCTAAAAGGGATCATCCTTAGGAACCAAGTCTGGACCTTCCACTTCAAAGAACAAGAGTGTCCAGATGAAGAAAAAGAAGGAAATGGGGAAAGGAAAAGCTCCAATGGGAAGCAAGGCAAAAGCGAAAGCTACAGATAGAGGGAAATGTTTCCATTGTAATGTAGACGGACATTGGAAATGCAATTGTCCTAAGTACCTTGCCGAAAAGAAGGCTGAAAAGGAAAAACAAGGTAAATTTGATTTGCTCATTATCGAAACATGTTTAGTTGAGCAAGATAGCTCTGCCTGGATATTAGATTCAGGAGCGACTAACCATGTATGCTCTTCTTTACAGGAAATTAGTTCCTGGCATATGCTGGCAAATGGCAAAGTAACTCTTAGAGTTGAAACTGGAGAGGTCGTCTCAGCCAGAGCTTCTGGAACTCTCAAGCTGTCTTTTGGAGATAGATTTTTATTACTTGAAAATGTCTTGTACGTTCCCGATATAAAAATGAACTTAATTTCTATCTCTTGTTTGATTGAGCATGAATACCAAGTATCTTTTGAATTTAATGAAGTGTTTATTAACAAAAGAGGTATGCATATTTGTTCTGCAAAACTTGAAAGCAACTTATACGTGTTAAGGCCAATTCAAGTTAAAGCTATTTTTAATACGAAAATGTTTAAAGTAGCGAAAGCTCAAAACAAAAGGGAAAAGTTTCTCCTAATACCGATCTTTGGCACTTGAGATTAGGCCACATAAATCGCAATAGGATTGAAAGATTGGTAAAGAGTGGACTACTAAACCAGTTAGAAGATGACTCTTTGCCACCATGTGAGTCCTGCCTCGAGGGAAAAATGACCAAATGACCTTTTAAAGAAAAAGGTTATAGGGCCAAAGAACCTTTAGAACTCGTGCATTCAGATCTCTGTGGTCCTATGAATGTCAAAGTACGAGGAGGGTATGAATATTTCGTCAGCTTCATTGATGATTATTCAAGGTATGGCTACCTTTACCAAATGCATCACAAGTCTGAAGTCCTTGAAAAGCTCAAAGAGTACAAGACTGAGGTTGAGAACCACTTAGGTAAAACGATCAAACACTATGATCAGATCGAGGTGGAGAATATATGGACCTACAGTTCCAAGACTATTTGATAGAACATGGAATTACGTCTCAACTCTCAGCCCCTGCTACACAACAAAATGGTGCATCAGAGAGGAGAAACCGAACTTTGTTAGACATGGTTCGATCAATGATGAGCTATGCTCAGTTGCCTGATTCGTTCTGGGGATATACAGTTGAGACTGTCCTATACATTTTGAACATGGTTCCCTCTAAAAGTGTTTCTGAAACACCCTATGAGTTATGGAAAGGGCGTAAAGGTAGTTTACGTCACTTCAGAATTCTGGGATCCCCAACACATGTGTTGGTGCAAAACCCAAAGAAATTGGAACGACGTTCAAAATTGTGCCTGTTTGTGGGATATCCTAAAGAAACGAAAGGTGGTCTATTTTACGATCCTCGGGATAATAAAATGATTGTATCGAAAAATGCTACATTCCTTGAGGAAGATCACATAAAAGATCATCGACCTCGCAGTAAACTAGTATTAGATGAGATTACAAGAAAAACTACAAAAGAATCTACAAAAGTTGTAGATCAAGCTGGTCCATCAAAAGTTGTTGATCAAACACATCCATCTCAAATAGTGAGAGAGCCTCGACGTAGTGGGAGGGTTATAATACAACCCGACCGCTACATGGGTTTAACAAAAATTCAAACCATTATATCTGATGATGGTATAGAGGACCCATTGTCCTTTAATCAGGCAATTAATGATGTTGATAAGGACCAGTGGATCAAAGCCATGGATCTCGAAATGGAGTCAATGTACTTCAATTCGGTTTGGGATCTTGTAGAGCAACCGGATGGGGTAAAACCTATTGGTTGCAAATGGATCTACAAAAGAAAACGAGACCAAGCCGGAAAGGTTCAAATCTTTAAGGCTCGACTTGTGGCAAAGGGTTATACCCAGCGGGAAGGAGGGGATTTTGAAGAAACTTTTTCCCCTGTTGCCATGCTTAAGTCGATTATAATACTCTTATCCATTGCCACATATTATGATTATGAAATATGGCAAATGGATGTCAAGATAGCCTTTTTGAACGACAATCTTGAAGAGACTATCTATATGGCTCAACCAAAGGGATTCACAGTCCAGGGTGATGAGCAAAAGGTTTGCAAACTTAAACGATCCATTTATGGATTAAAACAAACATCAAGATCCTGGAATATACGTTTTGACACTACGATCAAAACGTATGGCTTTGAGCAAAATGTTGACAAACCTTCTGTTTATAAGAAAATCGTCAAATCCACTGTAGCTTTTCTAGTTCTATATGTAGATGATATCCTACTTATTGGGAATAATGTAGGATTCCTGACTGACGTAAAACAATGGCTAGCAACTCAATTCCAAATGAAATATTTGGGTGAGGCTCAATTTGTTCTGGGCATTCAAATCATAAGAAATAGAAAGAACAAAACGCTAGCACTGTCTCAAGCATCATATATCGACAAAATGTTGGTACGATATTCGATGCAGAACTCCAAGAAAGGGTTATTACCTTTTAGGCACGGGGTTCACCTGTCAAAGGAACAAAGTCCTAAGACACCTCAAGAGGTTGAGGAAATGAGACATATTCCCTCGTTTGATGTATGCCATGTTGTGACCAGACCCGACATATGCTATGTCGTAGGAATTGTCAGCAGATATAGTCCAATCCTGGACATGTGCATTGTACTACCGTTAAAAACATCCTTAAGTATCTAAGGAGAACTAGGGATTATACGCTCGTGTATGGAGCTAAGGATCTGATCCTTACTGGATTCACTGACTTAGATTTTCAGACCGACATAGATTCAAGAAAATCAACATCGGGATCTGTGTTTACTCTAAATGGAGGAGCAGTAGTATGGAGGAGTATTAAGCAAGGTTGTATTGCTGACTCTACCATGGAAGCAGAGTATGTAGCAGTTTGCGAAGTAGCAAAAGAGGCAGTATGGCTAAGAAAATTCCTAACAGAGTTGGAAATTGTTCCAAATATGCAACTGCCCATCACCCACTATTGTGATAACAGTGGACCAGTTGCAAACTCTAAGGAACCTCGAAATCACAAGCGAGGAAATAATATTGAGCGCAAATATCATCTCATCAGGGAGATCGTGCAACGAGGAGATGTGATCATCACGCAGATTGCTTCGGAGCACAACATGGCTGATCCGTTTACAAAACCCCTCACAGAAAAAGTTTTTAAGGGTCACCTAGTTAATCTAGGTTTACGAGCTTTGTTAGACTAGGGCAAGTGGGAGAAATATAAGGGTATGGATGATGCCCTAGTTTATTGTCTTTATGTATCTCTCACACCTAACTTCCTATACCCCACTAGAGTTTCTAGTCCAAGTGGGAGTTTGTTGGGTTTGATGTCCTATAAACTCGTAGTTTGTAAATCATTAATCATATTCTATTTCCAATAAAGACGTTATTGAGGTTATTCAGTAAAAGATGTTATTGAATATGTAAATTGCGAATGATTAACCTAAATCCAATAAACTAAGATCCTTGACTTTAAAATGAATACTCGAACTATATGTAGGGACATATCGTAGGATCAAGTTCAAGTTTGTAGTCAAAATAGTCTATAGTATAAGGATATGGTTGGGTGCCTTATCCTGGAGACACTATGGACGCGACCCACTTTGTATTAAGTACAAATGATGAGATCCTAAATCGTTCATGTGGTGACATGCGAGTGGGGGTGTCCTATGCAATGAGTTTGCATAAGGCTGGACCACGAAATAAGTCACTTTCTCTTTATAACACCGTTTACTGAAGAAACTGACTATTTCTCATAGATGACCTAGGTAACTCGTTCTTAATCCTGAGCTATCTATGAACTCCTGTTTATACGAGATTATCTTTTGATCTGCATGGGTGAGAGTGGCCAGCATCACCGACTCAACAAGCCTACCACTTTGGGGATAAGATTGAAAGGATAAAAACCCTACGCAGCGGAAACGATAAAAAAAACCACACTGTATTTTCTTGAGATTAAAATACCGATACAATTTGCAAACCAAAATTTTACAGCAATTTAAACTACTTTAAACATGCTGGAAAACGTATAAAGCATGCTGAAAAAAGAATTAAAAAACATCTAGATCTAATCTAGATTGGATCCTATCGATCCTAGATCAAGAAATACTTACCGTAAGCGAAAGTTCTTGATCGATTTGCCAATTTTTCTCCAAATTGCTCTCGAAAACAGCAGCAAGAGGTCCTTGATCTCCCTGGAAATTTGCCACGAACACCACCACTTGTTCACACCGGTATCCTCGTAAGGGATTGCACGTTGGGAGCTTGTGGGAGCAAAAGAAAAAATCTCTAAGGTCTTGGGAGCATTTTTTTTCTTGTTTTTCTTGAGAGGGAAAAACACAGTGAGTCTATTGAGAGGGAGAGAGCTTCACGATACAGAGAGAGGAAGAGATCCTGAGCAGTAACCAATTGTAAAATTAAGGGGAGAGGTTAAGCAACCATTGAAGGAGACCCACTCCCCTTATTTTTCTCCCTTCTACACGTGAAAACCTAGGTAAGTGGAGAATTGATCAGTTCTCCTAACTGATCAATTAATAAATAACAATAATCAATTAAATTAAATCATTATTTAATTTAACAACATTTATATAAAACACTTTAATGTAAATGATCCACTTAACCTATAGTTTAATGAAATTTAATGAAATCAAATTTAATTAAATTAAATTAAAACAAAAAAATATTAATTAATTCAAAAATTAATTAATATTATAATTAAATATCATATATTTAATTATAACTCTCTCAAATACACTATAGTATTAATGTACATCAAATGTGCATTAATTATAACCTATAGTTTTAATATGAATCAAATTCACATTCTACTTTAATAATCGAACCCCTTCGAATATTCAAATTCTCCTTAGAAATTTACCTCAACGCCCTTAGTGAGCTACCGGTGGGACCTAATGGACCTACAGATCAGAAGCTCCAACGATATGAGATTAATTGGCTAAACTCATTAACCAAGTTAATCAATATTCGTTAATTGTGGTTCACTCCACTATAGAACCACAGCTGCACTCTTCTCACTGCAGATATATTTATGTGTCCACGGATATCAACTGTCAACAGCAAGTTAGCCCTTCACGTGTGTTCGTACCCCAGCTAGGTCAAATTACCGTTTTACCCCTGGGCTACCTCTTTGTCCTTAAGTACCAGTGCTCCTCTAATGAACAATCTCTTTGAGGTCCAACCAACAAACAGAAATCCCTCTCGTGCCATAAAGAGGTTAGGGCCTATTGTTCAAGACTCGGAGACACCACTTAAAGGAACACATCTCTACTTACCCTAATATCGGGAAGGAGTGAATTCCATCTTGTAAAACTATGTTCCTAGCTCCCCACTCAGTCTTGTCCCCAAAATGGTAGGCTTATTGAGTCGGCGAACAAGCCACTCTCACTCATACAAATCAAAGGACAATCCCTCATGGACAGAAGTCCATAATCTACTCAAGATTAAGGCCAAGTTGCCTAGGTCATCCTAGTGAAATAGAAACTGAGCCAACTGACGGTGTTACAGTTAGTGGTTAACTATTTCGCGGTCCGGTCTTTGTGCAAACTCATTGCACAGGATACCCCCACTCGCATGTCAACTACACGAACGCGTTGGATCATTACGTTTGTATCAATATACAAAGCGGGTCGTATCCGTAGTGTCA
The DNA here is from genome assembly GCA_036850905.1 of Luffa acutangula. Taxonomy (NCBI): domain Eukaryota; kingdom Viridiplantae; phylum Streptophyta; class Magnoliopsida; order Cucurbitales; family Cucurbitaceae; genus Luffa; species Luffa acutangula. The sequence goes on from CM072099.1 coordinate 34,532,501, forward strand.
CCAGGATAAGGTACCCAGCCTCATCCCTATACTACAGACCCTTTAGGCTAAAACTTGAACATTGATCCCCGTATGTCCCTACATACTAGTTCAAGCCTCATTCTATTAGCCTTGGATGTTTAGTTTATTGGATTAGGGTTGATAAGACAAGATAGAATACAAACATTGAATAATACATCACTTTTATTAATGTTCGGTCAAATGTACATTTACTATCTATGAGTTTTAGGGCATAAAACCCAACAAACTCCCACTTGAATTAAAACTCAAGTTACAGGGAAAGTATATACAATATAATCCAAAGTTGGAAATGGTACATGTATGTTGTACATTACATAATAAGTAAATATACAAAATACAATAAACTAGGGCATCCTTACACCCATTACACATTCCCACTTGCCCTAGATTACGCTATATACATATCTCGCAGACCTAGCATAACAGATGTCAGGTCTCGTGCAGAGCATGGCATACATTAAGCTACCTACTGCAGAGGCATAGGGAATCCGTCTTATATCCTCAACTTCTTGAGGTGTCTTAGGAGACTGTTCGTTAGACAGGTGAATTCCATGCCTGAAAGGCAGCAAACCCTTCTTGGAGTTCTGCATTGAATATCGGGCCAACATCTTGTCGATATACGTTGCTTGAGACAGAGCTAGAGATTTGTTCTTTCGATCCCAAATAATCTGAATGCCAAGAACATACTGGGCCTCACCCAAATCTTTCATTTGGAATTGAGCTGCTAGCCATTCTTTTACGTCAGACAGATACCCTACATCATTCCCAATGAGTAGGATGTCGTCAACATAAAGTACGAGGAAAGCTACTTTATTCTATTTTATTTTCTTGTATACACAAGGCTCATCAACATTCTGGTCAAAGCCAAAAGATTGGATCGCTGTATCAAATTTGATATTCCAAGATCTAGAGGCCTGTTTCAACCCATAAATTGATCGATTCAGTTTACAAACCTTTTGCTCCTCACCTTGGGTTATGAACCTTCGGGCTGAGACATAAAAATACTCTTGCCAAGGTTGTCATTCAAAAAACCTGTCTTGACATCCATTTTCCATATTTCATAGTCATAAAACGTGGCAATGGATAAGAGAATTCTTATGGACTTAAGCATAGCAACTGGAGAAAAAGTTTCTTCATAGGCCACCCCTTCTCGTTGGGTATAACCCTTTGCTACAAGTCTTGCTTTGAAAGTCTGTACTTTTCCAGCAGAATCTCTTTTCCTCTTATAGATCCCTTTACACCCAATGGGTTTGACCCCTTCAGGTAGATCCACAAGTTCCCAAACTTGATTGAAGTACATAGACTCCATCTCAAGGTCCATGGCTTTGGCCCACTCGTCCTTATCTACGTCATTCATTGCCTGACGATAAGACAATGGATCTTCTACGCCGTCATCAGGTATGACTACTTGTGTTTCTGTTAAACCCAAGTAGCGGTTAGGTTGTGTCACAATCCTCCCACTGCGTCGAAGCTCTCTCACTACATGAGGAGGACTAGATTGACGAGAAGAACTGGACTCTCCAACAACTCTTGTTGAAGGACCAGGTTCATCAACAACCCTTGTTGATCCTTCTATAGCTTCTCCTAATACTAACTTACTTCGTGGTCTATGACCTCGAATGTGGTATTCCTCCAAGAAAGTTGCATTTGTCGATACAAATACTTTATTATCTTGAGGGTCGTAGAAAAGACCACCTCTCGTTTCTTTCTGGTATCCAACAAATTGGCATATTCTCGTACGTGGTTCCAATTTCTTAGGATTAGTCACTAACACATGTGTAGGACAACCCCAGATACGGAAGTAATGCAAACTAGGTTTACGCCCCCTCCATAACTCAAAAGAAGTTTCAGAAACACTTTTTGAGGGAACATTGTTAAGAATATGTACTGTAGTCTCTACTGCATACCCCCAAAACGAGCTAGGCAATTGAGCATAGCTCATCATAGATCGAACCATGTCTAACAAGGTTCTATTTCTCCTTTCTGATACACCATTCTGCTGAGGTGTCCCAAGTGCTGAGAGTTGGGATTGGATTCCATGTTCTATCATATAGTCCTGGAATCTTTGATCCAAATACTCTCCACCTCGATCTGATCGAAGTGTTTTAATTGTTTTACCTAACAGGTTTTCTACCTCAGCCTTAAACTCTTTGAACTTTTCAAGAGCCTCAAACTTATGGCCCATAAGGTATAAGTAACCGTATCGAGAATAATCATCTATGAAAGAGATGAAATATTCAAAACTACCTCGAGCTTTAACATTCATTGGACCACAAATATCCGAATGTATCAGTTTAAGTGGTTCTTTGGCCCTATAACCTTTTCCAGTAAAAGGCCTCTTGGTCATTTTACCCTCGAGACACGATTCATAGGGTGGAAAAGATGTATCTTCTACATCAGTTAGAAGTCCATTTTTAACCAAACGATCGATCTGATCGATGTTAATATGACCGAGACGAAGGTGCCAAAGATACGTATTGCTACTTAGAGAAGAAATCTTTTTCCTTTTATTTTGCGTTTCGGTTGTTTTTCCTCCCAAACCTCAATACTCCTTTCATTGGAGCTACCTTCAAGAAAACATGATCACCCACGTCAAACTCTAAATCCCTTCTCCTTATATCAGCATAGCTCTTCTGTCGGCTTTGAGCCGTTAACATCCTCGATCTGATTGTGCGAATAGCCTCATTAGAGGCTTGAATCAATTCAGGTCCCAACAACTGACGTTCTCCAACCTCATCCCAATAAACAGGGGACCTGCATCTCTTCCCATAGAGGGCCTCAAACGGTGACATACCGATGGTTGCTTGATAACTATTGTTATAAGCAAATTCCATTCAATGCAGGTGTGCATCCCAACTACCTGAGAAATCCAAGACACATGCTCGCAACATATCCTCTAGAGTTTGGTTCAATCGTTCAGTTTGACCATCCGTCTGAGGGTGAAAAGCTGTGCTGAAACGTAACTGAGTACCCAAGGCTCTTTGCAGAATCCTCCAGAAGTTAGAAGTGAATCGAGGGTCTCTATCTGACACGATTGATACCGGCACACCATGGAGCTTGAATATCTCTGTCATATATAACTGTGCCCACTTTTCAACAGTGTAAGTAGGCTTTCCAGGGAGAAAGTGCGCTGACTTGGTGAGTCTGTTGATAATGACCCAAATCACGGTGTAACCCTTGACCATTCTAGGCAATCCTATAATGAAGTCCATAGATATATGCTCCCACTTCCACTCTGGGACACTCAACGGCTGTAACAATCCCGCTGGTTTCTGTCTCGGGGCCTTCACTTGTTGGCAAACAAGGCATTTACTGACAAACTCCGCTATCTCTCTTTTCATGCCCTGCCACCAGTAATACTGTTTTAAATCATGGTACATCTTCGTACTTCCTGGATGGATTGAAAAAGGTGAACTATGTGCCTCTGCTAATAATTCTTGTTTGAGATCGGCATTCCCAGGTACGCATAAGCGACCCTGGTAACACAAGCCGAGGTCTGAAGATAAGGAAAACTCGTTCACCTGCCCCACCTCTACTTGACTGCGTTTAACAACAAGGTCAGGGTCCTTTGGTTGAGCATTGATAACTGCCCAAAAGGTAGTTATTTAGGCCTCAATTATATAGGGATTTGTGTGTCCTTTATGCTTAATAGGGTTGGTTTTAGAGAGATATTACATGATTTAACCCATTTTGAAGAATGGAAGCATTGGAAATTATTTTGTGCAGATTATGCTGCTGAGCGACTGGAGGGAGCAAATTCTATGCTGCAGCAAAACTGGGAGCAGAAACTGCCACATCACAGCTCATTAGCCAACTTCATGAATCGACTTCTGTTGAGTAATTTTCGTGATAAAGAAGCAAGGAGAGCCCTACACGTGTCCAAGTTGACCTAATTCAAGTCTTCTATCCTTCAATAAAAGGAAGTAGCCATCCAAGTCAAACTCATTCCATGTTTTTCCTTGGAAGCCGAATAGTTTAAGGAGATTGAAGATCATCAAGAACACCATCATCCGCAAGCTGATTAGGGAGTTTATTTTCTTTATTAACTTGTGGTTATGGACATGCATACTCAGATTGTAATTCGTATTCCTATGCCTATTATGAACTTAGTAGCTTAAGGTGTTGGTTAGGAATAATGTGATTACTGTGCTTCATCTCTAGTAATAAATTGACTATCGCATTTTGGTTAATTGTTGTGCTCATTCTCATTTTATGCCCGCATGGCCAGCCGGTATGGATAGCTCTCTCTAGTTTCAGGGATGATTTAGAGAGTGTGTGGCAATTACCCACACTACGATCATTGTGTATTGGTGAACGCCAGTGACTGAGCTAGGGATGGCCAGTTGCCTAGTGCTTGATCGGTCGCTCTTCATTGGGTTTGAAACATATCCCAAAAGATCCGGAGTTCCGGGAGGAATCCGCTAATAATACTGCGAGAAATGCATGATCAATAATATTGCTAGAGCATATCTTAGAACAATCACTAAAGTCTAACCAGCGCCTGTCTTTAATCTGTCTATCTATTTTTTTACTTGTTGTTCTGTCATTTATTTTACTTCAGCATAATTCTGATAAAACCAAATCATTTTACTATTATTGAAACCGTTGGAAAGTTACACAAAAATAGGTAGAGTGGAAACTAATTCAGGGCTCGGATTGATAATATTACTTGCTGCAGACTGTGTATACTTGCACAGGAATTCTAGAGTATTTTATATCATATTTTACTCACTCTAGGAACCCAACAAGTTTTTGGCGCCGTTGCCGAGGATACTGGATAAGTTTTTATCTGATTTATTTTTTGTGTATGTTTTAGTTGTTTGGTGCTAGAACTTTTTGATTGTTTCTTTTGTTTTTGCAGGTGTGATTTTGGTGCATGAGCGATCTGCATGGGGTACGGTTTGAGCTTGATCTAGAAATTGAAAGGACATTTAGGAACAGAAGGAGAGAGCAGCGCAGAAACCAGATGGAGAGCGTGTCGCGTCTTCCGGAGGGTCCCGAAGGTCCAGCAGTAGCGAACCCCCAGCAGAATCCGTTGCTGCAGCAAAACCCACTGTTTGAGCAAAATGAGCAGCAAAATAATCAGGCTGAGAATCCTATCTTGATAGCGAACGATAGGACCAGAGCCATTCGAGCATATGTTGTCCCGATGTTTAATGACTTGAATCCAGGGATTGCACGTCCCCAAATCCAAGCGGCAAATTTTGAAATGAAACCGGTAATGTTTCAGATATTGCAAACCGTGGGGCAATTCCATGGTTTGACATCTGAAGACCCTCATTTACATCTTAAGTCTTTTCTAGGAGTTAGTGATTCTTTTGTAATTCAAGGAGTGCCTAGAGATGCTCTTAGATTAACTTTGTTATCGTATTCTCTTAGAGATGGAGCAAAGTCATGGTTAAACTCTTTTGCTCCAGGGTCAATTAGGACGTGGGATGAGTTAGCTGAAATTTTTTTGAGTAAATATTTCCCACCTAATAGAAATGCTAAAGTAAGGAGTGAAATAGTAGGGTTTAGGCAACTTGAGGATGAGACTTTTAATGAGGCTTGGGAAAGGTTTAAGGAGCTTTTGCGGAAGTGTCCCCACCATGGTTTACCTCATTGTATTCAAATGGAAACATTTTACAATGGTTTAAATGGAGTAACCCAAGGTATGGTCGATGCCTCGGCTGGAGGGGCCCTTTTGGCAAAAACTTTTGATGAGGCTTATGAAATTTTAGAGAGAATATCTATTAATAGTTGTCAGTGGTCGGATGTTAAAGGCACAAGTAAAAAGGTTAAGAGTGTGTTAGAGGTTGATGGTGTGTCCACCATTAGGGCTGATCTTGCTATGATTGCTAACGTTCTTAAGAATATGACAGTGATTAGTCATCAGCAGCCACCAGCTATGGAGCCTACTGCAGTGGTGAACCAAGTCACGGACGAAGCATGTGTCTATTGTGGTGAAGACCACAACTACGAGTTTTGCCCCAGCAATCCAGCTTCTGTGTTTTTTGTAGGTAATCAGAAGAATAACCCTTATTCTAACTTTTATAATCCAGGTTGGCGCAACCACCCCAACTTCTCATGGGGAGGTCAAGGAAGTAACGTACAAGCGCAACAGAAGATGAACCAGCCGGGATTTGCCAAAACACAGGTGTTGCCCCAGCAAAATTCGGGAAATTCTCTCGAAGCGATGATGAAAGAATTTATGGCTCGCACAGATGCTGCAATTCAAAGTATCAAGCTTCGATGAGAGCCCTGGAATTTCAAGTGGGTCAGCTAGCTAATGAGCTAAAGGCGAGGCCTCAAGGGAAACTTCCCTCGGATACTGAACACCCTCGAAGGGAAGGTAAGGAGCAGGTAAAGGCAGTAACCCTTAGGAGTGGTAAACCACTAGAAGAGTCTAGAAAGACCCAGGATTTAAATAGTAATAGTGATAATAATGTTGTTGTTGAGAAAGAGTTGGAGTCTGGTCAGGGTGCTGGATGCAGCAATAAAAATGCTGGAGCATCTGGTTCTGTGCCAGATGTAGAACCACCATATGTGTCGCCCCCACCTTATGTACCACCTCTACCTTTTCCACAAAGGCAAAAGCCTAAGAATCAGGATGGTCAATTTAAAAAGTTTTTAGAGATTCTTAAGCAGTTGCATATAAATATCCCTTTAGTAGAAGCTATTGAGCAAATGCCTAATTATGCTAAATTTGTTAAGGATATTTTAACTAAAAAGAAAAGATTAGGTGAGTTTGAAACTGTATCTCTTACTGAGGAGTGTAGTGCTATTCCTAAGAATGGGCTACCCCCCAAGGCTAAGGATCCAGGGTCATTTACCATACTTGTGTCTATAGGTGGAAAGGAATTAGGTAGAGCACTCTGTGACTTAGGTGTAAGCATTAACCTTATGCCTCTTTCGGTCTATCGGAAGTTAGGTATTGGTGAAGCTAGACCTACCACAGTTACACTCCAATTAGCTGATAGGTCTATCACATATCCAGAGGGTAAAATTGAGGACGTCTTAGTAAAAGTTGATAAGTTCATATTTCATGTTTATTTTATTATTTTAGACTATGAGGCTGATAAAGATGTCCCAATTATTCAAGGTCGTCCATTTTTGGCTACTGGTAGGGCATTAATAGATGTTCAAAAAGGGGAATTAACAATGAGAGTCTGTAATGAGGAAGTGAAATTTAATGTGTTTAAAGCCATGAAATATCCAGACGAAATGGAGGATTGCTCCTTCATCAGGATTCTAGAGAGCACAGTTATTGAGACAACAATACAGGATTCGGCTGATAAGCATTCGAAAAAGCATGGAGAGGTTAGTGTAGAAGATTTTAAATTTTGTTCTTTAGACAGAAAAAATGAAAAAGAATTGTTTAGGTGTTAGGATGTTTTTGAGTCTTTAGATTTAGATCAAAGGAAGGCTCCCCCAATTAAACCATCCCTGATTGAGGCACCCACTTTAGATTTGAAACCTTTACCGGATCATCTAAAGTATGTGTATCTTGGGGAAAGTGAGACGTTGACCATTATTGTTGCATCAGATTTAATGCCAGAGCATGAAGAGGCCTTAATAAAATTGTTGTAGCAATACCGCAAAGCTATAGGTTGGACATTGGCTGATATTCAGGGAATAAGCCCATCTTTTTGTATGCACAAAATCACTCTAGAGGAGGGATCCTTTAGGAGTATTGAGCAACAAAGAAGGCTTAACCCTGCAATGAAAGAGGTTGTTAAAAATGAGGTGATTTAATGGTTGGATGCTGGGATCATCTATCCAATTGCCGACAACAATTGGGTAAGCCCTGTCCAATGTGTTCCTAAGAAAGGAGGTGTCACTTTGGTTAGCAATAAAGATAATGAGTTGATCCCCACAAGGACAGTAACTGGCTGGAGGGTTTGTATGGATTACAGAAGGCTTAATAAAGCTACCCGAAAGGATCATTTCCCTCTACCATTTATCGATCAGATGTTGGATCGGTTGGCTGGTCAGGGCTATTACTGTTTCTTGGATGGTTATTCTGGGTATAACCAGATTACTATTGCTCCTGAGGATCAGGAGAAAACCACTTTCACCTGTCCTTATGGGACATTCGCTTTTAGGAGAATGCCTTTCGGCCTCTGCAATGCTCCAGCAACATTTCAGCGGTGTATGTTAGCAATTTTTTCTTATATGATTGAGTCCACTGTTGAGGTATTTATGGATGATTTTTCAGTTTTTGGAGGGTCTTTTCAGAATTGCTTAGAAAATTTGGGAAAGGTGTTAAAAAGATGTGAGGATACCCATCTAGTTCTTAATTGGGAGAAATGCCACTTCATGGTGAAGGAGGGCATAGTGTTAGGACATAAAATTTCTAAAAATGGTCTACAAGTTGATAGAGCAAAAGTTGAGGTTATTGAAAGACTAGAGCCACCGAATTCAGTGAAGGGAATTCGGAGTTTTTTAGGACATGCTGGATTTTATAGGAGGTTCATAAAGGATTTTTCCAAAATCAGTAAACCTCTTTGTAACTTATTGTGCACTGATCATGTTTTTTACTTTAATGCAGATTGTAGGAAGGCTTTTGAGACTTTAAAGGCTGCTTTAATCTCAGCACCCATTCTTTGCGCACCTAATCTGAATTTGCCATTTGAGGTAATGTGTGATGCAAGTGGTGCTGCGGTAGGTTCGATGTTGGGGCAAAAGCAGGGAAAATTTATCCATCCTATATGTTATGCAAGCAAGGTTTTAAATGAAGCACAAGTCAACTATGCAACTACTGAAAAGGAGTTGTTAGTTGTGGTGTTCGCTTTTGAGAAGTTCCGGCCATATTTGGTTGGATCCAAAGTCACGGTTTTCACGGATCATGCAACAATAAGGTACTTAATGAATAAGAAGGATGCAAAGCCTAGACTAATTCGTTGGATTTTACTATTGCAGGAATTTGACTTGGAGATAAAGGACAAGAAAGGATCAGAGAATGTCATTGCAGATCATTTATCTCGTCTTGATCCATCATCATCTTTGCTGGAGCAATCTGCCATTTCCGATTCGTTTCCAGATGAACAGCTTTTTGCTGTTGAGGTAAAGGTAGTTAAGGATGTCTCTTGGTATGCTGATATTGCCAACTTTTTGGTAAAGGGAGTCACCCCTATTGACATGGATTGGAGGCAGAAGAAAAAGTTTAAGCATGATGCAAAATTTTTCTTTTGGGATGAGCCATTTATGTATAAGCAATGTTCTGATGGTATTATTCGTAGGTGTGTTTCAGGTGCTGAAGCAAAGGAAATCCTGGAGCAATGTCACTCTTCGCCGTATGGAGGTCATTTCAGCGGTCAGAGGACGGCTATGAGGATTTTGCATTGCAGATTTTTCTGGCCTACGTTATTCAAGGATGGCCATTGGTTCTACAAGCGATGTGATGCTTGCCAACGGAGAGGAAATTTGGGGCCTAGAGATGAAATGCCTCTTACTTATATTTTAGAAGTTGAATTATTCGATGTATGGGGTATTGACTTTATGGGGCCATTTCCTCCTTCTAATGGCAATGTTTTTATCTTTTTGGCAGTTGATTATGTGTCCAAGTGGGTGGAGGCCACTGCATGCCATCAGAGTGATGCCAAGACAGTTGCCAGGTTTCTTCAATCACACATCTTTGCGCGGTTCGGGACACCTAGGGCTCTAGTGAGTGATGAGGGTACACATTTTGTTAATAATATCTTAACTAAGCTTTTAGCTAAGTATGGGATTAAGCATAGGATAGCTACCCCTTATCACTCACAAGAAAATGGTCAAGCTGAAATTAGTAATAGGGAAATTAAAGCTATTTTAGAGAAAGTAGTCCATCCATCTAGAAAGGATTGGTCCTTTAGGTTGGATGAGGCTCTTTGGGCTTATAGGACAGCTTATAAGACTCCTCTAGGTATGTCTCCCTATAGGTTAGTATATGGGAAAGCTTGCCATTTACCATTAGAGCTTGAGCATAAAACATTTTGGGCTTTGAAAAAGTTAAATTTTGATATGAGTCGTGCAGGAGCGATAAGAATGCTGCAGCTTAATGAGTTAGAAGAATTTCGTCAATTTTCTTACGAAAATGCGAAAATGTATAAGGAAAAGACTAAGTTGTGGCATGACAAGAAAATAAAGTCCAAAGAATTTGTCAAGGGTCAAAAAGTTTTGCTTTATAATTCTAGATTAAAATTATTTCCTGGGAAATTAAAATCTAAATGGTCAGGACCGTTTATTGTGATTGAGGTTTTCCCCAATGGAGCAATTACTTTGCAGGATGAAAAAGATGGGAGATTGTTCAAAGTGTATGGGCAGCGTGTGAAGCATTATTGGGGTGAGGAATTTCAGTCGAAATATCCTTCCCTAAGGTTGGTTGATGATTGAGAGAGCAGGACTTTTGCGGGAGCATTTCACAGAGCAAAATTTTGTGCTCCCAAACTTTGTATTGATTTTATTTTTCGCTGATTTGTTTTTAATTTCGGTTGGGTTAGATTTGATTTTGCATCATTTATTAGATTTTATCTTAAAAAAAATATTTTCTGGTATTTTTGGTAGTTTAGATTTTATCTATTTTTAAATTTAGTTTGATTTTATTTTCTGGTTATTTATTTAGAGTATCTTTATATTATCTTTTTATTGGTTTGATTTTATTTAGATTTTACTTTCAGTTATTTGAATTCAGTTTAATTTGAATTAATAAAGATTTTCCATAGTTTATTCGGCTTCTTTTGAGAATAACAGATTAAGTTTGATTTGATCGGTTAAAGTTTAATTTGAATTTCAAAGATTTGGTTTGCCTATTTTGAAATTTAAATTTCGTAGCTAAGATTCGGCAGGTTCAGAAGATTGTTGCAGCAGAGATAATGCTGGAGCAAATTTCTCGTACGCATAGGAAGGATTTTAGTGTGAGTAATTATTTTTACCGTTGGGATTTTTGAATTTCTATGGGCAGGTGAATTGCAGGGATGTTGCCACATGTCGTGTAGGGACAATCCAACGGTTTAGCCGTTGACAGCATGTCGTTATTTCCCATAGATGATTGGAGTTCCACAATTTTACCGTTAGGGATTTGAATTGAAACTTAATTGTGAACGGTAAAACCATTTATTACAGAGCAAATCCTTTCGGTTAGGATTTCAAATTTCTGGAGCCTTATTTATTTGCAGACATTGGTAAGTCTTCTTTCTACTTCGCCTTCTTGTTTCAATCTTGCCATCTACATTCTTTCTTTCTCCTTTACATTCTCTGCAAAACCCTTTGAGTTATCTATGGCCAAAACAAGAGCTAGGGAAGAGAGGGAGAGTGAAGAAGAGGAGGTGTCGGTCATGCCGGAAGTGCAAAAAGGGAAAACCAAAAAGAAAAGAACGTCGGAGGAAAAGGAAGCAAAGAAAAGGAGAAGGCAGCAAAGGGCTGCAGAACAGGAGGAACTTCAGGAGGTGGCAGACGTTGTTGCCACTACTGAGGAAGAAGGAATTATTCGAGAACCTGAAGTACAAAACCCAGATACGGTTCAAGAAAAGATTGTTGAGAAAAATCAAGAAACAGAGGTTGAAGAGCAGGCTGAGGGTGAACCTAACAACGAGAAAACACCGGAGCTGGCGCAGGAGGCTCATGTTGAAGTCATTATACCTGAACCGCCCAGACGCCGCCGCAACAAGAGGAAGGCGGGTCGGACTCTGAGGAAGAAAAAAGGGAAGCTGAAAATATGGCAAAGGAAGAAGAAGCAAGGAAGGCAGAAGAAGAGATTTTGTGCGAACAGATAGAAAGCAAGAGCAAAGGAATTCTCGAAGCATCGGGAGAGATTGAGAAGCCGAGGGCACCATTCATTCGCTTCGTCAATGAACTTGCCAGAGCAAAATACCAGGAGGTGCTGAAGCGGGATTTCTTGTTCGAGCGAGGATTTGGCAGTGATTTGCCCAGGTTCTTGGAGTCTGGAATAGTGAACCTCGGGTGGAGGCAATTTTGTGCGAAACCAGAACCTGTCAATTCCAACATTGTTCTGGAATTTTACGCCAACCTTGACGTTAAGAATGATTTTGAGGTTATCATTCGAGGAGTGCCTGTACAGTGGAGTCCTGAGGCCATTAATGAATTGTTCAATCTCCAGGATTTTCCGCATGCCGTTTTTAATGAGATGGTGGTTGCACCATCTAGTGATCAACTGAGTGCGACTGTCCGGGAGGTAGGCATTGAGGGGGCTCAATGGAGGGTGTCGCAGACGCGGAAGCATACGTTTCAAGCTGCTTATTTGAAAAGTGAAGCCAACACTTGGATGGGTTTCATCAGGCTACGCTTGCTGCCGACAACACACGACTCCACAGTATCTCGAGAAAGGGTATTGCTTGCCTTTGCCATTCTTCGCTCGATGAGTATTGATGTAGGAAAAATTATTTCTTCTGAGATTGTTCATTGCTGGAAAAAGAAGGTGGGGAAGCTGTTCTTTCCAAACACGATTACAATGTTATGCAGCAGGGCAGGAGTGCCCACAGAAGATATGATCATGCCTGATTAGGGAATCATTGACACACCTAATCTGGCGCGGCTTCAGCGTACGCAAGAGGCTCGCCAGGGAGGGCTGGTGTATGGCGTTAATCAGATCCTAGAGCAACTGACAGTGTTGACCAGTAGGTTAGAATTTGCTGAAAGGCAAGCTCAGACCTACTGGACTTATGCTAAAAGGAGAGATGATGCGCTCAGGGGGACCTTGCAAACCAATTTCTCAACACCATATCAGACCTTTCCAGTGTTTCCCGATGATTTGTTTAATCTTTGGATACCCCCCCACCTGTTGAACGAGAAGAGGATGTTGATGAGGAGCAGGGTCAGGAAGACTGACTGATGGGATAACCTGGAGCGAGCATTACTTTTGTTTCTCCATTTTTGTTTGCTCGCGCATAGTGACCCTGCTCGCTGTTATAACTGCTTGTCTTTCTTTTTAATTTTTCTGCTTACAAAAATATATCTCTGCTATGTGATTTTTCTTTGAATATTTTTAATGAAATTTCGGAATGTTTCTATTCTGTATGCACTGAGTAATGCCTAACTTAACTAATTTTCTTCTGAATTTTTGAAGCTTGGACTGATTACGCTTAATTAGATCAAGGTATTCTGATCTCCAGAAACCTTTTGCTTGTGCATTTCTTCTAGCCTGGACTGTTGCTGCGGCAAAGAAGATTTTGACGGTAGTATTGACTTATATGATCCACTTTAAGCTTAATCCTAGTCCCATGTTTAGTTTAAAAATTCAGTTAGAAAAATTTAAGTTTGGGGGTATACTTGCTTAATTAATGATTCATTGGGGACAATGAATAATTCAAGTTTGGGGGACTTTTTGCTACTCCAATTATTTTGCTCGAGCATTCCTCTCCTTCAAATTAAAATTTGTTAGGTTATTGAGTAACCGGGGACATTTGTGATATCCACAGTTTGTCTTCGCGTCAAAAGATGACCTAGGAAATGTGAAAAAATGATGAGAAAAATTATTTGCTGAAAAATTATTTGTTGAAGATTTTGCTGAAAAAATTGACGGAGCAAAAGTTTTGAGGGATGAATGATGATCCAACAGTTTTTCTGTCTCCCAGAACTTAGGTGAGCTTCATCATAAAATGTCGCCATTCTGAGGAGCAAGAGATAGAATAACTAAGGATTTTTTAGCTGTATAATGAGTATTGAGCCTAGTTGGTGATAAGCTTGAGGCAAGGGTATACTGCACCATAAAGTGGGTCATCCCGTGCTTAAGAGCTTATGACTGTAAGGCTGCTTTAAGTCTGATAAATAATGATATAAACCCCTTTAAAAATATGTTTTGAAATGTCTGATAATAGAGCTAAGCTGTGGTGAGTTCTTAGAATTAAGTTGAAAAGTGGTGATTATTTGTCCATGTCGGAGGAATCATTTTGCTGCAGCAGAGCTTGGTTTTGCAGAGTGCTCAAGTAAAGGTTAAAGGTAGTGTTGGACTGTCTGGTTTGATTAAGCTATTCTTTGTCTAAAGTTCTGAATTCTTGAAGGAAGGTTGGTTAGTATTGCTCGGGGCGTGCAATAGTTCATGTTTGGGGGTATGATAACTGCCCAAAAGGTAGTTATTTAGGCCTCAATTATATAGGGATTTGTGTGTCCTTTATGCTTAATAGGGTTGGTTTTAGAGAGATATTACATGATTTAACCCATTTGGAAGAATGGAAGCATTGGAAATTATTTTGTGCAGATTATGCTGCTGAGCGACTGGAGGGAGCAAATTCTATGCTGCAGCAAAACTGGGAGCAGAAACTGCCACATCACAGCTCGTTAGCCAACTTCATGAATCGACTTCTGTTGAGTAATTTTTGTGATAAAGAAGCAAGGAGAGCCCTACACGTGTCCAAGTTGACCTAATTCAAGTCTTCTCTCCTTCAATAAAAGGAAGTAGTCGTCCAAGTCAAACTCATTCCATGTTTTTCCTTGGAAGCCGAATAGTTTAGGGAGATTGAAGATCATCAAGAACACCATCATCCGCAAGCTGATTAGGGAGTTTATTTTCTTTATTAACTTGTGGTTATGGACATGCATACTCAGATTGTAATTCGTATTCCTATGCCTATTATGAACTAAGTAGCTTAAGGTGTTGGTTAGGAATAATGTGATTACTGTGCTTCATCTCTAGTAATAAATTGACTATCGCATTTTGGTTAATTGTTGTGCTCATTCTCATTTTATGCCCGCCTGGCCAGCCGGTATGGATAGCTCTCTCTAGTTTCAAGGATGATTTAGAGAGTGTGTGGCAATTACCCACACTACGATCATTGTGTATTGGCGAACGCCAGTGACTGAGCTAGGGATAGCCAGTTGCCTAGTGCTTGATCGGTCGCTCTTCATTGGGTTTGAAACATATCCCAAAAGATCCGGAGTTCTGGGAGGAATCTGCTAATAATACTGCGAGAAATGCATGATCAATAATATTGCTAGAGCATATCTTAGAATAATCACTAAAGCCTAACCAGTGCCTGTCTTTAATCTGTCTATCTATTTGTTTATTTGTTGTTCTGTCATTTATTTTGCTTTAGCATAATTCCGATAAAACCAAATCATTTTACTATTATTGAAACCGTTGGAAAGTTACACAAAAATAGTTAGAGTGGAAACTAATTCAGGGCTCGGATTGATAATATTACTTGTTGCAGATTGTGTATACTTGCACAGGAATTCTAGAGTATTTTATATCATATTTTACTCACTCTAGGAACCCAACAAGCATCTATAATCATTTGTCTCAAGCTCGACTTAACTGTCAACTGAGCTAGGCGTGCTGTAACTTTGCCCACTGCAATCATAATCTCTGCACGTTCCAAGTCATCCAATATATGAGCCTGAGTAGTAATCAAAGCAGACGCATGAGCGGTCTTCCTACTGAGGGCATCTGCAACCACATTTGCCTTGCCCGGGTGGTACTGGATGTCACAATCATAATCTTTTACTAACTCTAACCATCTTCGCTGCCTCATATTCAACTCTTTCTGGGTGAAGAGGTATTTCAAACTTTTATGGTCCGTGAAGATTTGGATTTTCTCTCCGTATAGATAGTGTCTCCAAATCTTCAAGGCAAAGACCACTGCCGCTAATTCCAAGTCATGGGTCGGGTAGTTCTTCTCATAATCTTTCAGTTGACGAGACGCATAAGCAATGACCTTACCATGCTGCATTAACACACAACCCAGTCCCTTCTTTGAAGCATCGCTGTAAATGACAAATTCTCAGGAGCCATCAGGTACCGTAAGTACTGGTGCTGAAACCAGTCTTTGCTTAAGCTCTTGGAAGCTTGCCTCACAAGCTTCATTCCACAAAAACAGAGTACCCTTTCGAGTCAACTGAGTTAGGGGGCGACAATACTGGAAAAGCCTTACACAAAACGACGGTAATAACCTGCTAACCCCAAGAAACTCTGAATCTCGCTGACTGAAGTAGGTCGAGACCAATTGGTCACTGCCTCTATTTTGGCTGGATCTACTGTGGCACCTTCCTTCGACACCATGTGCCCTAAGAAGGAAACTTGTTGTAACCAAAACTCACATTTAGAGAATTTGGCATACAACTTGTTCGTTCTTAAGGTAATTAGGACTCTCCTGAGATGATCCTCATGATCCTCTTCTGTCTTGGAGTAGATAAGAATGTCGTCGATAAAAACAATCACAAATGAATCCAGGAATTCCTTAAATACCCTGTTCATCAAGTCCATGAAAACTGCAGGAGCATTAGTAAGCCCAAAGCACATCACAGTAAATTCGTAATGCCCATACCTGGTTCGGAAAGCTGTCTTGGGTATATCGTCCTCTCTAATCCTCAACTGATGATAACCTGACCGTAGATCTATTTTAGAGAATACTGCTGCACCTTGAAGCTGATCAAAAAGGTCATCAATCCTGGGCAGAGGGTATCTGTTCTTTATTGTCACTTTGTTCGGCTCCCGGTAGTCGATGCACAAACGCATTGTCCCATCCTTCTTTTTCACGAATAAAACTGGAGCACCCCACGGCGAAACGCTGGGGCGTATATAACCTTTGTCCAAAAGCTCCTTGTTGGGCGATTTTCCGCAAGCGCACGGGTCGTCACAAGTAATATAAAACGGTAGTAACACCGAGTATCGAATCCTCAGGGCAATTGAATTAATTCCATTAAGTACCAAGAATCATCATGTTTTAATTTTATTTAGAAGATCAACTCGAATGATGAAACAAAAATTTAAAGAAATAGATAAAAATAAACATGCAATAACAAAACGAAAGTATCCAATCAAGGGAACTTGACCTAGGGTGTTATCTAGTTTTCTTGGATTTGTAGCTCAATTACATGGATGTATGTAACTAATAATCTTCAATTCCATAAATCTAGAAGTAATTTTAAGCGGATTTCTCTTTCAAGCTCCTCCACATCTCATACTAACATAACTAATTTATGTGTCCATCTCCTTAGTTAATCATAGTATTGCATTAAGCAACTTCATAATCAATTTCTAACAATTCTCTTTCACTCTCGTGTTCCAAGCAATCGTTAGCCATGCAATTAGGATCTAATCTAATTTCTCTCTGTCGAGTATCAATTTAGACCATCATAACAATTAATCCGTGATCAAGAGATTAAAAGCATTAAGCAAGAATTGCATAGATGAAATATGGAGAATTTCATTACATAATCCAAGTAATTGCGCTACAATATCCAATTAACTAGAATAACGACCCTAGGTCTCAAGATCTACTCACAAATGGAAATAATTTTGCCAAAATGATCTTGATCCATAGGCCTAACTCAAATTACAACAAGGAATTATAAAGAAGTAAGGAAGAAATAACCGATAAGTCAATCCCAAGCTCCCGCTACGATCATCTCGAATCTTGAGCCTTAGAATCTCGCTCAATTCCCACTTTTTCTCCACAATTCTTCTCACTTTTACTCTCTATTGAGCCAGGGGAGAGCTCCCCCAAATTTGGGATGATTTGAACCAAAGGGAATGAGCCTTTTTATAGTGAGAGGGGCTGGATTTTTCTTTCTGAACAAGTCGACAGCGTCGAGACGCTACGTCACAGCGTCGAGACGCTGTGACGTCATGTTGTCTTGGGGCAGAAGTTGTCGCAGCGTCGAGACGCTATGTAGACAGCGTCGCGACACTATTGCGATTTTGGAGTGCGCTTTTCTGATCACCTAGCGTCGAGACGCTAGGCCTTCTAGAAGCCTGATTTGCAGATTTTTGCCTCCTTTCTTCAAACTTTTGGGCTTTTTGGGCCTCCCACTTTAATTATCTTCTCTTTTTGGACCTTAGGGCTTGGATCTTCAATGATTATTCTTTAAATTGCCCAAAAAGTCTCCAAATTTACCCAAATTCTCTTAAAATCTCAGTTTTTGCTGCCCGAACTCGGTTTTCTGAAAAATCAACATAAAAATACATTAAAGCTCACAGTTTATGCACAAAACTAGCTAAAATTAATAGGAAAATGATGACATTTTTGCATGTCATCACTCCTGAATCTGGACCTTAAGCTCTTTCAATTCCGCTGGAGCCATCCTGTATGGGGCTTTAGAAATGGGATTAGTCCCTGGCTCAAGCTCAATGCAGAAGTCAACCTCTCGTGCTGGCGGTAGTCCTGTCAGATCTTCAGGGAATACGTCTGTGAACTCCCTCACTATCAGAATTGAGGTCATTGATGCCTCGGTTTTCCTTGTGTCAACCACGCTAGCCAACAAGCCCCAAGCTCCTTTGCTAATCAATTTTCTCGCCTTCATCGCAGAGACTATCTTAGGAGCACCTTTGATCATCGATCCCTTAAACTTGAAGCTTGCCTCTAACGGAGGGTTAAAGATCATCTCCTTACGATGACGATCTATGTTGGCATAATTAGAAGCCAACCATTACATTCCCAAGATAACGTCAAAATCACTCATATCAAGGGCGATCAATGTCACATCCATCGATCGATCAGACACTAACATTTGGCAGGCTTTCACCGCTTCACTAGCTAGTAACGTTACCCCCGTAGGGGTTGAGACTGACAAAACATAGCCTAGCGGCTCTAGTTCTAGGTTGGCTTGACTTACAAACGATGCAGAAATAAAAGAATGCGTTGAACCCGAATCAAACAACACAAAAGCATAATGGCCGAGGATAGGGATGGTACCTGTCACCACTGCATTAAGGTCCTCGGCCTCTTGTCGGGTGGTGGCAAATATCTTGCCCTGATGTTGTGCGGGTCTCACCCCGGATGCCTGATTTGAACTGGACGGCTGGTCGGCATAATTAGCTTTCTTCTGATTACAATTCGGAGCAATATGCCCTTCCCGACCACACTTGAAACAAACACGGGTCCCTGCCAAGCAACGACCCCAGTGGTACTTCCTGCAGGTTTGACATAATGGCCTATCCTGATTAGGCCCTGACTGATTCTGTGCTCTCTGTCGACGGTCCTGGGGCAGACCTTGTCTAGGGTAACGGTGACCCCTCTGTGTGTTCGAGCTCATCTGATCGTACCTTCGCTTATGACCTGAGGAAGGTTCTGAAGAGACAGCTGACGGTCGTCAATCAATCAACTGTGCCACCCTAACTGTCGTGGCATAGTCTTGGGGTTCATGGGCTGCCACACTGCCCTGAATCTCCTCCTTTAAACCTGTGATGAAACGTTCCACCTTATCAGCCTCTACAGCTACCAGGGCAGGGGCAAACCGAGATAGTCTGGCAAACTCTGTCTCGTACTCTTCTACGGTTCGGTTTCCCTGCGTAAGAGCCACGAACTCTGATTGCTTCTTGAATCGGGAGGCGGCAGGGTAATATTTCCGAAAGAACTCCCCCCTGAACTGAGCCCATGTGACAGGTCCGTTGCTGACGTCTATAGTCCTTTCAATTGATTGCCACCAAATCAGGGCGTTATCTCGTAACAGGAACACGGCGCAGTACACTTTCTGGTCCTCCGGACAGTTCATGTGGCGAAAAACAGTCTCGATGGAAGACAACCACAACTCTACTACCATGGGGTCCCTTGAGGCTCCATCGAACGGATAGGGGTCCCACTTCCTAAAATCTCTTAAGCACCTAGCCTCCCGTGATAGGGCGGCCTCGTTGTTCTGAGGCGCTTGGGCCTGTCGCCCTGCAAGCACGCCCGCAACTGCAGCCTGAACTGCGGTCTGAACTATGGCCTGAATATCCACCGTGACAGGTCCTACCGCAGGCCCCGGCTGTTCCACTTGTGGGTTTCCTGGTAGATCTCCTTCTTGCTCCATAGGTGGCACGACTTGCTCAGGGGCTGTACGACCCCTACCACGACCTCTTCCTCGGCCTCTTCCACGACCTCGTGCACGGGGAGGCATGATCTATTACACAAAATTTTTATCATCTTACTAAACAATCTTGAATCATTTAAACAATTCACAGTTACAAAACCTTATTCATAATTTTCCACAACATGAATCTTTTCGAATATATATAACATTTACAGGCTACAAAGTAAACAAACGTGCACCTGGCATGACCGGATGCTTGCTGATAAGCCATGGACATACATAAGGTTTACGATGTAAACTAGTCTACAGAACCTATAACCTAGAGCTCTGATACCAACTGTAACGACCCTACTTTTCATGCCTAGATTCTAAGGTCGTTACTACATGCATTTCATTCTACTTCTAAGAACACCGGGGAAATATCATTTTAAGAAACAAACTTAGAAATTTTGTGAAACCTTTCAACCTGGGATCCCAGTTAAAACAGAACAAACGAAAACTTTAGTTATTCAAACAAAACTTAAAGCGGAATAAACATTAAATCATTCTCAATACAAGTTCAAAAATAAGAATTTCATAACACAAAATGCGGAACACTATCCTAAAGGAGATCCATGGCTCAGCAACTCTCCGTCACGCGTCATGTACACCTTTACCTCTACCTGCAGTTGTATGTAAGGGAAAAGAATGAGTATTTAAGAAAATACTCAGTACGTAGCAATCAAGGTTTTAACATTTTATTCGAGTTAAGGGCCTACGGGTTAGGTCAACTCATTTCATTTCATTTCGTTTCATTTATCTGTAGTTTGGGTCTCGTGTTCAATTAGTACACCTATATACATGTAAGTTTGCCAACTCACTGATAGTGCACAAATGGGAGTTTTTGGAGGTCTCTACTCCTACTGATGGTAGATGGCACCCAGTCAGTAGAGCTAAGTCTCGTCCCTCAAGGCACTAATGGGCGCGTAGCGCTCTAAACAACCATTTCACTGGTGGGGAGTTCATGGGTTTAAGTCAGGAATTAACTTCCACAGTTAGTAAATGGCACCTAGACTGCGAAGCCAAGTTCCCGCCCATTAAGCCCCTTATTTCAGTCTATCACATCTCAGTCCTAGGTGTTTAATGGACACGGCCCTCGTCTAAGACACTAGCCTATTCCTTTCCCTTTCTTAATCCTTTCCCTTTTAGGACCCTTTAAATCTTGCTATTTTGTTTTTGTAACGGCAACCCTCCTAAACAGAGAAAACACAAACTCCCCGTCGTCCACAACAATACCAGCCAGCCACAAGATATACATCAGTCATACAGTCACTTCTATCACACAACACAAGTATATATATATATGTCGTAACCATGATCTTTAAAATTAACGCAACATATCACCTCGGTCACAGTCCGAATAACTTATACCCATTCTCATGCCAGAAGTAAGCAAACATTTCAGAACATATACATTCCATTTCAATGCAGCAAGCTACTTACACCAAGGCTAACTCAACATGCTACAACTAACCTTAACATTTTCATACTATCCTCTTGCTTGAAAGTGAATCAATCATGCTTATTGGAACCCAAGGGAAGACTTAGATTATAAATCCAACTCATGCTCCCAAAAGAGTAAAACAATCATGTTCCCCAATTCTAAGGCTAACCATTCATACTTATCTCATGCTAGCATAGTGACATAATGAATGCATGGGTCAAAAGCATACAACGTAGACCAAAAAAAAAAAACTACTTACCTTAGCCCAACAAATCCTTGATCGACTTCTAACCAATTTTCCTTTAAATTCCAAGACCTCAAGCAACCAAAGCAGAAACTTAGCTTGTTGTCCGAGCTCTCAAATCCACCTAAATCCAACAATTTAATCACCAAACGCAATGGGCATCTTGAATTCGATAGCCAAAATCAATGGGTATTCACCTAACACACTTAAATCATTCCAAAACTTGACTTAATTCACTTACCCAATGACGAACTCGCTCAAAGAGGCTAAAACTTGAAGATCCACTACTAGAACGTCGGTTATAAAGAGAAACACCTACTGAATGGAAAGGAAAGTGAATGGGCAATCGTTTAAATGCAAGAACTAACCCACATAAACCTCAAACCAACTTACCCACTGCGATAACTCACCTAAAACACCCGAAAAACGCGGAAAAATGGTTCCTCCTCGCTGCTGTTCGCGCCTATAATGTTGCTACCGGAAAACAATGTTAAACGTGCGCACCCACGCTGCTACAATATGAGACAGAGAAGGGAGGTGATGGGCGTGAGAGAGAGTGAGATCGAGGAAGAAGGAGATGAGAGAGAGAGGGAAAAAACCGAGAGAGAGAGAGAAAGAGACGTTTACCGGCGGCGACGGCGCGACGGCGGCGACACGGACGGAAGCGCGACGGCGGAGGGAGACAGAGAGGGCTACGAGCATATGAGAGAGAGAGATTGCCGAGAGAGAGAGATGAGCGTGAGGGAGAGAGAGAGTGTCCAGCATTTTTTTTAATACACGGTCAATTGACCGAATTGGGGGGAAGTTTCCCCCCATTTTCCTTTTTTCCCTCCTTTTGACCGGGCTTCTGCCCGCCTTTCCTTTCTTTCTTTCTTTTTTTTTCCAACCACCGGCTGCTACAAAAACTGTCTTGGATAATGAAATCTAAATCTTCCATTAATCATACACTGAGACGCTTTGTTATCTTTGTCACACGGGCCATGGAGCATGTGCTTTACAATAGCATTGTGAAGAGGAGGATTTGATCGATTATCTGGAATTTCTGCGATAACATAGTTGTCATATTAGTCAGGATTAGTGATCTTGTTGTCTCTTTCCAATATTACCAACATATGCATGTGTGGAAGTCCTCGTTTTTTAAATTCAATTACAAACACAAAAGCAGCAACCTTTCCAAATATTTCTTTGTTCACAATTTGGTCTTTCAAGTCCAATAATTTTCCTCTAAAAACCCTTGAAGTTAGATCTGGCCTATCCTGAGAAATTTGACCATTCATTAACTCTTCCCTTATTTCCTTCTATTCAGCTTTGCATGTCATTGTTATAAATAAATCTGGCTTTCCAAAATGTTGTACTAAACTCATAGCATCTAAATACAGACGTCGCATATCTCTTAGGCCACCAATAAATGTTGAAGGAAGAACTATATGTTTTCCAACTTTGTCTCCTCTTGTTTCTCCTGCATTTACGATATCAACAATCCCTTGATACAACTCTGATCGAATGTGTGATTGTTGAGTCTTATAGAAGTAAAGTCTAGTTGTTTCAAGCTTTATATACATATCCACAACATACTGTTGAAAAAGTCAACCATCCAAAAGCAATATCGAAAGAGTAGGCTGGCGCATTTGTAAAATGGCGAGAACCGACAACACCGACCGATTTATGTTTAATACATTAAAAAAAAGTGTAAAAGTTGGCTGGAAAACCTAAAACGTGAGGAAGAAGAGTGAAATGACAAATGAAAAAGTGAAAATTAAATTATAATTAATTATAATTAACCGACCGACCACTGCTCACCTCTAGTAGAAGAAAGTATTTTTTATACATTGGTAGAAGTTGGAAGAAAGTTACATAATTACTATTGAATTTTCAAAACTATCTAAATTCTATAATTAATTATAATTAAAGACATGGTTAACAATTTTAGAATTAATACTCATAAATTAATTGATAAAACTTTTTAATCTTTTCATATTCCAACTTTTCACATATTCTAACCTGAATTATTTTCATTTAAATTATTAATAATTTGGATGTATTTTTATACTTTTAATTTAAAAAATGTTTTAACTATTAAATTTCTAAAACTTTTAAGATTCTAAGATTAATTGAATTTAGTTTAATTTTTGTGTGAAATGAAAATTGACAATGCTCTTCTAGACGAACTGCTGTTATAAGTGCAATTAAAATTTAAAATTTAAATCATTTAAGTTTTAAATGCAATGCAATGTTTAAAACAACACTTTGAGATGTTTTGAATTATTTAATATGTATTATTATAAAACCAACAAATCATTTCTTATGAATCACGATTATGCAGTGTTTATTTGAATTTATTGATTCTTACTACCATATCTATAAATAGATGTTTTAGATGTTTTGAAGATTGCATTGCATATTCGTTTTCGCCAACGACAACCATCAGTTGTTCAACGACATAAAAATCAAGATTTTTCTTAATTTTTAATTTAAGAAAAAAGATTAAAAAAATTAAATTTCGTAATTATTTCGATTAATTAATTAAAAAAATAAAAAATTAAAAATAAATATATTTTGTAATTTTTTTTAATTAATTAATTAAAAAAGATTAAAAAATAAATTCTGTAACACATTTTAATTCAAAAATATAAAAAAAAAAAGGAAAGAAATAAATGAATTTTTTTTAATTTTCAAAATCTTATATTATTTTTTCAAATATTAAATTTAATAACATACAATAATATCTTATGGTCTCTAGATTAAATTTTGCTTTTTATTATTATTATTATTATTATTTTTTGCTTAATATTCTTTTTATCTTATGAAATGTAATAACATAGATTAATATTATGGTCTATATATTTTATTTTATGGTTTGTAGATTTGATCCAAAATCTAATCAAATTAGAATTTGAATCTAAATTTTCTCTACAAATATTTCACATTCTTCCTTTGATTTTCACATCGAGGAAACTTTACAAACATGGTGAAACTCTTGCAACTTCTTCCTCTAGAGTCGCTGGTATTTACCTCCCACACTCAAATACCTCTATATTTGAATTTTTTTGGCTAAATCTCATTAATTAGTTTTTAATTTTCGAAATCAAATTTCGTAATTGTTTTAATTAAAAAAAGAAAAAAGAAAAAATAATTGTTTTAATTAAAAAAAGATTAAAAAATAATTGTTTTAATTAAAAAAATATTAAAAAAATCAAATTTCGTAATTTTTTAAATTAAAAAACATAAAAAAATTAAATATTTTAATTAAAAAAGAAAAGATAAAATAAATTAATTGTTTTAATTAAAAAAATTAAAGATAAAAAAAATGAAATTTCGTAATTGTTTTAATTAAAAGATTTTTAAAAAATAATTGTTTTAATTAAAAAAAAGATACAAAATAATTATTTTAATTTATGAAAAAGATTAAAAAAATTAAATTTCGTAATTATTTCAATTAAATAATTAGAAAAAGAAAAAATAAAAAATAAATAGATTTGGTAAATTTTTAATTAATTAATTAAAAAAGATTAAAAAATAAATTCTGTAACATGTTTTAATTATAAAATATAAAAAAGGAAAGAAATAAAGGAGTTTTTTTTATTGTCAAGATCTAATATTTGTTTTCTCAAATATGAAATTTAATAACATAGAATAATATCTTATGATCTCTAGATTAAGTTTTATTTATTTATTTATTTTTTTTTTTGCTTAATATTCTTTTTGTCTTATGAAATTTAATAACATAGATTAATATTATGGTCTATATATTTTATTTTATGGTTTGTAGGTTTGGTCCAAAATCTAATCAAATTAGAATTTGAATCTAAATTTCCTCTATAAATATTTCACATTTTTTCATTGGTTTTCACATGAGGAAACTTAACAAACATGGTGAAACTCTTGCAACTTCTTCCTCTAGAGCCGTTGGTATTTACCTCCCACACTCAAATACCTATGTATTTGAATTTTCTTGCTAAATCTCTTATTTCTCACACTTTTAACTTTGTTATGTGATTTTATATTCAAAATATCCTAATGTATATCTTTTTAATTTTTCAACATAAATGTATATATTTTTTTAGATTTTCCTTTTTTTTTTTGAAGCAGTCAATAATCACATCTATTGTTTGTATATTGAATTAGTTACATCATTCTTGACTATCAATTTTCATCATCTCCTTACTCAATCCACTAACAAGTTTTAGATACCAGACATCTAGGTAATATAGGACTCCCCACTTTTCGAAGCTAAGACAATCTACTGTCAAATTTAAGTACACTATACTTTTTATATTGCATTTGGATGGTTAAATCAGATTTTGCAGGGAAGGATGAAAAAGAGTATTGTGAGATTCCAATTGGAGAATATAAAAAATAGAAATAGTTAATTACGAGTTTGATATAGATATGTAGCAAAAAGAGTTGCAATCTCTTAGGATTGTATTATAAGCATTTCCTCTGTAATTTTTACCAAGCCCCTCCATTATTGATCTCACTTTTGCTTGACTCAAATTTATTTTCCTAATCCTTGAATCCATCACCGTTCTTCAAATATCCCCATGCTTGGATATCATATGAAAGTTTGATTTTGAAAAATATTCAAATTTAAGGTTTTTTTTTTTTTCTCCTCTAGATTCTAGACATACTCCTCTTTTCAATGAGTTTAATTATCTCATAATTTTTATAATTGAGTTGTGTCGATTTGATTTGTTGATTGGTTTTAAAATTTTTAGGATTTTTATATGTTTTTAAATACACCATAATGTCAGGATTTTTTTTTTTTGAAAAGTTGGGATGATATTTGAATCGATTAGATTATCTCAATTAATTTTTCAATTTACTTCAATTTTGAATGAGTTTAACCCTGTTTTGGTTGTTTTAGTTTGATTTTTTGATATGTTTTTTTTAAATAGGTCATCATTTTAGGATTTTTCTTTTTTGATATGTTTTAAAAACATCATAATTTTAGGATTTGGTTATCTGATTTGGTAGGAGGGTATTTTAGTCAATTATATTATCTCAATTAATCTATTTATTTATCCGTTGTCCAAAAATTCGTTTGACTATATTTCAAAATGATCATTTAGATTTAGTCATTTATGTCGTTATCCCAACATAAAATCATTCTCATTCACACCCTCCCATTCTTATATACCCCTATCAATCCTTAAGAATTTGGTTTTCATAACTATTTTTTATGTTTTTTTCTAAGTTATTGAAGATTGATAAAATTTGTTAGACTTATTTCAATAATATAATATTATGATTGCTTTGTGATTATGTTGGACTCAATTACTTGCTGAACTTAGAAAATTTGAAGGTTTCCAAAACATATATTATATGTCATGATCATTATGGAAAACAATAATTTTTTTTTTTTTTTGAAAAAAACAATTCATACCATTAAACTTTAGGGTGGTATAACTTAAAACTCCAAACTAATAATAACTGCATAAAAAAATAACTTAACTATTTTCATGTTAATTTATATCTTAATAGCTAAACTATTTTAATATTTTGATTTTCCAATTAATTAATTCCAATTATATAATAAAATAAAGTTTAATATATCAATCACATATTACATTCATTCTCCACTGCACATATAAACTATACATATATTATTGTGTTATTTCGATTGTTTAAGTTAAATAGTTTCACAAATACAGTTATCCTACTATTTTTTAAATAATTAATTAATTTCTATAAATTTTGTTAGCAAGGAAATATGGACGTTGATAGAAAAAGAAAACTCTATTTGCCTACCAAATGATGTTGGTCATTACACAGGTGAAAGCGAAGATGATGTAATATTAAAATTATCAAATATTGTTTATCTTGATCTTTAAAAAAATGCTACTTCGACAAAGTACATAACAAATAGGACAATTCTTTCAACCACAAATGAATATGTTGATCAAATGAATGAGAAAATGATTAATCTATTTCCAATAAAAATGGAAGAATTTGTGAGTTTTGATGAGGCAATTGACGACTCACATAATTATACCAAGAAGAATTCCTCAATTCATTATTGTCAAATGGTGTTGCTCCTCACAAATTGATATTGAAAACATTGTCCAATCATGTTATTGAGAAACTTAGACGACCCACCAAATGGTTTATGTAATGAAACTCAAATGGTTTGTCATGAATTTCACAAAAACGTCATTTATGAGAAATTGCAGCTGGACAACATGCAAGAAAGAAAGTTTTTCTTTCACACATACTAATTACTCCGCCTACAAATGATGATGGATATCCATTTAAATTCAAAAGAAATTTTCTTTTGTAAATTTATTTTTAAATCATGTTTCATTAAAATTTTCTTTTGTCAATTAATTTTTTTCCACGTTTTGTGCCTAATGGGAAGGATTCCGGTTTTGTTAATTTTTTTTGGGAAAAATACACTTTTGGTCTCTGAGGTTTGGGTTAAGTGACAGTTTGGTCCATGAGGTTTCAAACTCAACAAAAATACCCCTGAGGTTTGAGATAAGTAACACTTTGGTCACTGCCGTCTATTTTTCTGTTAAATACTAACGGTTGCTGTCGTGACACTATTATTTTAATAAAAAAATTATTTTTTAATTTTTTTAAAATAAAAAGATATAAAAATAATAAAATATTATTATTTTTTTAAATTCTTTCTCTCTCCCTTCCTTTCTTCTCCCCCATCTTCTTTCTCCCTTCTTATCTCCCTCTTCTTCAGCTCTGGTGGTTGCCGGAAATTTTTTTTTTTATTTCTTTCTCCCCTTTTCTTCTCTCCTTTCTTCTCTCTTTCCTTCATTTCTTTTTTTTTTTTAATAAAAAGAAGGGAGAGGGAGGAGGAGCTCTCTAGCGCCGGCGACGGGAGGAGGGAGGGCCCCTCCTCCCTCTCGATTTCAGACTGATTTGCTCACTCTAACTCTCCTTCTTAAGGGATCCTTATTACGCATTGACCACTGGACTTTCTTTCAAGGTGATTATTGAAGGAAAAAAAATTTCCAATCAAAAATTGCCACGTCATTATCTAAAATTAATGACAAAATTACAAATAATTAAATTTGGGACCAATTATAAATTGACATGTGTCCCAAATTTAATTTGAAAACAAAGTTGGCCAATTATAAATTTTTAGAGCCAAATGCCCATTTGATCAATTAATTAAAGAAAATAATTAATTGGATCAAATTTCGGTCTTTTAAATATTTGGGTCAATCTGGTTTTGGGTCAAATATAAACCATACCCAAGACCAAATAGTTGAACCCAAGACCAATCAAACCCAAGTCCAAGTTGTTAGGCCCAAAAGTCACCAGGATCCATCCAGCGAGAACTCTATAAATAGAGGGGTTCTCCGCCATTTCAAGGTTCAGAAATTCTACACTCTCACAAAGACAAGAGTCCAGAGTTTCAAAGCTCTCAAGCAGAACCAGAGAATTTAGAGAGACTCCACCAAGTCTGAAGACCGAGGACTCTCTGCAATTCAGAAGTTCAAGTGTTGAACACTTCTTGAAGACCAAACACTCTCCAAGACTTCAACACTCCTTGAAGATCAAAGACTTCAAGCTCCAAGAATCCATCAACACTTCTTGAAGACTGAAGACTCCTTCAAGACTGGAAGACTTTAAGCTCCAAGAATCCATTGAAGCTTCAGACTCGAGATCAAGTGTTCCAGCCCTCGAGTGAAACACATTCACACACAAGAGAGAGAATCAGAGGATTAAAGTTAGAGATTGTACACCCACACGCATACAACATAAATACAATTACATATTTATTCCACGTGTCTCCATCTCCGAAGTTACGTGTGAACAAATTGGCACGCCCAGTGGGACTACCTCTACCTCTCATCTCTCTCTCTTATCTCAAAACATAAAAGTAAACATAACATTCAAGACTTCTTCGATGACCGCTGTCAAGAACAAGTCTTACATGGGTTCAACTGCCCATTGTTGCTTCAATGAACTGAGGTTGCAAGAAGATAAAGTTTCTATCATTGCAAGCGAAGAAACAACCTTGTAGGGGGCATATACCAATGACAAGTTTCTTGTTAAGTATAACCCTCTGTTTGAACCTGATTCTGACGTAGTGACTGTCATGATGACTGAGACAAGAACTATGGAAGAAAGAATGTTTGAGATGCAAGAGCACATCAACAACTTGATGAAGGCGATTGAAGAAAAAGATTTTCAAATCGCACAACTAAAGAGCCAAATTGAGAACCAAAATATCGTCGAATCAAGTCAAACCCAAGTCATAAAAAATCGTGACAAAGGAAAGACTACAGTGCAAGATGATCAGCCACAATGTTCTACTTTAGTCGCGTCACTATCCATCCATCAGCTTCAAGATATGATCACAAACTGTATCAGAGCTCAGTACGGTGGACCTACTCAAGATTCCCTCTTGTATTCCAAACCTTATACTAAGAGGATTGATAACTTGAGAACGCCAATCGGGTATCAGCCACCGAAATTTCAGCAGTTTGATGGAAAGGGCAATCCTAAACAACATATTGCCCACTTCTAAAGCTAGCCATGGAAGGAAAAATTAAGCTCCAAAAATTGAACACTTAAAGGAAATGCTTTTGACTGGTACACTGATCTAGAACCTGAGTCAATAGACAGCTGGGAGGAACTCGAAAGAGAGTTTTTGAATCGCTTCTACAGCACTAGACGAACCGTTAGCATGTTCGAGCTCACCAACACTAAACAACGAAAAGGTGAACTCGTTGTTAACTATATAAATCGTTGGAGAGCCATGAGTCTAGATTGCAAAGATCACCTCACCGAACTCTCTTCCGTTGAGATGTGCATTCAAGGCATGCACTGGGAACTCCTCTACATCCTTAAAGGTATAAAGCCTCGCACCTTTGAAGAACTAGCAACTCACCCCCACGATATGGAGCTAAGTATTGCTAGTCGAGAAAATCAAAACCTTCTACTCTCTAACATGAGGATAGAAGGAAGGAACGACGAAGAGACTATAGAAGAATCTATGGTTGTAAACACAACCCTTCCCAAGTCGTCTTCGAAACAAAAGCGACAAACAAATGGAACGCATCACTTAACTTTAAAGGAAAGACAAAAGAAAATCTATCCTTTCCTTGATGCCGACATCCCTAATATGTTGGAACAACTATTGGAAGCGCAACTGATAGAGCTTCCTAAGTGTAAACGACTAGAAGAGATGGAGAAAGTCGATGATCTCAAGTATTGCAAGTATCATCGAGTTATTGGTCATCCAGTGGAAAGATGTTTCGTCCTAAAGGACTTAATTCTAAAGCTAGCCATGGAAGGAAAAATTGAGCTCGACCTTGATGAAGTAGCCCAATCAAATCTGGCTACAATCAATGGAAAGAGCCAACATCAAAGAAAAAAGAATCCTAAGAAACCTCAACCTAAGAGGAAGAGAAGTAGCAAGTTTTCTCAACCTCGACTGCCAGTGACTTTGAATGAATTCTTCTCCAAAACTTTCCACTAAAAGGAAAAGGAAAACTTTGCAACTTCCTACTACATCGACGTAGAAGAAGTTGACAATTTGAAGAAGGGTGAACAAAGGACATCCGTCTTTGATCGCATCAAGCCTTCAACTACTCGTCCTTCGATATTCCAAAGAATGAGTATGGTCGCGACAAAAGAAGAAAATCAATGTTTGACATCCACATTCACTCGACCTTCAGCTTTTCAAAGGCTAAGTGTCTCCACATCGAAGAAAAGTCAACTTTCGACATCTGTTTTTGATCGTATCAAAGTAACAAGCGATCAACCTACAAGAAAGATGGACAACTTGGAGGTGAAACTTTTCGATGAAGTAAACAGTGACAAGAAGCTTCAAAGTAGCATCTCGTCACGTATGAAGAGGAAGTTCTCTGTTCTAATAAATACAGAAGGTTCCTTGAAGGTGAAACCAAATCTCATTATCTTGAACAATCCTACAAGTCAAGGATCTGATCAAGACCATTATGAAGATAAGAGCTTTTAAAATGTAAAAGCACCTTGTCGCAAGAGCCTAAACTGCATGATGCTCCTAGCCCACACGAGCTTAAAAGGTGAGTGCAAAAAATAAAATTCTTGAACTACGTTATGACTTGATCTCTATTCCATAAGGGTATGTAGGCAGCTTAAAGAAAACTTTAAATTCAGTCTCTATAAACAAAAAAAAAGGTGCATGACAATACAAATTGAAGAAATTCTTTAGTATTGGGGGCAATACAACATATTGAAGTTGTACACCATTATAAACATGAAGCTACAAGTTGGACGAATAGAAGAATATTTCATTCCTCCAAATTCAATGTCTCGCTAGCCTCAAGTTCGTGTTGGGTTTTATGCCCTAAAACTCGTAGATAGTGAATGTAAACAAATTTTATACTTGTGTTCAATAAAGTGTTATTTAGTTTCTGCAATAAAATGTTATTGTTTAATATTGCACTATTTGACCCAAATCCAATAAACTAAGATCCAAGGTTGTTTGTATGTAATTTGAACTAGTATGTAGGGACATACGAGGATCGATGTTCAAGTAACAACCTAAAGGGTCTATAGTATAGGGATAAGGTTGGGTACCTTATCCTGGTGACACTATGGATACGACCCACTTTGTATTATGATACAAACGCTATGATCCAACGCGTTCATGTAGTTGACATGCGAGTGGGGGTATCCTATGCAATGAGTTTGCATAAGACCGGACCGCGAAATAGTTAACCACTAACTATAACACCGTTAGTTGGCTTGTTTTCTATTTCACTAGGATGACCTAGACAACTTAGTCTCAATCCTGAGTGGATTATGGACTCCTGTTCATGAGGAGTTGTCCTTTGATTTGTATGGGTGAGAGTGGCCAGCACGCCGAATCAATAAGCCTACAATTTTGGGGACAATACCGAGTGGGGAGCTGGGAACATAATCACACAAGATGGAATTCACTCCTTCCCGACTTTAGGGTAAGTAGAGGTGTGTTCCCTTAAGTGGTGTCTCCAGGACTTGAACAATGGGCCCAACCCTCTCTATGGCACGAGAGGGACTTCTGTTTGTTGGTTGGACCTCAAACAGGTTGTTCATTAGAGGAGTACTGGGAACTTAAGGACAAAGATGTAAACTAGGGGTAAAACGATAATTTGACCGAGCTGGGAGATGAACACACGTGAAGGACTGACTTGTAGTATTGGTCGATATTCGTGGACATAAAAATATTCTACAGTGAGAAGAGTACAGTTGAGGGTCTTTAGTGCAATGACCCACATTTAACGAATGGAGACTAACTTTGTTAATGAGTTTAAGCCGATTAGTCTCGTATCGTTGGAGCTTCTGATTTGTAGGTCCATTAGGTCCCACTGGTAGCTCGTAAAAAGACTTGAAGCAAACAAATATAAATTGTAAATTGAAAGTGTTCAATTTATCCTAGGAATCATATAATGTATATTGATGCATTATAATATAAAGTTTATGAAACTTTATAATATAATTTTTGAATTAATTTCAAAAATTAATTCTTGAGAGAAAATATTTGAAAGAGTTCAAATAAATTTAATATGAATTGGATTCATATTAATTTTAATCTCTAAGATTAAATATATGATATTTAATTGGATAATTAATTAATTATGGAATTAATTAATTATTTATTAATAGAGACTTTTTCCTATTAGGAAAGAAAATATTTGAAAGAGTTCAAATAAATTTAATATGAATTGGATTCATATTAATTTTAATAAAATCCCAAAGATTAAATATGTGATATTTAATTGGGTAATTAATTAATTATGGAATTAATTAATTATTTATTAAAATTAGATATTGTTCAGATAATAGATTTGAACTTATTCCTAGACCTTTTCCTATTAGGAAAAGGTCTTGGCCTTTACCTATATATAGGACCCCTGGGGTGGGGTGAAAGGCATCTCATTGTCTCTCATTCTCTCAGAGATTTCTCCCAAAAGACTCCCACAAGTATCCTGCTTCAAGAAGTCTTAGAGATATACCGGTGTAGCCGATTGGTGGTGTTCGCACAAGAGGGTTGCTGACGACATTACTAATACTCATAACGGATTAACTGTCTGCACCGAAAATTTCGACAGCATAACGACACGAAATGAACTAAACCAAAATTTTTCTTTAACTTGCTAAGCATAAAACACTTCCAAATACATTTCTCAAGGATTCCACCATACTACAGCAGAACTCCACAAAACCAAACCACAGTATGCAAAAGTTTCAAACTTCAACTAAAAAAATCTTAAGTTCGGGATTCCAAGTTTAAAGGAAAACAAAATCTTTCAAACTAACCTCAAAAGAAAACAACCAAGATCTCTACCGATTTTCAAAACAACCTAAACCTCGTAAAAATAAAATAAAGATAAGTCCTTTAGGTGAGAATGTAAATTTAACGAAATTCATCCTCTACTGTCTCTCGTGGCTATCCAACAAACTCTGTCAATCGCCCGGCACGCCTTTGCCTTTACCTGAAAAAAACATTTTTTTTAAGAATGAGTATTTAAAATACTCAGTAAGTAACCTCATTACTGAGGTCGGAATATGAAAACTCGTAAAACATAATTCATGTTCCTCTAGGTAAATATCAGTCATACAATTATAGTGGGACTTATCATATTTCCTCTTAATTATTTCCTCTATGGCCATGCATGAACAATTTACCCAATTTTCCTCTGTTCCTCTTCCAACTAGAAGGTAAAGCAGGCATCCTCTAGAGACCCTGCCCGGCTAACGATTAGTTGGCACCCAGTTAGCAGGAGTTGAGCCTCACCTACGAATACCTTAGATTCCTCTAGATGTACATCAATTTTCCTCTAAAGGTAATTGTCATGCAAGCTTTTAAGTTCATACAAAGATAGTATACATATGCGTGAAGTCCCAAGTAGTTTACATATATCATGAATGCATCATAATTTTATCGAGAGTCATTTTTCCTTTCATGCACATTATTTTCATTCATATAAAACATCTCAGGGACATATAGGTATACCTCTCAATTAATTCACACATTCTTAAGTATAAGAATATTTCAAGAACATGGAACACATACGCGAGGGAGTCCACACGAGAAGAAAAGGACTTATGCTATCAGCACACAGTTCTCAACCAAGCATAAGCTTTTCAGTAGAAAGGTCACTTACCTGAATTAGCAACCAAAAGAACCAAACAAAAATCTCTTTTCGAACCTAACTTAGGCGAGAATAACTTGCTAAGCCCTCCCTTTATGTCCTCTCCTTGCCTTTAGCCAAAAATAAAGCACACTCCACCTAAAATTCCAAAGCTTTAGGAATTTAAACTCCAAACCTCAATTCACATAATAAGGCAAATCAAAGATAAACATTACCCACAAAGACCCACTCAAAAACGTCTTCAAAACTTGCTGGTCGGCACTTCAAGATAGCGAAACTTCGAATTTAGAACTCGAATTTTGTGGGTAGTTGCTGAAACTATGAAACTCTTCGCTGGACAGCAACCTGAATCGTCGAAAACTCAATCACCGTCGTCGGAATAGAGTGGGTGAGGCTGAAATCAAAGTGACAAGGTTGCAAGTTGGCTTAAAACTAGAAACATCTACCCTTCCACTTAAATCCATCACCCAAAACAACTAAACTTACCCAAACTAGATGGTCGAACGAACTCGAGGCTGCTGAACGCAACACCCCACAGCGGCGACACCAAATCTTTAAAATAGCAGCTGGAACACGAAGGAAACGATCTTGGCGAGCGGCTGCGCGAGGTACGACAGCGACAGTCTGCTACACAAGGTCGACTTGAGGGCGGCGCGCGGCTTCGTGGATGCAGGACAACGGTGGACGAAGCTACTGAAGGGAATAAAAGTTCCCACGCAGCGGAAGCGCATCGATTCGACCTTACAACGTATATTAATTAACATTAAAATACCGTTACGAAAACTCAATCAAACTTTAAACATACTTTAAAGTTGCTGGAAAATAAGTTTAAACATGCTGAAAAATAAATCCAAATTTATTTTCATGCTTTTCTAAAGAAAAGGGGAAGAACCGTCACATACCTTCGTTGTAGACTTGACCGTTCTTCGCCAACAACGCTCCAACGAACGAAAATGCAGCAGCCTCCTCGCCTCTTAATCGCTGGAATTTTCTTCTTTGATTGACACAATATGTAACACCCCGTGTTTCGGAATCAAGCCATTTTTGGAATTTATTGGGCGTTCTTATTCTAATTTGGGAAAAATTAGAATTTAACGTTGGCCTTGGGTCGTTAAATTAAATTTCTATAATTTTGGAAAATAGAGATTCTTAATTAAATCTTTAATTTCCTAAAGTTTGGAGGTTTAATAGCTGATATTTATTTAAAATATCAAAAGACCCAAATTCCAAATAAGTCGGGTTATTTTCTATTTCCAAATCTTTCAAGAATTAAGTTTGGGTTTTTAAATTTGAACCTAGATAAGATCTCCTTATTTTAATGGAGATTTTCTATTCTTGGGTGTGTTTAAAAATCAAGAAAAGAAAGAAAATGGGATAGAATAAAAAAAAAGCCCTAATTCAATCTTTTTTTTTCCTCCCTCTTTTTCTCTCGTGAGCAGTCGCAAACCAGCCCCCCTCTTTTCCCTCTCCTTCCTCGTGTAGACGCCGCCCCCTGCCCATGTGTTCGGCCGTCAGCCCTCCCAACCGCCGCGCCGCCGCTTGGCTGTCCAGCCGCCGTTGGAGGTTTCAGCACCAGACCTTGTTCGTAGTCCTCGCGTCGCCGCCGTCGTCAAGGTCGAGCTGTGGGTCGCGCGTTTCTCTCTATTCGCGTCTCTCTCCCGCGAATCTCCCTCTCTCCCGGTTTCTGGTTCGTGTGGAAGCCGCCGACGCCCAAGCCTGCCGCTGCCAAAGCTTGTGCAGCGTCGTCATCGTGTGAGTCCTCTTTTCCGCGCCGTTTTTCAGCAAGAAACCTCGTGGGTAAGTCTCAAACTCACTCATGTGTATTCGTTAAGGCCCGATCTAACTCCTTCTTGCCCGTATTGGTTAGATCTTGCGCGGTCAGCAACTCGGAGTCTCCTTTCCTCGCGTTTTCGTTGCTGTCCAGCAGCGTCGTTGGGCGTTTCCGGCGTCGGTTAGCGTGTCCGGTAAGTTTTGGCCCTTACCCATTCTTGTTTGGAGCCTTTGGTAGAATGCCAATTCCTTTTAGGTGCTGAAAGCTAAATTGTGTTCAGTATTTTGATCTGCAGCGCCGTCTAGGTGTTCGATTAGGTTCGAAACACATCGACTTGCATACCCACTGCCCAAGGATCGTTCTAGTGCGTTGTTCGAGGTCGTTGCAACCCGTCTTGCGTGATATCAGGTCCGTTGGGTAAGGTTCAGTGTTGTTATTAGTTTTATAGCTCAAGTGTTCGATACCCATTAGAGATTAAAGCCTTAAACCATGTTTTAATCGATACCCATTCGTTGACGGCCTTATAATTGCAGGTTTTAAGTGTGTTCGGTTGCTGTTCATCGAGCATTTGATCTCAAAGATCGTGTTCAGTGAGTACCGACAACCCGAAAGACCTTGATTTTGGTTACCCATAACCCGGTGACTTGGGATCTTGGTTGTTGGGTCGTTTCGAACACAAGTCAGCTTGTTCTCAAGGTTGTTTGAGCACTAAGCGGTAAATTCCAGCATCCCTAGATCCTTTCCTCAAGTTTATTAGGTGTTCTAAGTTGTTTTCTAACCCATGATAATTGTTGCTTGTAGTTGGATCTCTTTAGGCTCTTCCGGTTGTTTCCATTAGTCCTTTAGGATCGTTTAGGAGCGTTAGAGATTCTGGTAAGTAGTTCTTACTTGATGTTGCCTGTTTGATTGTGTGATGCATGCTGAGTGTTTTCTCGCTTTAAAACTGTTCTCATGATTGCTATTTCTTTGAATATATGTATATATATATGAAATCGTTGGAAAGCATGACTGTTGTTGCATGTTGAATGGATGTAAAGCATGATTGGTTCTGTTTTGCGTCAGTGAGTTAAGCATGAGTTAAGAGATGTAGTCACACGTATGTGCTTAGTGGGCATGATTCATGAGTCTAGAAGCATGTTGCAGGGCATATGCATTCTAGTGGATGTGAGATATAGGTCAGGGACCTAAAGTGTGAAAGAAAAGGAAGTTGGGTGAGTGTCAGTGCACCTCGGGTACAAATGGTCGAGGGGTGGCACGTCACCATTGGTTAAGAGGAGCATCGAGGCCTTGGGTACAAATGGTCAAGGGTCGGTGTGATGAGTCTAGAAAGCATGTGTTGGGTGCCTGGGTAAGGGCCAATACTTTGCTAAGTCATCGGTGCGCCTTGGGTACAAATGGTCAAGGGGCGATGCACAGTTTGAGGCCTTGGGTACAAATGGTCAAGGGTCGAATGCCGAGCTCCGTAGAGAGCATTGTGGCCCTGGGTACAAATGGTCAGGGGACAGTGCGACTCGAAGGATCAGTCTTGGAGAGCCATGTGAGGGCTAAATATGAGCGTTGAGCGAGCTCGTGGAGCTTGAGTGGTTAGCAAGTTGCATATAGAGAAATGCATGGGTTGTGGCTTAGAAGAGTCATTTGTTTTACTAGCTTTTGAACATGATATTATGTTTACCGCTTTGAAAAGCATGTTGTTTGCGCATGAAGAGCATGTTGTTTGTTGTTTGCTGTTTGATGGCTTCTCAGGTAGGGGCTGCTTACCAGTACCTTAGTGTACTGACCCCCTCCTCTCTCCCCCCAACTACCAGATTTTGCTGGTTATGATGACTGCGTGGACCATGGTGATGCGGAGGAGGCTTATGAGGAGGAACCATAGCTTGTAGCTTATTCTTGTCCATTTATTTCTCTTGGTTTAGCTAGGATAGATGTGCTTGTCGTTTTGAAAGATGTTGGACTTGGTTAATTCTGATTTACTTTTGTTAGTCTCTAGGTTTAGTTGCATTGTTTTAATGAACCCTGTTGTTTCATTCAGTTAGTGATCAATAAGTTGAATTCTAGCGTTTACTGTTAAAAGCTCCGTTAACGTTGTGTTTCTAATTGATTATTAGTTGTGATGCGTGGCCTGTCTGGCTGTTAGTTTCTGCGAAGCTCTGTTGTGTTGTAGTTGATGGAGTTCGTTGAATAATGTTGCTTAGAAGTGTTTCTTTTGCTTAGCAGGTTTAGTAAAAATTTTGGGTTAGTCCAATGTACGCCGTTATGCTGCCGAATTTTTCGGTGCTCACGGTTTGTTTTGGTCTAGGAGTTAGTAATGTCGTTGGGTTAGCTTTTAAAATCCTGGGGCGTTACACAATAAGCACAGAGGTTGCACCGGTATGTCTCTAAGTCTAGGAGGCAAAAGACTTGTGGGAGTCTTTCTCTAAGAGGGAGGCTAGAGAGAATTCTAGGTCTTGTCTTGAGAGTCTAAGAGCAAGAGCAAGAGTGTCATGGACCATTTAGGTCTAGTGTTCTATTTATAGAAGAGAGACCATGAATAAAATATTCAATTAAATCAATCTTTTCCAAAATTGATTCAATCTTATTTCTTATTTAATCAATCATGATCAATCAATTCCATAATTGATTAATCTTTTCCACAAATTTCTAATTACTTCCATAAGTGATTAGATCATTTCCATAAATGATTAACCACTTCCTTAAGTGATTAATTATTTCCATAATTGATTAATCACTTCATTTACATTTATTACTTAGTTGCCTCAAATTACTTTATGAGCTACCAATGGGACCTAATGGACCTGCAGATCAGAAGCTCCAACGATGTGAGATTAATTGGTCAAACTCATTAACCACATTAATCAATATTCGTTAACCGTGTGTTCATTCCACTATAGACTCACATTTGCACTCTTCTCACTGCAGACATATTTTCTGTGTCCACGGATATAGACGAATATCAACTAGTTAGTCCTTCACGAGTGTCCGTAACACCAGTTGGGTCAAATTACCGTTTTACCCCTAGGTTACCTCTATTTCCTTAAGTACCAGTTCTCCTCTAATGAACAACCTGTTTGTGGTCCAACCATCAAACAGAAAACCCTTTCGTGCCATTGAGAGGGTAGGGCCCTTTGTTCAAGACTCGGAGTAACCACTTAAGGGAACACTCATCTGCTTCCCTAAAGTCGGGAAGGAGTGAATTCCATCTTGCACGATTATGTTCCCAGCTCCCCATTCGGTCTTGTCCCCAAAATGGTAGGCTTATTGAGTCGGCGTACTGGCCACTCTCACCCCTGCAAATCAAAGGACAATCTCTCATGAGCAGGAGTCCATAATACTCTCAGGATTAAGATTAAGTCGTATAGGTCGTCCTA
Source organism: Luffa acutangula (assembly GCA_036850905.1). Classification (NCBI taxonomy): domain Eukaryota; kingdom Viridiplantae; phylum Streptophyta; class Magnoliopsida; order Cucurbitales; family Cucurbitaceae; genus Luffa; species Luffa acutangula. The sequence continues at coordinate 34,572,177 of CM072099.1, forward strand.
GTGAAATAGAAAACCAACTAGTTAACGGTGTTATTGCAGGGATTAAAGCCCTAGCGCAGCGGAAACGATCAGAGACCTTATCGGTTTAAATGTCGATTGGGAAAATAATACGACGGTAAATGAAGCAAATTTACAGCAAACATATAAACAAAATACATGTTGTAAAACTCATAAAGCATGCTGAAAACAGAAAATAAAATTATATATCTAATCTAGAGAAGGATCCTATTGATCCTAGGGTTCAAGATCACTTACCCTTGAGGTTTTCTTGACGAAATTTCACCAAAATCTTTGATTCCACAGAAAAAACAGCAGCGAAGAACTCCTCAAACCTGCTGGAAAAACACCTGGAACACCACCACTTGATTTCACCCGTATTCTCAAAAGGGAATGCACGTTGGGAGCTTGTGGGAGCAAAAAATCTCTAAGGATTCACTGGAAGATTTTCTTTCTATCGATCACAAAGAGGTAGAAAATCGTGAGAGCTTGAGAGAGGGAAAGAGAGATTTGCGTGAGACTGAGAGTTATCTTTTAAAAAACTGAAAGCCCCATCCCCTTACCTATCGATCAGGAGGGTAACTGCACGCACTACTTCAGGTAACTGAAGTTCAGTTACCTTATATAATTAATTATTAATTTAAAATTCAAAATTTTAAATTATAATTAAATAAATTTCAATTAATCAATATTAATTAAAATATCATTAATTTAAATCTTATTTAAATTAATATTCCTCTTTTAACCTATAGTTTAATTAAATCAAATTTAATTAAACCTGATCAATTAATTAATTCAAAATTAATTAATTTTTAAAAATAATAAAATTGAACATCACATATTCAATTATTATTCTCTCTCACAAAACTATAGTATTAATATACATCCCATGCACATTAATCATAACCTATAGTTTTAATATGAATCAAATTCATACTTTAGCTTAATATTCAAACACTTTTGAATATTCAATCCTTCCTTAGAATTTCACCTCAACGTCCTAAATGAGCTACCGATAGGACCTAATGGACCTACAGATCAGAAGCTCCAACGATATGAGATTAGTTGGCTAAACTCATTAACCAAGTTAATCAATATTCGTTAACTGTGGTTCACTCCACTAAAGAACCATAGTTGCACTCTTCTCACTGCAGATATATTTCTGTGTCCACGGATATCGACCGTCAACAGCAAGTCAGCCCTTCACGTGTGTTCGTACCCCAGCTAGGTCAAATTACCGTTTTACCCCTAGGCTACCTCTTGGTCCTTAAGTACCAGTGCTCCTCTAATGAACAACCTGTTTGTGGTCCAACCAACAAACAGAAATCCCTCTCGTGCCATAAAGAGGGTAGGGCCCATTGTTCAAGTCCCGGAGACACCACTTAAGGGAACACACCTCTACTTACCCTAACATCGAGAAGGAGTGAATTCCATCTTGTACACCCATTACACATCTCCCACTTGCCCTAGATTACGCTATATACATGTCTCGAAGACCTAGACTTTCAAGATGACCCTCGAACACTTTAGCCGAGAGAGCCTTCGTAAACGGATCAACAATGTTGTGCTCGGAAGCGATCTTGGTCACGACCACATCTCCTCTTTGCACAATCTCACGAATCAGATGATACTTCCTCTCTATGTGTTTACCTCTTTTATGGCTGCGAGGTTCGTTTGAATTGGCTACAGCCCCACTGTTGTAACAGTATAACGTAATGGGCAAGTTCATATTTGGAACAACTTCCAAATCTGTCAAGAACTTCCTTAGCCAAACAACTTCCTTAGCTGCTTCACAAGCGGCTACATACTCAGCCTCCATCGTGGAGTCTGCTATGCATCCTTGCTTTATACTCCTCCAAACTACAGCTCCCCCATTAAGGGTGAAAACTGACCCTGACGTAGATTTCCTAGAATCCTTGTCAGTTTGGAAGTCAGAGTCGGTGTAACCAGTGAGAGTTAACTCTTTAGCCCCAAACACCAACATGTAATCCCTCGTTCTCCTTAGATACTAGAGGATTCCTTTAACGACGGTCCAGTGGTCTAACCCTGGATTTGACTGATATCTGCTGACAATCCCTACAGCATAACAAATGTCTGGCCTCGTGCATAGCATGGCATACATTAAGCTACCCACTGCAGAGGCGTAGGGAATCCGTCTCATATCCTCAACTTCTTGAGGTGTCTTAGGAGACTGTTCCTTAGACAAGTGAACCCCATGCCTGAAAGGCAACAAGCCCTTCTTGGAGTTCTGCATCAAATATCGAGCCAACATCTTGTCGATATACGTTGCTTGAGAAAGAGCTAGCGTTTTGTTCTTTCTATCCCGAATAATCTGGATGCCAAGAACATACTGGGCCTCACCCAAATCTTTCATTTGGAATTGAGCTGCTAGCCATTCTTTTACGTCAGACAGATACCCTACATCATTCCCAATGAGTAGGATGTCGTCAACATAAAGTACGAGGAAAGCTACTTTATTCTTGTTGATCTTCTTATATACACAAGGCTCATCAACATTCTGGTCAAAGCCAAAAGATTTGATCGCAGTATCAAATCTAATATTCCAAGATCGGGAAGCCTGTTTCAACCCATAAATGGATTGATTCAGTTTACAAACCTTTTGCTCCTGACCTTGGGTTATGAACCCTTCGGGTTGAGACATAAAAATACTCTTGTCAAGGTTGCCATTCAAAAAAGCTGTCTTGACATCCATTTGCCATATTTCATAGTCATAAAACGTGGCAATGGATAAGAGGATTCTTATGGACTTAAGCATAGCAACTGGAGAAAAGGTTTCTTCATAGTCCACCTCTTCTCGTTGGGTATAACCCTTTGCTACGAGTCTGGCTTTGAAAGTCTGTACTTTCCCAGCAGCATCTCTTTTCCTCTTATAGATCCATTTACACCCAATGGGTTTGACCCCTTCAGGTGGATCTACAAGTTCCCAAACTTGATTGAAGTACATAGACTCCATCTCAAGGTCCATGGCTTTGGCCCACTACTCCTTATCTACGTCATTCATTGCCTGTCGATAAGACAATGGATCTTCTACGCCGTCATCAGGTATGACTACTTGTGTTTCTGTTAAACCCAAGTAGCGGTTAGGTTGTATCACAATCCTCCCACTGCGTCGAAGCTCTCCCACTATGTGAGGAGGACTAGAACGACGAGAAGAACTGGATTCTCCAACAACTCTTGTTGAAGGACCAGGTTCATCAACAACCCTTGTTGATCCTTCTGTAGTTTCTCCTAATACTAACTTACGTCGTGGTCTATGATCTCGAATGTGGTCTTCCTCCAAGAAAGTTGCATTTGTCGATACAAATACTTTATTATCTTGAGGGTCGTAGAAAAGACCACCTTTCGTTTCTTTCGGGTACCCAACAAATTGGCATATTCTCGGCTACCGTTAGGAAAGACAATTGTTGGTAATTAGCCTAAGCGATTCTATCCTATTCAGGATTTCACGGTGTTCCAAATCCTATGATCAGGTCCTCCGAAGGGGTGGTTGCTCCAGAGCAACACGCAGGCGGATCATAGGAATCTCACGTTGTGACCTAGGGGTGGAGACCGAAGGATACGTTGACACGTGTCCCGCTCCCACTTACTATAGTCACTTTCCCCATTCACCTTGGTATTGACCAATGCAAACACTCTCCGAAGGGAGGCCGCTCTACGACGACACGAAGCCGAGCATGGATCTCACGGTGTGAACTATACAGGGACGCAGGAGCAAAACTCGATTTAAATCAAGTTTTGTAATTTTTCTCCCACTAAAGTAACCTATCGGATATTTTAGGGTTTGATTAAACCTAGATAAATCCGGCTAAGTCATTTATCTAAGTCTAGTCCTATTATAACTATTATAATAAGACCTAATGTCTAGGTGTATTAAACAATTTTAATTTACCTAGCGACATTATTCTAACATTAACCTGAGATTAATTAAACTCCGGTATTCCAGATCAGTTCCCAGGTAGGAGGTGTTCCGTATACCGTCAACTTAAATACCTCCAATCCTTAGAAAGAACTTCACTGGTAGAGTTCCCTTATAATCTCAGGAATGTTTGTCCTACTTAGTTCATTAAAACTATTTTAAAACTAAGTAAGAATTTCTAATCCTATTAGAAAATGATCTTAGGTCTAATTAATTTTAACTCATTTAAAATTAATTCATTTTAACCTAAGATCCTATGTGAGCATGCATATCTTGATTATAGATTGACGGTTTCTAATCATAAATTTTAAACTATTTCAAAATTTTAATGATTAGCCCTATAATCATGCATACTATAGTTTAAATCAATTAACAATCATATTCTAATTAATCAAATTTAAACTATATACCTTTGCATTGCATGAAATTAATATAACTCTTATATTAACCTATGGATGTAACATGCTCAATGCAACTTGATTTCCATTTTTAATTAATGAACAATTTTATTATTGCCAAAAATGGAAAATCACCTTAGCATGCTGCAAACAATTTATTTTTAATATAACTCTTATATTAAAACTATGTAATTGCATGCATCATACTATTCCATTTTCATTAATTTAATATAACTCACCTATATATTAAATAAATCATGAAAATCCATGCATTATCATCCAAATATTATAATCATATTATAACATACATAATGCATGAGCATGCTTTATATCTTAAGGTGGGATTAAAATTTAAATGACATCCATAAAGCATTTAAATAGCGAATAAACCGATTTAATTGGCCCCTAGGATAGATTAATGCAAAATTACACTAATAAAGCAATAAATCTATCCTATTACATAAATCTGCAGCTCCAAATCCGGTCTACAAGTCTTGAACCGACCCAAACTGCTTCGAACCGGGCTTGAAAAACTCGAACCGCACCCAAATCGAGTTAAACCGGACCAAACCGGTCCCAGCTAACCCAAAATGCACGAACCGGACCGGATAATTAGGGCACCACCCACGTCTTTACAAAAAAAAAAACTGGCGCCGCACAAAATCGTGACAGCTTCGAGATGCTGAACAGATAGTGTCCCGACGCTGGTGCGATTTCAACCATCTGGAGCATGAAATCGCGACAGCGTCGAGACGCTAACTGCTCAGCGTCCCGACGCTGTTGCGTCTGGAGTTGAATTCTGGGCAGAAGTGCGGCTGTTCTTCACGAAATTCGGCGATTTCTTCCACAATCTTCATCGATTTTCAAGCCTAATCTAGACCCGGACTTTACAGACTCAATTTACAGTAAAATGCCCAAAACACAGAGGCCCTTACATGAAAAAATCAATGATAATTCTGTAAATCTAAGGCCAAATTAAATCTAAACAGTTTATCGCAAACCAACATTCATAATGCAAAATAATCCCACCGAACAGCCAATCGCAAATCCCAAATCAACATTCAATACACGATTTGGCTCTGATTCCAATTGCAGGGATTAAAGTCCTAACGTAGCGGAAATGATCAGAGACCTTATAGGTTTAAATGTCGATTGGGAAACCAATACGACGGCAAACGAAGCAAATTTACAGCAAACATATAAACAAAATACATGCTGTAAAACTCATAAAGCATGCTGAAAACATAAAATAAAATTCTAGATCTAATCTAGAGAAGGATCCTATTGATCCTAGAGTTCAAGATCACTTACCCTTGAAGTTTTCTTGACGAAATTTCACCAAAATCTTTGATTCCACAGAAAAAACAGCAGCGAAGAACTCCTCAAACCTGCTGGAAAAACACCTCGAACACCACCACTTGATTTCACCGGTATTCTCAAAAGGGAATGCACGTTGGGAGCTTGTGGGAGCAAAAAATCTCTAAGGATTCACTGGAAGATTTTCTTTCTATCGATCACAGAGAGGGAGAAAATCGTGAGAGCTTGAGAGAGGGAGAGTGAGATTTGCTTGAGACTGAGAGTTATCTTTTAAAAAACTGAAAGCCCCATCCCCTTACCTATCGATCAGGAGGGTAACTGCACGCACTACTTCAGGTAACTGAAGTTCAATTACCTGATATAATTAATTATTAATTTAAAATTCAAAATTTTAAATTGTAATTAATTAAATTTCAATTAATCAATATTAATTAAAATATCATTAATTTAAATCTTATTTAAATTAATATCCCTCTTCAACCTATAGTTTAATTAAATCAAATTTAATTAAACCTAATCAATTAATTAATTCAAAATTAATTAATTTATAAAAATAATAAAATTGAACATCACATATTCAATTATTATTCTCTCTCACAAAACTATAGTATTAATATACATCCCATGCACATTAATCATAACCTATAGTTTTAATATGAATCAAATTCATACTTTAGCTTAATATTCAAACACTTTCGAATATTCAATCATTCCTTAGATTTTCACCTCAACGTCCTAAATGAGCTACCGATGGGACCTAATGGACCTACAGATCAGAAGCTCCAACGATATGAGTGTTGGGCGTGATTATCCGCAAGCGCACGGGTCGTCACAAGTAATATAAAACGGAAAGTATTCCGAGTATCGAATCCTCAGGGAGGCGAAACGAAACTTAAGCAAATAATTAAAATTCTCTTGAGCACTGAAAATACTTAGGTGAAATAATATTTAGGGACCACGTTCATGCAATAAAAAGATTTAAATTCAAAATGACTAATGAAAACAAATTGATCAATCAGAAATAAAATGCGGAGAAAGAGTTTTCTTTAAGTGGGAAGAGGGGTCTTGAAAATCGATGATTAGCTAAATAATTGCTATAATTATCCTATCTCATTGCCCAACTAATTATAATCCTAGAATCTCCGTTAATCACATAGGTTCTCCTGTCGGTTTCCCCTAATTGTAATTAATTCATTTTTACAACCTAAGTGTCCTTAGCGCCATTAAAAATCATTAATTATTACGCTCTGATTCATTTTAGGAAACTAAGTTTAATCAACTAATCCCGGTGTCACAACGGGCAATTAAACTAGTTGCATGGATTATGATCTATCCTAATTTCTCTCCGTCGAGTTTCCATTAAGAATCGAATCATTACACAATTGGCCAGATTGAGTAAAGCATTAAGCACATCCATACAAATAATTAGGACATGGGCAAGAGACAAGAAATTATAACAATATTTTGACTATCATTTCATTTCAAGACCCCAAATTGGGGTTTAGCTACACATAATATCCACAATAATTACAAGGGAAAGCATATTAAAGAGCATAAAAGGAAAGGAATTGACCGTCGAAAAACCCCTCGCTGACGCTTGGAGCCCCCGCTGACTACTCCTCGAGCCTCTAAGATTGCTCCCAAAATTCCCCAAAATTTTCCCACTAGAAAAATCCTCTCAAAAAGGCTCAAAAGCCTTGAGAGGGGCTCCAAAAAAGGAGCCTAAGAAAGGAAAGAAAGGATGAATTGATTGATGGTTTGATTGATGAGAAATGAGGCACCCAAGGGCGCCTATTTATAGGCCTGGAATAGGGGTAGTGTCGCGACGCTGCCTTGCTAAGCGTCGCGACGCTGCTGCGCACGCGGCTTGGGCAACAAGAAAGGGCAGCGTCGCGACGCTGCCTTGCTAAGCGTCTCGACGCTGTCCAAATTTTCCAGATTTTTCAGCTTCGTTTTGGGCTGATTTTTGGGCCTTCTTCTTCATTTCTCTTGGTCTTTTCTTCATAGATGTCTTCTTTGCTAAGCGTCTCGACGCTGTCCAATAGGATTTGGGCTAGAATTACTTCAATTTTGGCTCTTTTTCTCCCAAAATCACCAACTTAGCTCCTAAGGACCAAATAACAAAATTCATTAAATATATTCATTAAAAACACGATTAAAGCACCAAAAAGCTTAATAAATTGAGACTAAAATAGCGACATTTCTGCTCGCTATCACACCCCCAAACTTAAGCTTTTGCTAGTCTCGAGCAAAATAAATTCTAAAGATGCATGAAATAGAATCGCTCAACCCTCAATGATTTTGGAATTCTTAGGATCGAATGGAAAACATGCAAGTGGAATAAGCAAGCACCGCATACTCTTGAAGAAATCTTAAACTAGTTTGAACTTAAGATTAATGAATAGCATGCTCAAGACTTATCTATTGATTCTTTTACTAACCTATATTAGTCTTATGGTTTTCTCCATTTGTTTTCCCCCTACACTGGCTAAGAGCCCCTAATACTTCGGAGTCCTTCTATCATGCAAAAAAAAGTAACTAGGGTGTCTGTCATCCTTTTCTTTTTTCATGGGGGAGCAGAATTCTCACATGATTTTTCTTTTTCTCTTCTTTTTCTTTTCTTTTTCTTTTGCTCCTCCCCCAAACTTGCATTTTGATATCTAATGGTACTAGCTTTCACACTACGGTGCAGGACCCTTAACCCGAATTTTATTCTCTGGTTGGCCTAACTGATCACACCGCAGGTAGCTCTTTTTACCCCTAGGCTTTTTTTTTTCTTTTGAGCAAGCAAAAATTCTTTTTCAACAGATTTTCTTTTTCTCACATTTTCTTTTGTTGCTTTTGCTTTTCTCTCAGCAGGCATAGCATTTTTTCCTACCTAGTTCTTTAGAGCAATCAAGCATGAACTTCCTAATATTAGAAACTAAGCCTATCGGGGTGACAACAACTTTGAAAACCATAATAAGAATCTAGATTTTCAAAGACGTCATTAGATAAGACTATTGCATGCTTTAGACATCAAAACTAAGTATCAAAAAATTTTAAAATTTCACAATTTCTGTCGTGCTCCCAGATTCCACAACATATAAACCATTTTCTCCCAAAATTTCAAAAATCACATCCTTGGCTATCATGGCTATCTATTCATGTATCCAACAGAATTTAAATATGCTCAACACAGCGGAAGCCTCCCCCCCAAACTTAAACTAAACATTGTCCCCAATGTTTTAAAACAGAAGAGCATAAAGAGAGATACTGAGACTTCCCTGAGCTAGGAGCGCTTCATCCTCTTCCTTTGGATCCATGAAAAATGGGAAATGTGGAATTTTTGGATTTGCTAAGATGATCCTGTAAAACAAAATTGGATCACGGAGCAAAGAAAATTATTTACCGCAAAAACAACTAACTACTTTAATCCTTTGGTTACCTCCCAAGCAGCGCTTTCTTTAACGTCTTTAGCTAGACTAGGCTCGGCACGCTTACGGAGGCTCAAAATAAAAATTTGCATCATCCTCCGGGCCCTGCAAGAAATCACGCACCGAATTGCAAACTACAAACAGGGGAGAAAAAAAACTTTCCCCTGGCCCATCTTTACTAAAGAGATTCTCATAATAACATTTTAGAAAATAATCAGCCGCATCAAATCTCTTTTCTAAATCTCTATTTTCAAAGCAGTTGTTAACAGAGTCATCAAGCATTAAAATATCTACTGGTCTAGGATCTAGAGATGGCCTATCTATCATGCCAGTCCATTCATCAGAAAAAATATCTACATGCTCAGCAGATCCTTCAGACTCAGAATTAAAAAATGATTCAACTAGGCTATCACATGACTCATCATCAGAAGAATTAAAGAATTCAAGAATTTCAGGATCAGATTCTATACTATTCACATATTCAAGTTCTTCTGGGTCAGATTCTATGCTATACACATCATCAGGACATGAAAAGAAAGTATTCACATTGTCAGGATTCATGCATTCAGGAATGTCAAGACCAGACTCAATAGATTCACTATAATCATGGTCAGACTCAAAATTATCTATCGAGCAATCTTTTTTATGCCTTTTATGTTTATGCTCAATGTCAGGCAATTCAATATCATCATCAAAATTATTCATTTCAGGCAATTCCAATTCATTTTCAAAGGAAGGTAAATCATCAACTGCAGATCTTTCATTTTCACAAGCAGACAAGTCTAATTCATTTTCAAAGTCAGGCAGATCCAAATCATTTTCAAACATAGGATTATCCATATATGCATCATGATCAAAATCCACATTATCAATAAGCATTTCTCCTAAGCCTAGGCCAAGATTATAGTCTACCTCTTCATCGTCATCAGTCAAGTATTCAGGCCCAACAGAAAAACATGTATGCAAACTACAAACAGATTCATCTTGGCCAAAAATACTAAACACGACTTTTTCATCATCAATGTTCAAGGTAAGTTTACCTGTATGCACGCTAATCTCAGCCTTACCAGTGGCTAGGAAAGGTCTGCCTAAGATAATTGGCACTTCTTTGTCCTCCTTCATGTCCAGTACCACAAAATCTACATGGAAGATGAATTTGTTGACTTTCACCAACACGTCCTCCACCACACCCATTGGGTGGGTAATCGATCTGTCAGCAAGCTGGAGAGTGACGTCAGTGTCTGTCATACCTGATAAACCAATCTTCCTGTACACAGAGTAGGGCATCAAATTTATATTTTCTCCTAAATCACATAAAGCCCTATCAAAGGATACTTCTCCTATGGTACAGGGAACAGTAAAACTCCCTGGATCTTTCTGCTTAGAGGGTATCCTACCAGAAATAATGGTACTGCTACTCTCAGATAAATTAAAAACTTCTTTTTTCAGACTTTTCTTTTTAGAAAGCATTTCCTTCATGAATTTCCCATAATTTGGCATATTATACAAAACTTCTACCAATGGAATATTCACAGTCAACTTTTTAAACATTTCTAAGAATTTTTGAAATTGTTCATCTAATTTGACATTTTTAAATCTTTGAGGAAAAGGTAACTCCCTGAAATCAAAGGTTGGACATTCGCCCCTCCGCTTGGGCGGGCTAATATGCGAACCTCTGTCATGGTGGTTGCATGGAACCACTTCTTCCTCAGTCAGCTTCTTATTGTCATTCTGCCTCTCATCTTCTTTTCTACCTGCAAACCTGTTAGAAAAATCACATTTTAATTCAATAGAGTTGGGAGGATGTTGGAACCTTTCAGATGAGGCTTTTTGTGCCTCAGCCCCTTCATCTTCATCCCTTCTCTTTTCTTCTTCCTTTTTCTTCTCTGAACTGTCCTCCAGTCTTCTGCCACTTCTTAGAACCACCATCTTACACTGCTCTTTCGGGTTAGGCTCAGTATCACTTGGAAATTTTCCCTTTTGAAGGGCATTTACTGCTGAAGCAATCTGACCTATCTGCACTTCCATATTCTTTAGAGCTGCGTCGTAGTTGTTTACTGATGTCTGGAGATTCACATTCAATATTCTTTGTTCCTTGATGAATAAAGCCACCATCTCCTCCAGATTATTTTTCTTTTCAGGAGTACTCGTTGATGCAAAACCTGGGGGTGGCTGCAAAACATTCTTCGTATTGCATATGAGAAGTTCTCGTGATTGCGCAGACTGGGGTGGTAGAAGTTTGGTACTCCTTGAGTATATGATCTATTTCCTATGTATTGAACTTCTTCCACATCTTGACCTTCCTTCTTTGAATGACCTTCAGCTAAGGTGGAAATGGACTTAACCACCTCAGATGACGTCAATTTGTTTAGTGCATTGGTCAGAGATGCCAGTTGCGCTTTCAGTGAACTTGACTCATCCAATTCATATAATCCAGCCTTTTTCGTAACTGTTCCTCTCTCCGTCGGCCATTGATAACTCGTTGCCGCCATTTCCTCAAGCAGGTCTTTGGCTTCTGTCACTGTTTTTGAAAGAAAACTCCCTCCTGCTGATGTGTCAAGGACTGTCTTTGTGGAGGGGTTTAATCCATTATAGAATAACTGTACCTGAAGCCAATCAGGATATCCGTGTTGGGGGCATCGCCTAAGCATTTCCTTATATCTTTCCCACGCTTCGTATAACTGCTCCTCGTCAAGCTGTCTGAATGTTCCAATTTCAGTCCGGAGCTTGGTAGTCTTAGCCGGTGGAAAAACTTTTGTCAGAAAAGCCTGGGCAAGCTCGTCCCATGTACTGATGTTGCCCGTCTCGATTGATTCGAGCCAATCTTTTGCTTTATCCTGTAGAGAAAATGGAAACAGCCTCAATCTGATTGCGTCGGCCGGAACTCCGTTCATCTTTACCGTCCCACATATTTCTAGGAATGATCGCAGATGAGAGTAGGGGTCCTCGGAAGGATGTCCCTTGAACGAGTTATCATGTGCCATCTGAATCAACCCTGTTTTTAGCTCAAAATTTGTAGCTTGGATAGGGGCGTAGACAATTCCAGAATTCTCGGTAGGAAAAACTGGCTGCAAAAAATCTCTAATTGCCTTGGGAGCTTCTTCTTGGTGGGCCATCGTTTCTGCTAATCTTTTTTCTCTTCTAATGAATTTAAGAGTCCTGTTAATCTCAAGATCTAACGGAAACAAATCAACCACCTTGTTTCTTCGCATACAATGCTCCCAGATAACAAAAAAAACCAAAAAAAAAAAATGAAAATAAAATAATATTCACAAAAAGATGAAAGAAAAAAAAAATTACACCTAAATTACCATTTACCCTTTTCTTTTCGATGTCAAGAAATATTAATTTTTGCTTAAAAATCAAGCCTCCCCGGCAACGGCGCCAAAAACTTGTTGGGCGTGATTATCCGCAAGCGCACGGGTCGTCACAAGTAATATAAAACGGAAAGTATTCCGAGTATCGAATCCTCAGGGAGGCGAAGCGAAACTTAAGCAAATAATTAAAATTCTCTTGAGCACTGAAAATACTTAGGTGAAATAATATTTAGGGACCACGTTCATGCAATAAAAAGATTTAAATTCAAAATGACTAATGAAAACAAATTGATCAATCATAAATAAAATGCGGAGAAAGAGTTTTCTTTAAGTGGGAAGAGGGGTCTTGAAAATCGATGATTAGCTAAATAATTGCTATAATTATCCTATCTCATTGCCCAACTAATTATAATCGTAGAATCTCCGTTAATCACATAGGTTCTCCTGTCGGTTTCCCCTAATTGTAATTAATTCATTTTTACAACCTAAGTGTCCTTAGCGCCATTAAAAATCATTAATTATTACGCTCTGATTCATTTTAGGAAACTAAGTTTAATCAACTAATCCCGGTGTCACAACGGGCAATTAAACTAGTTGCATGGATTATGATCTATCCTAATTTCTCTCCGTCGAGTTTCCATTAAGAATCGAATCATTACACAATTGGCCAGATTGAGTAAAGCATTAAGCACATCCATACAAATAATTAGGACATGGGCAAGAGACAAGAAATTATAACAATATTTTGACTATCATTTCATTTCAAGACCCCAAATTGGGGTTTAGCTACATATAATATCCACAATAATTACAAGGGAAAGCATATTAAAGAGCATAAAAGGAAAGGAATTGACCGTCGAAAAAACCCTCGCTGACGCTTGGAGCCCCCGCTGACTACTCCTCGAGCCTCTAAGATTGCTCCCAAAATTCCCCAAAATTTTCCCACTAGAAAAATCCTCTAAAAAAGGCTCAAAAGCCTTGAGAGGGGCTCCAAAAAAGGAGCCTAAGAAAGGAAAGAAAGGATGAATTGATTGATGGTTTGATTGATGAGAAATGAGGCACCCAAGGGCGCCTATTTATAGGCCTGGAATAGGGGTAGCGTCGCGACGCTGCCTTGCTAAGCGTCTCGACGCTGCCCAGATTTTCCAGATTTTTCAGCTTCCTTTTGGGCTGATTTTTGGGCCTTCTTCTTCATTTCTCTTGGTATTTTCTTCATAGATGTCTTCTTTGGGCCTCCAATTGCATCAAGCTAGGATTTGGGCTAGAATTACTTCAATTTTGGCTCTTTTTCTCCCAAAATCACCAACTTAGCTCCTAAGGACCAAATAACAAAATTCATTAAATATATTCATTAAAAACACGATTAAAGAACCAAAAAGCTTAATAAATTGAGACTAAAATAGCGACATTTCTGCTCGCTATCAATGAGATTAGTTGGCTAAACTCATTAACCAAGTTAATCAATATTCGTTAACTGTGGTTCACTCCACTAAAGAACCACAGCTGCACTCTTCTCACTGCAGATATATTTATGTGTCCACGGAAATCGACCGTCAACAGCAAGTCATCCCTTCACGTGTGTTCGTACCCCAGCTAGGTCAAATTACCGTTTTACCCCTAGGCTACCTCTTGGTCCTTAAGTACCAGTGCTCCTCTAATGAACAACCTGTTTGTGGTCCAACCAGGAAACAGAAATCCCTCTCGTGCCATAAAGAGGGTAGGACCCATAGTTCAAGTCCTGGAGACACCACTTAAGGGAACACACCTCTACTTACCCTAATATCGGGAAGGAGTGAATTCCATCTTGTATGACTACGTTCCCAGCTCCCCACTCGATCTTGTCCCCAAAATGGTAGGCTTATTGAGTCGGCGAACAGGACACTCTCACCCGTACAAATCAAGGACAATCCCTCATGGACAGGAGTCCATAATCCACTCAGGATTAAGGCCAAGTTGCCTAGGTCATTCTAGTGAAATAGAAACCGAGCTAACTAACGGTGTTACAGTTAGTGGTTAACTATTTCACGGTCCGGTCTTTGTGCAAACTCATTGCACAGGATACCCCCACTCGCATGTCAACTACATGAACGCGTTGGATCACTACGTTTGTATCAATATACAAAGCGGGTCGTATCCATAGTGTCACCAGGACAAGGTACCCAGCCTTATCCCTATACTACAGACCCTTTAGGCTAAAACTTGAACATTGATCCCCGTATGTCCCTACATACTAGTTCAATCCTCATTCTATTAGCCTTGGATGTTTAGTTTATTGGATTAGGGTTATTAAGACAAGATATAATACAAACATTGAATAATACATCACTTTATTAATGTTCGGTCAAATGTACATTTACTATCTACGAGTTTTACGGCATAAAACCCAACAGTTATAACCAGTGGTTACTATTTTGCGATCTGGTCTTATGCAAACCCATTGCATAGGATACCCCCACTCGCATGTCTCCTACACGAACGTGTTGGATCGCAACGTTTGTATCAAATATAAAGTGGGTCGTATCCATAGTGTCACCAGGATAAGGCACCCAGTCTTATCCCTATACTGTAGACACTTTAGGCTGTTTCTTGAACAATGATCTCATATGTCGCTACATATAGTTCAAGACTCATATTACAGCCTTGGATGTCTAGTTTATTGAATTAGGGTTATTATTAGGCAAAGACAAATATAAAATAACTAATAACAATTAATGGAAAAATATATCAATATTATTTCATTAATATCCGGTCAACAGTTACATTCACTATCTACGAGTTTTAGGGCATAAAACTCAACAAACTCCCACTTGAACTAAAACACTAGTTAGTGGGATGTATATGCAATAATCTAAAGCTGGAAATGTCATGTATATTAAAATAATACAATGAACTAGGGCATCCTTATACCCATTATACATTTCTCCCACTTGCCCTAGATTAGATGGCATACATATTTCGTAGACCTAGACCCTCTAGATGACCCTCAAACACTTTAACCGTGAGAGCCTTCGTAAATGGATCAGCAATGTTGTCTTCTGAGACGATCTTAGTGACGATCACATCTCCTCTTTGCACAATCTCCCGTATCAGGTGATACTTCCTCTCGATGTGTTTACCCCGTTTGTGGCTTCGAGGTTCTTTTGAGTTGGCTACAACCCCACTGTTGTCAGAATATAGTGTTATGGGCACGTTCATATTCGAAACCACTTCCAAATCAGTCAAGAACTTTCTAAGTCATACTTCCTCCTTAGCTGCTTCGCAAGCTACTACATACTCAGCCTCCATGGTTGAGTCTGCTATGCATCCTTGTTTGATGCTTCTCCACACTACTGCTCCTCTATTGAGGGTGAATACTGACCCTGATGTGGATTTCCTTGAATCCTTATCAGCTTGAAAGTCAGAGTCAGTGTATCCAGTAAGAATCAAATCCTTAGCTCCATACACAAGCATGTAGTCCCTCGTTCTCCGAAGATACTTGAGGATATTCTTAACCGCTCCCCAGTGGTCCAACCCTGGATTAGACTGATACCTACTGACTACTCCCACTGCATAACATATGTCAGGCCTAGTATAGAGCATAGCATACATTAAGCTGCCCACAGTTGAGGCGTAGGGAATGTGTCTCATGTTCTCAACTTCTTGAGGTGTCTTAGGAGATTGTTCCTTAGACAGGTGTACCCCATGTCTGAAGGGTAGTAGTCCCTTCTTGGAGTTTTGCATCGAATATCGAGACAACATCTTATCAATATACGTTGCTTGAGACAAAGCTAGCGTTTTGTTCTTACGATCCCTAATGATTTGGATTCCCATAACATATTGAGCCTCTCCCAGATCTTTCATTTGGAATTGGGCTGCTAGCCATTTCTTAATGTCAGTGAGGTATCCTACATCATTCCCAATGAGTAGGATATCGTCTACATAAAGTATTAGAAAAACTACTTTCCTTTTGTTGACTTTCTTGTACACGCAAGGCTCATCAACGTTTTGGTCAAAGCCAAAAGATTTGATTGCAGTATCAAATCTAATGTTCCATGATCTGGACGCTTGTTTCAATCCATAAATGGATCGATTGAGCTTACAAATCTTTTGTTCCTGACCTTGGGCTATGAACCCTTCGGGTTGAGACATGAAGATATTCTCTTCAAGATTACCATTCGGAAAGGCAGTCTTGACGTCCATTTGCCATATTTCATAGTCATAATATGTGGCTATGGATAAGAGAATTCTTATGGACTTTAACATGGCTACAGGAGAAAAGGTTTCCTCATAGTCAACCCCTTCCTTTTGGGTATAACTCTTTGCCACTAGTCTAGCTTTGAAGGTCTGTACCTTTCCAGCTGCATCTCTTTTTCTCTTATAGATCCATTTGCACCCTATGGGTTTTACCCCATTTGGTAGATCTGTAAGTTCCCATACAAAATTGGAGTACATTGACTCCATTTCTAGGTTCATGGCTTTGACCCATTCATCCTTATCTTCATCATTCCTCATAGTCAACCCCTCGGCCTCGACCATATCTGGGGTTGGCTTAGGCTTTGGCCTCGAACAATCTGTTGTCTTTCGTATCTGGCTACTTCGCTTCAATCTGGATCTTGCCTTGTGTTCAACTGCATTGACAATCTGGTTTGTCTTGATTATGTGATCTTCGGGTCACTTTTGAGGTATTGGATAGTCGACTTCAGCTTTGGCCTAAGGTCGGCCTCGGCCTCGGGATGACCATAGCTGTGGGTCGGACTCGGCCTCGGCCAAATGATGACCGTAGCTTAGAGTTGGCCTCGGCCTGACAGCTTCCTCCTCTTAGCCCCCGACTTTGTTCTGGTACTCATTGCTTTAGTCCTGGATGTAGATGGGATGACTTCCAACTCCTTAACGACCTTCTTTTCCTGGTATCTTCAATCTTGTCAAAGTCTCTGTTTGTTGTTGATTTGTCCTCCAAAGATGGTTCTGATCTCTTGTGGGGTTTCCTCCTAATCGGTCTGGATGAACATCTTTGGTTGGCCTCGGCCTGGTCGGCCTTGGCATGGTCAGCATCTGCCTGGTCGGCCTCGGCCTTGGCCCCAGCCTTCGCACTGTTCGTCTGGTAGTCACTGTTTGGCTTGGAGTCATTTAGCTTCTGCAGGTCTCCTTGAGGATTTTCGAGTTCTTTTTGGGTGTCCAGAAGCTCGGTCGTCCTAGGGAGATCATCTTTTCTGGTCTCGGCCTCGGCCAATTTAGCCTCAGCCTCGGCTGCGTTGGCCACGGGCTTGGCAGCCCTGGCTTTCACTTCGACAGTTTTGGCACTTTTGCGCTTATCCTCGATCCGATTCCTCAGGTCTATCTTGGTATGACCGTAGCTTGGTGTTGAAACTGTGTGGTCATGACCCTTTAGCGTGCTGGGTTCCGGGCTCCTCGAAATTATGTGATCTGTAGGTTTGAGCCCCCTGATCAGTATTCTCGTGACCTCCGCTGGTGGCAGTCACCATCCGAATTCTCTGTGCTTATGTCTTGGTCTTTCTTCTCCATCCCCTTACTCATGGAATGATCGGTGCGCAGATTTGGCAAGCTTTCTTCCCCACAGACGGCGCCAACTGTTGATGATCAAATTTTGCTAGGTAAATTACCTTCGCTCCATGTGATAATCGACAGTGAATTTGTTTGAGAGCGAGGGAAGACGTGGCCTGCAAAAGAGAGAACCTGCACACCGGTGTGGTGCTAGCCACACCACCTCTGATGCTTAAGTCAGAAAACGGAAGGGAGAGCTAGAGAGTAAGAGTAGGGAGTCGATAATAGACCAAATGGAGTCGGACGGGCTCGGCCCGCGCGAGTGGGCCGATCATATGCTCGGCCTCAGCCATGGACAAAAGCCCGACCCCTTCGGTCTTAGCCCGTCCCACTTGCCGGTTTCACCTCTTGGGTCCATCTCCCAGCCCGATTTCTCCCCGGTTGTCCTCGTCAGCTCCTTTTACATCGGGGTGGTCCAAAATTGCCTATAACACAACCTCTTACCTATAGCATGTTGAGGGGATCTCATTCACATGTATAAGATAATCTGTCAAATATTATCATATTTAGAGTTATTAGCTCATGTCGCATTTAAAGCATAATAAGTAGATTACCTTTTATCATTGTTCTGAAATTTAAAGGGGTACCTTTTTTAGAAATTGAAAATGATGAAATTTATTTAAATAAATAGACAAAGAAATAATCTAGAATAAATTTAAATTTCAAAAATTCAAATTCAAATTAGGCACAATATATTCAAATCAAATTAGGGGTAAGCAAGAAAAAAATTAAAAAAAAAAATAGAATATCAAATATCTTTAAATATTTGAGAATCATGGTAAGTGGGGCACAAAAGTTGGATTATTGCTATAAACTCCAAGAGGGATTATCAAACAAGTAACCACTTGGTTGCGAATTGAGTATACAACCATTCAGTCGTAATTTTGTGGGGCACAAGAGTTGGATTATTGCTAGAAACTCCAAGAGGGAACTTTCCAGTTGGTTGGGAACTGACCTCAGGATTAGGAGCATAGAGATCTGGTTGGAACAAAGTTAGCAAATAAATCAAGAGAGAAGAAGACAAAATAGTGGCTGGACCGAGGCACCCAGCCTCGGTCATGTCACGCCAGGCGCATGCCTGGCGCGACTGGGCGCCTGCTGCCGCAGCAGCAGGCGCGCTCGACCTCGGCCATTGGTTGAGGCTGAGCAGTCTAGGTCTGCCGTGGCAGGCCTAGCTTGGGCTTGTCCCATCCAATTTCTCTCTTTTTTTTTTTTTAATACGATTTTGAAATTTGAAATTCGTTTTTGAATTTCCTCCATTTTGGCTCTATAAATAGCCCCCTCATCAACTCCATTCCTCCCACCAACTTTCTCTCATCTTCCTCAAACTCTCTCTAAGGTAGTCTCTTCTTTGCAAATTTCTTCTCTTCTCTGTCCATTTTAAATTGCTTTACCACGCTATGGCAAGTGATGAGTCAGTCCATACCGAGTTTTATTCTGAGAGTGGTTCGAGTTTTTGCGATAAGTCTCCCTATTCTGGGGAGGCTGAGGACACCGGACCTTCGGCATATCCTTTGGCTACATCATCCTCGGTGACCGAGGCTCAACTTGAGCGTCTTCGGTACGAGTATGGCGTTCCCAACGATGTGCATATGAGGGTTTCGGATTCGAATGAAAGCATCTTCCATCCCCCTATGTGCGAAGTTGCTTTTTATATGGTCATGTTCAAATTCGGGGTTCGTCTTCCCCTTCCTTTACTCCTCTAGCACTTTCTAATGCTCACTGGGTAGCTCATGCTCAAATTGTACCCAATGGGTGGAGCCACCTTATTGGTTGCATCTTGCTGTGGGCATACAACAATGCCGATAAGACCATGGATCCAAACATCTTCTTTTCTTTACACTCTATTAGTAAAAACCCCAACTTAGGGCATTTATTTTATTACATTAGCGCAAGAAAGGGGGATATTGTCAACACCCCTACATCTGTGAAAAACTGGAGGATTGGCGGGTTTTTTTGTTAGCAGGAATTGGTTAGAGCAAAACCCGGACTGTAGCCATTATGCAGTTTCTACAATGTTTCGAGAGTATGGTGAGTGCTTGTATATTCCTCGCTCTGACTGATTTCTCTAACTCACATTTGTGTTTATTTTGCTCAGTTCCTCGAAGAGCTCGCCGCTCCGCTCAAGCTCGTGAGTTTGCTGAAGTTGTGCGACAGATTCCACTTTGCCACCGCTATGGCCCTGACCTGGTTAACCAAGAGAATCTAGTGTTCCTCAGACTCGCTCGCCCTCTCTCAAGTAAGCTTCCATTATTTTCCACTTCGCGCCTTCACTTGGTTTCATGTTGAAGCCGCTCTAACTTTACCTTGCATGGCTGGTTTTGACCTCAGCTATGCCTCCACACTTGATTTATGTTGAACGTCGCAAGGCCAGGAAGACCCAAAGTGAAGCGGGGACCTCCCGAGCCCACGTGACTGACCTTATCGAGGAAGATTTTGATGCTCCATTCGTGGTTACTCGTTCCTCTACCGCTGGACTGAGGAGATCGAGCAGGAACCGTTCTCCTGCCATTCCCACTCCTCCATCTGGGGGGGAGGCCCCTCTTCCTGTCTGCGTTCTTCCTGAAGGCTACTCGGGCACCGATAGCCAGGCGGACATGCTTGCTCACGACTTCGCCTGCTGGCAGGGTCTGCGGTCCCACAAACCGGAAGGAGAATTGGGTTATGACGACCCTGCAAAGAGATTTCAATCTGTCCAGCAACACCTTCGCGAGGTAAGACACACCCGGTCACCTTTCTTGCTTTATGGTCTTGCTTTTGTTGGGGTGCTTTAAGTAAATCCTCTACTTTTTGCAGGCCTTCACCAAGGTTACTGTTTCGGCCATGAGCTTGACGAACAAGATAAATGAACTTCAGGCCAACAGTGTTCTTAGGCGCGAGCTGGTCCAAGCCCAGGAAAGTATTGATCGGGCCAACCGCCTACTTGAGGAGGTAAGGGTTGATCTCGAATACCACAAAACGGAGTGGAACAAAACCAAAGTCCAACTGGCCGAAGCTAAGGCTCCTCTTGCCGACGCCAAGTTCCTGCCGAAGAGTTCAAGAAGACAGATGAATACATTGTCTCCCAGAACCAAATGTGGGAAGATGGTGCAAGGTGGGCCGTCCAACGCTGATAGCGAGCATAGCTAGCTACTTTTACTTATTTAATTTAGCTAGTCTTTTATGGTGTTTGGGACATTTTATTGTGCTTTATTGTTTATTTTGTAGGAAATGGTTGATTGGAGCTGTAGCGCAATATTAGAGTTAATCGGGTGCTCGGGGCGTGAAAAGATGCAAAGGAATGAAAAGAGTAAAAGTGGAAAAAAGTCAAATCTCGGTCAACAGCAGGCTAGCGTCGAGACGCTAGCTCTTGAGCGTCTCGACGCTCACATTCCATATCAGATTAGGCGCGTAAAGCTTACAGCGTCGAGACGCTACAATAGGAAGCGTCCCGACGCTACCGTTTTTCCTTATTCAGAACGCGCGTATAAGAGGCAGCGTCGCGACGCTGTCTTGACAGCGTCTCGACGCTAAGACGAAAAATCAGAATAAAAACTTATTTTCGGCTAGGTTTTGGGGGAGTTCGATTTGGGACCTTTTGGAGCCGAAAACAGGGCAGAACAGAGCATTTGGAGGCTGAAAACAAAGGGAGAGACTTGAAAATCAACCCATTGTTCGTGGGGATCGTGACGGGGACGTCGGGACTCGGCCTACATTGAGTTTTCTTTTCCCTTTTCTTCCTTTAGTTAGATTTATGGCTTTCATATGTTTAGTTGAGCTTGTATTTACATTCATGAGTAGCTAAACTTGTAGCTTAGGGATTGATGTAGTTGATTAAGTTTATGGATTGATTTATGGTTTAAGTTGTGCAATGTTATTGTGTTTGTAATCTTGATTTAATGCTTTCAATTAATTGGCCATTAGTTGGATGATTTAAGTTTCGAATCTAGCTCGGGAGAGGGGATTTGATTTAGACTTACTCAAGATTGCATGAATAAAGTTTACTTTCTAATTCTTGACGGTTTTAGATTAACTTTAGAATTGGTTAAAAGATCTCATTGCCTTGCATATTAATAAACTTAGATAGGGATATCAAGTTGGTTAATTTGCATGAGAATCAATTATACTCGGGAGAGGTAGTTGTGATTAAAGGGTCTTTGGCTCATAATTTCATTGTGCATAATAACTTATTCTTTAAAATCAATCCTAAACGAAATCCGCAAAATCAATTCTCTAAGTAGTTTTCCCAATTGAAATTCCATTCTTTTTACTTGCTTTGGTTTGTTTTTATCATCACCTATTCATCACTTTTTGATCCCTAAATAAAATTGGGCAAGATAATTCACAATACTTGATTTGCTTAAAAATCCAATCCAGAGGACGACATTCGAATTTACTATTCACTATATTATTACTTGACCTGTGCGCTTGCGGTTAGGAAAAGTCCACATCAGACGCATGCGAAAACATGTTCCCAACTTCGACAAATCCATAATGCGTGACGAGATTTCGGCTATGATTGCCGATCCCGGCTCTTACCCGGCCTCGGAGGGCTCGTCGAGGGGGCTCGAGGACATGGACTTTTCTGGGGATGACAACCACTGAACACTCCTCCGTTCTTCTTGATCTACCGATTTTATGGCTTCTTAACTCTGCTTTTACGAATCCTGCTTCCTGTTGCTCCTACCATGTATCCCCCATCTTTTTCTTATGAATGAAAGACTACGCACCTTATGCTTTAAACTTTCTTCTATCATGGTTCTAAGCGATTTTGGTGGCATGCAAAACGACAAAACATTTTAAGAGGAGAAACTATAATCATAAAGCCTGAGGCTTGAAAGCATTCAGACCAAAATCACCGCAACATAATCGATAATCCTGACTATTCCCAGTCCCCCACTCAAAAACATCTATCTAATATTTAAAACATGCATTTTCTTGAGTAAGGTAAGACTTGCTTCGTACCTGGGTTTTTTAGAGCGGTGCTCGGCCTTGGCCCCTAAGTGGTCGACCTCGGCCTTGACATGAGGCCGACTAGCTCCTCTGCGCTCTCTGCCCACTCGCTCTGTGGTTAGGCTTACGTGTAGATTCACTTTCTACTGGATCGTCTCCTTGCTGCCTTGAATACCTTGGCTATGTTAAAGAATGGATTGAAAATTTTGAACTAGTCAGGGCTTATTGCATGCCTAACTCGCCCTATCCTTAAAGTTCGAATGCTCGGCCCCGGGTTTGGCATGAGGCCGAGCATTTTCCTGCATTTTCTTGATGTATTCAACCCAGGGGTGCGTACACTCTTCTGGGGAAAGGGTTTGGGGAGGCTTAGGAAGTTCCCGGGCCTCTCTTCAAGCATCGTGGCTATCCCAGGGGTGCATACACTCTTCTAGGGAAAGGGCTTGGGGAGGCCTAGGAAGTTCCCTTCCTAGGCCTCTCTTCAAGCGTCGTGGTCATCCTAGGGTGCGTACACTCTTCTGGGGAAAGGGCTTGGGGAGGCCTAGGAAGTTCCTGGGCCTCTCTTCAAGCGTCGTGGTCATCCCAAGGGTGCGTACACTCTTCTGGGGAAAAGACTTGGGGAGGCTTAGGAAATTCCCAAGGCTCTCTTTAAGTGTTGTAAACTTCTGAAACGAAAATTGAAGTACTTTATTTCAAATGAATCAACTGATTACATTCACTACTAAAAAAATCACTTTTAGTGGCGGGCATTGCCCGTCATTAAAGACTTTTCATGACGGGCGGCGTCCGTCGTCTATATGAGTGTCGTCGTAACTTGTTATGACGGGCGACTTTTAATGACGGGCATTACCCGTCATTAAAAGTTGTCTGTCATAACAAGTTACAATGACAGACGTTTTTCATGATGGTCAATGGTCGTCATGAAAAGCCGTCCATCATCAAAAGTCCGTCATTAAAGGGTATTTTCCAACCAACCAGATCTTTAATGACAGACATTGCCCGTCATTAAAAGTCATCTGTCATGAAAAGTCCGTCATTAAAGGGTATTTTCCAACCAACCAGATCTTTAGTGACGGGCAGTGCCCGTCATTAAAAGACGTCTGTCATGAAAAGTCTGTCATTGAAAGGGTTTTTGGTTGTTGGTTGCCCAGTGGCAAACCAACAACATTTTCTTCATTTGTCAACCTGTAAAGAAAGTAATCTTAATTTTAAATGTGCAAATTGTATAGAAATCAAATATTTTTCAAATTTCATTCCAATAAGCCAATGAACCAAATTTGTTCATACAATTTTTATTCATATAAGTTTGATATAAAAATAAAATTACAAACACTTACACTTAAACAGCCTCAAAATTACTAAAGACCTATGATTTAAAGTCTACACCGACACTAAAAAACAAAAATTCTCATATATGTCGCTTTCATTCCTGTCACCATAATCTTGCTCGTACATCAAACTTGAAGAACCTAAGAAAAACAAATTGTAATTAGGTTTGATACAACGCCAAAACAAGAACTCACATAACAAACATATGTCCAACAACTCGAAGAACCTAAGAAAAACAAATTTAGTTAACAATAAAATAAACAAAAAAAAAACCCAATCTCGATGAGTATCGGAAAAAATTGTTAGAAAACTCAATAAACTCCAAAAGCTTACAAACTTCAAGATATCAAGTTTAACCCCTTCAGAGAACCTGTGATGCTCTAGGTTTCTATACTTAACCTAGAGACATTACTAAATCATATATCCTAATTCTAACAGGTTGCTCTAAAAAATTCAACAGCATAACGACATACATATAACTTACCCTAAAATTTTTAAACCTGTTAAACAAGATAAACACACTTCTATATGAATAAAATCACTCAACTACAGCCTCACAACACTTCAGGTTCACAACAAGACCCCAAATATCCTACAACTAAGCAAGAAACAAACTTTTCATTATGATTCAATCCCCTCAGAACAACACATCTTTACCATCACTAAACACTTTAAACTTTTCATAATGCATAACTCAGAAAATGCTTTTACATCGATTCTTTTCAATCAAATCTTTACCATCACTGCACACTTTAAATTTCATTAAAGTGTATAATCTAATCTTAAAGGGTTTCACTGCACACTTTAAGTATATAATCTTCAATTTTGTCTTACAAGCAAGAAGTCAATTACCAATCCATAAAAGAACTACAAGATGCATTACACGACCATTCTCAAGGAGTAATATGAATTAGTGTAAAAGTAAAAAAGCATTACCAACCTTAAGCAGAGTGATGAAGAAATTGCCATTACCAAGATGCACTTGAAGAAATTTCAAGGGAAAGAAAATAAATACTAAAACACGAGGGAAAAATGAGTCACACATACCAATGCTAATCTGTATTTATAGAGTGACAACTCAACATGGATAACAACTTTTCAAAAGCAGAAGATTGGGTCAAGAAATTTTCATTACCAAGATGCAATTGATTCTCTAGTATTGTGATTGAAATAGCTTTAAATATATTAGATCAAAGCAAGCAACCATCATCTCAATCGCTTGCTACAAAGCAGAAAATACCATCGATAAGAATGAGAGGAGAAAAACAGATCTAAAAATGATGTCCTATACCATGAGTCTTCATCCTGGTAGGTACCATTTTTGTGAAAATGAAGAGTAGGTCAATCATCTTTTTTTTTTCATATTGTCCTTTTAGCAAGAACTGCTAGCCTCAATTGCTGCAAAATTCACATACGGCTGTCAGGGAAATATAGAGTAGTGATTTGAGTGTCTTGGCTCCCAGCTTTGCTTGTTATGCCTACTCAATTTAACAAACAAACATGGAACATAATGCATCAAAAATGCACAACCTTTACTAATGAATTCTATGGATGTAAAAACAATACAACGAAAAAAAACTTTCCCCCCAAAAAATTTGAAAACAATAGGCAACACACATCGTATGAAAAATGCAACATATGGAGAATAAACATATAAAATAAGTAAATTAAAATATTCATCTAGGTGTTATTCAAGTAATATAGTCTAAGGTTTTTTTTTAAATAAACATCACCCTTTTTCTTTTGGAAACCAGGGGAATTCATTTAACCATTAATCAAGGCCACCAGGACCTAAAGATATAGAAGCATAATCGGCCTTGAGAAGACGAGTCAGCCAAGAAGGAAAATCACAAAGCCAAAGAGAAGAACCCAAAGAAATTTCTTATGTGCAAGACAATCTGCTGGATGTTTGTTCCTTCGGGAGACATGGGAAAACTTTAAATAAACATCACTTTAAAGATTTATACTATAAATTTGATTCTAAAATAAAATTAGGGCTTACTCTGATATCCCTAGAGAAAGGATGTGAGCAGAGCACACCACTACAAGTCCGATCAGATAACTGAAGAGCGTCAATTCCATTCGCCAACTTATCAACTCCATTCTGCGAATCTGCAGATGACGCCTTCGAAGAAGCCACCGCCGCCACTGCTTTTCCTCCTCGCTTGGTTGTCACAACCGTCTTTCTTCTTGCTCACATCGGAAACCATCCTTAATGGCCTAAAGGTTAGGGAAAAAAAAAAAAAGAAAAACGTTTATACACTGAATCGTTTTTATTAGCAAAAAAACATTTATTGTATTATTAGATTGATGTTAAGTTCAAGTTATATTGATTATTTTATAATGTTAGGAGAATATACACAGGACAAAAATGACCGGCAAGTAAGCCTACTAAGTCCTTGTTGCAGATGCTAAAGATGGCAAGGGTGTATTTTGCATCAGCAGCTTTGATTTCAGAACTAGAGAAAAGAATAGGAATGGTGTTGGAGGATGCCAATGTGATCGATATTTTAATTCCTAACCTTACAAAAAATGACCAAGGAAACTTGTCAAAGTAAGTATTGTTCTTAAAAGCTCGGCACATACCAATTAGAATCTACAACGCTTATCAAATTCACTAACTGGTATATTATACAAAGCCATTGACACTTACTTTAAGGTTGCATATTGACTATCTTGCTTTTAATCATTTTCTCATTTGAAGCAATTTATACCGACATTCAACCGATACAATAATCAGAACACAAAGGCTAGCCATAGGCTCTCGAATGGTAGATGTAAATAAAAGGGAATGAAACTTATTAAACCAAATGCCCTTATTTCTCGACAAAGAGAAGAGGTTTGTCATAAAAACAATATGCACATAACATATCTCCAAATAAGGTTAAACTTAAGATCATCAACAACAAGTAGATCGTAGAAGCATCTTCACTGAGTCCCATTCCCAACTCCTCATACCATATCAATAATAATCCTTCCATGCATTCTCTCTTTCAAGTTTCATAAAACTACTAGAAAAGACCTACTTACATTCCATTGTAATACTAATAAAATTGGGACAAGGAAGAGTGTATTCACTACTTACTATAATTGATAGTCAGACCCAGAAAATAACTATAGATATAAGAAAGGAATAAAATTAGAAGGCAGAATATCATCCCAATTTTAGAGAAATGCAATCCAATTTATATTAACTTTAAGAAAAAGCTATAAATTAACATTCGGTAAATGCTAAAAAGAGAACAACAAAAAGTGCTTTAAGTCAAAAATGCCAATAGGAAACAGTGCAAACCTTGTACTGGTGTGAAGAAAATCGTTAGTAACATGATTATGGAAATAAACCCTGAACCACTTTGAAAATGACTATGGA
Source organism: Luffa acutangula (assembly GCA_036850905.1). NCBI lineage: Eukaryota > Viridiplantae > Streptophyta > Magnoliopsida > Cucurbitales > Cucurbitaceae > Luffa > Luffa acutangula. The sequence goes on from CM072099.1 coordinate 34,599,728, forward strand.
AAAAAGTAAACTTCTCGAGGTAATATTGTAAGTTTCACTAGGAACATGATTAAGTCTTAAATGGCTAAATCCTTTGTGTATTGCATAATTATGTGTAGGTTTATCTATAATGATTAAAAAAGAATCTGGTCATAGCTAACCTGGCGAGTGGATGTCTTCAATACGACACATTTTCCTTTCCTTTGTGAATCAAGATCAATAATTGCACCATCTTTCTCTGCTTCATCTTCTGGGTTCATTTTGAAAATCTGAAAAAAGACAATTGGTTAGGAATAGAGTTCAGCTAGTGTGAACAAATACTCAACAAAAACGTACTTGGCCACTAAAAATGAGAGGAAATTAGCTTTACAAGCATTGAAAGTAACACACCAATTGTGGTTCCAAGAGGGTATAGAATAAAAAGTCACAATAATTTATCTATGATTAACCCACCATTTGAGAAAATTGAAAAGAAGGGAACTAGTTATATTTATTATTTAAAAAAGAAAAAGAAAAAGGTATGTATAGAACTATCTAAACCTTATATACTAGAAACTTTAAAAGATTACCTTCATCACAGAACCTACCTAATAAAAATCCTTAGTTTAGTTTGGAAGTCCACTTCAAGATTTCATTATATCCACTAGGATACTTTCCACAGAGATCCACTTCAAGATTAAATAATGTGGACTTTCTCCCACATATTTCCTTGTGTTGATGTAGAATTCTAGCTCGGGAACAAGTCCAATTAGAGCTCGCAGACAAGTTAGAGTTCAGAATAAAACCAGTTTAGTTCCCGTATTTAATACAAACATTTACATAACCACATTCCACCAGCCTTTGGAAGATGCAAAGACATGATTTCATTTCATGTACAAAATCAAACTATCCTGGACCCTGGCATAAAAAAGTACACCTGGATTTTGCTGTTAGAGGAAAGTGAAATGCATATATAAATAATCTTGAGAGAAAAAGAATCAATTCAAGAGCACATGAAATCAACAGCATACCTCGACAATGTTGCTGGCCAGGTAAGGCAGCAGATTCTTTTTTAATCATAATATCCTCCCTTCGCCAAGTTCTTTTTTCCAGTTCATTTCTCGATTATCAGAAGACAACAGACAGCGAATTTGATCAGTTAGTTATAGTTAGTATGCAGAAATCTATTTTACCTCGTTAAGAACTCTGTAGCACGCAGAGAAAACAACAGGCATACGGGAGGCGACATAAGCAATCGTCTAGACATCTCTGTATTGGAATCCAATATTGCCATAGCAGCTCTTAATCTTCCAGCGCTTGGACTGCTCTGCCGATTTCAAAGGATCTTCAACAAGCTCCTCCGAAGTGATCGCTGCGAGCTGCAGATTAACATCCTCGATGCCACTGAATGATTTAGATAGCCTCAGCACCTTCCTCTTCAAGTGAGGCACTTTTTGCTCTGAAATGCACAAATAACACCACAAAATCAGGTACGATAACAAAGAAAGAAACACACTCACACGGAGCTCAGAGGAAGAAATGAATAGGGGAGGTGAAACCTCGAAGGTACTTCCTGATGGCACGACGAGGCAACGCTGTGATTGTCTGGCGGCGGAGCGGAGGATCTCTGGCGTCATAATTTTTTGGGATGATTCTTGGAGTAGAGACGCCATTGCCGAGTCCAACTGAAGAGAGTACTACACACGACGGTCTGGGCAACCACGAAGATTCCCAAATTTGTGGGTTTTAGTTTTAGGGCTCGTCGAATCAACAATGATATTTTTTAGGGTAATTTATTATGTAACCAATGATGATTTCGATTCAAAATTCATATGAATTCAACCGTAAGCCATTGCAGAATGAACATTGCATAGTTTGAGTAAGATTTCTAGAAGTGTACCTGATTTGGCGAGTTAGAAACGTCGACTTCGGTGAGCCCAATCGGTACTCCAGCAGAACCAAGGGTATCAATGGCGGATCTCATGTGAGGAATCTTAGGAGAAGAATCGAAATAATGTGGAAGCGGGAGCTGATCTAGGAGAAGACGAGAGGGAGATCAAGAGGAAGGGGAAAGAAGCACGCGAGGGAGAAAAGTGTTGAGGGTTTTTTTTCGGGGAGAGAGAAAGTCCAAGGTTGGGAGAGAGAAATTTCATTTAAAAAATGTAGCGTTTTTAAAAATTTTAAAAACACACACACTTTTAATGAGGGGCATTGCCCGTCATTAAAACCTTTCTTTTAATGACGGGCAATGCCCGTCATTAAATGTCTGAATTTTTTTAAAAACATGCGTTCGACATTAAAAGGTCGCGCATTTTTCGCCCGTCATTAAAAGGTCCGCAAATTTTTTTCTGTCCATCATTAAAAGCCATTTTTGTAGTAGTGATTCTACATAACGCGCTGCTAAAATAAAAGAAAGTTGAACATGGTCCTAGCGGACTGGAAAATATAATCAAAAGAAATCAATGCTCCATTGGAAGGGGATAGCTTGTTCCCTAAAATGCTCGGCCTCGGCTATCTTGCGAGGCTGACGTTGCTTGAACCTTTCTGTCGATGTTCTTGAGTGCCATAAAATAACACTCCCTCAACATCTTCTGCTCGTCATACGCTGCTCCTACACCTTCTTCAGTTGGGAATTTCAGGACTTGGTGGTAGGTTGAGGCTACAGCTTTAAGTCCATGTAGGGTGGGTCATCCCAAGATGGCATTATATGCTGGGACACAGTCCACCACTAGAAAATTGATCATCCTCGTTATTGTCTGCAGCCCTTCCCCAAATGTCATTGACAGCTCGACGTTTCCTTTCGAGCTCACTTTCTCTCCGCCAAACCCCACCAGCGACGTGAGGCTTGGCCTCAAGCGATCGCCTCACAGCCTCATGGCGTCGAATGCAGTGGTTGAGAGAACATCGGTAGAACTCCCTCCATCAACGAGGATCCGGTGAACTTTTGCGTTGGCAATCGTTAAGGCGACCACCAACGTGTTGTTGTGCGGATGATGTATCCCCACGGCTTCCCTCTCTATAAACTCTAATTTTGGTGAGTTTTCATCGAGTAGGAGCGAGTACATACCTTGCTCTCCGGGCTCTTGTTGTGCCTCCCGAATTCCAGCATTTCGATTTCTGCCTGACTCTCCTCCGGATGGTCCTCCTAGAATTGTTCGTATCTCGAACGGTGGGTTATTGCCTCCCTTGCCTGGCTCTGTCTGCCCCGACCTCTTCCCCCTGTTATGTCCTACAAACTCCTTCAAGTAACCCTCTCAGATTAGGGCTTTTATCTCATCTCGTAACTGGATGCACTCTCGGGTGGTATGACCGTGATCTCCGTGGAACATGCAATATTTGTTTCTGTTCCTCCTGTCGGGGTTTGATCTGAACTTTTCTGGGCGTTTCAACATATTCGTGTCCTGTATTGCAGCCAAGACCTGTTCAAGCGGAGCTATTAGTGGTGTATACCTGTCGAATCTAGCTTTTGGTTCCACACAGCCTTGCGGCTCCTTGGCCTCTGGTCGGCCTCAACCATTGGCCGAGGAGTGCCCAAGTCGGCTCCAGCCTCTTCCCTCGACCCGGTGCTGTTGCCTTGTGCAAAGTGATTCTAAATATGCAAGAAAAACTCACAAACACATGTGCAAGTGCACACGATCAACAGCAAGTGATAAGTATTTTTATATCATTCTCCACAGGGATTGATGCACGAAAATCACTATTCTTAAGCCTATTTTCAATGACCTTCAAAGTAACCAAGAACCAAATATTTTTTGTTCTTAACTAAGTGCAAGAGATTAAAATGGTAAACAAGCTTAAAATGATAAGGACTTAAGCAAATTTCAATAAAAATAGTGAATCAACACAGAGAAGGCTAGGTTCAGATTAGGGGTTGTCTACTCTCACAAGTTGTTTGCTGCAACAGAACTCTAAATTTGCAACTCACCCAGTATTTTCTACGGGAATTTTCCAATTCTCCTATAGGTAAGGTGATTAAACTCCCATTTAACCCCTTCTTTTTAGCTCAACCGATTTAGTGCCTTAGGTGGTTTTTTATCCCTAAATACCCACTCATTTTCATGATCATTAAAGACTAAGGTAAAGCAAAGTAGTCGGTTATCTATTGTTTTCCCAAACACTAAATAACAATGCTAGAAAATGGTTGGCCTAACGAAATTCCAGCTTTAAGCATGAAGAACACTTTGCTTTAAGTTGCAATATACAAAGTTCCACAAGAACAAACAACAAGTTCAAGTTTAAGCACCCTAATCCTCACCTAAGAGGATTTAGCTCATGTTCAAGGTGAAAATAATGAAAATACAGCAGCAATCTACCATATCAATCATGATTACAACCTTAAATACCAACTAAACACTAGAAGAAATAAAAATAAAAGAAGGGAAGAGAAAAGAAGAAGCTTCCAAGGGAGATTCCAACTTTCCCAAGCTGGAAATCCTCCAAACAGCAGCCTCTTTGTCGTTTCCCCTTCACCGTTAGCAGCAACTTCTAGGTCCAACTTCTCCAGTTGAATCCTCTCTCATTTTGGGCCAAATAACTATTTATATCAGCTTCTATCATTGATTTCAGGGCTGATTGGACATATGCTTCCACATGGACCTTCCCCAATTGGTTGAGATGGGACAAATCAGCTCCACATGGCTGCCAGCTCAATTAATGAGAGCTTCCACGGGTACAACACGTGCAATCTTTTAAATTCCAGACTTTCTGCCTTCTGCTTGTGAAATCAGTTGCTGTAGCACAACCTGAGTGACCATACACCAGAAAAATCAATTTAAAACATAAGAAATCTGCACCAAATTCAACTCAAGCTTGGCCTACTGTTATGTAAAAATTGTTCAACAAAGAATACTCATTTTCAAGCACAAACCAAAGCTCAAACACATCAAAGAGTAGAGTTTTTAAGCCTAAAAGAGAACCAATAGCTCTTATTTTTAAGAGCTATCAGGTGCCTTTTTTCCCTGTCTTCTCAACATCGGTCCGATATTGGCACCCTTCGGCTCTCCCTTTCTTCTTGTTTGGATCTCAATAGCTCCTCAGCGCTTATGTACCTTTGTGCTTGGGTCATAAACTCCACGTATGTTCGTGGCTAGCTCTCTCCGATTGAGTTGACCAGCCTCTCATCCTGCAGACCTGAAATCACAACAGTCAAGGCAACCTCGTCGTCGTATCCTTCCACCTACAAAACTTCGTTACTAAATCTATTAATATAATCCTTCAAGATTTCCCAGGGCCCCTACATTACTGTCAGCAGGTTGATCTGAGGCTTCTGTCGGTTCCGAGCTCCTAGGAATTGCGTAACAAATGCTCGGGCCAACTCTCTAAACGAATCGATTGATTTTCGCGGGATCTTGCCAAACCATTGCCTTGTTAAACCTGTGAGTGTTAACGCAAAGGCTCGACACCTTGTTGCCTCGTTCGCCCCGTGGAAATCCATCTAGGTTTGGTATGCATCTAGGTTTTGTTTTGGATCTTTCTTTCCATCATACTATGGGAAGTTCGGTACTTTGAGTTTATGCGGCACCTCTCCTCCCAGTATTTCATCGGTGAAGACTGACCCCACCTGCCCGATCAACCCTTCTATGTCCTCGTTCTCTGTCCTCCTTTGGGAGTTGTGATGACTATCTTCCTTTTTCAACCACTTGGAAACTCCCGGTCTCGCCCCTTTTGGCCCTGCTCGGCCTCGGACCTTGCCTGAGCCTCTAGCTTTTTCCTGTCATTGTTCCCCGTGTACATACCTGGTGCTGGCTTTTGTGGCGAATCTCTGCGGGCCTTTTTACGACTTGGTCCAGCTTCCTTCTGTGTCTGATCATCCCCTGGATGGTGCATTCGACTGGTTACACTCTCTGAATCCCCTACCTCCTCGTCTGCTATTCCTTTATCCTTCTTGGGGTCTGTGCGTAAATGCTCTTCCTCGTGCCGAGTAGACTCGGGCTTCTTCAACAGACTAAGAATTTCAGTCAAGTTCTGCCCCATCTCGTTCATCCTCCCCTTAATCACTACAATCTCAGTCTCTTGGGCTTGGAGTCAGACCAGGGGATTCGCCTCGTCTGCCACCAGTTGATTCTCGTGCTCCATTGCTGTTGTACCTAATCGACCAAAACAGCGTTTGCTAGTCAACGTCTTCCCACAGACGGCGCCACCTGTTGATGGTCAAATTTCGCTCAGGAATCTACCCCTCGCTCCACTTGACGGTCAACAGTGAATTTGTAGATGAGCGAGAAAAACTTGACCTGCAAGACGAGCAAACGTTGCACATCGGTGTGGTGTAGACCACATGCACTCCGATGCTTAAGTTAGCCTTGGCTGGAAAAACACGTAGAATGTATTTAGGGTGTAGTTTTTTGGCATACCTGTGAGCGTGTGCGGCCCCCTGTTTTATAGATTTCTCTCTAGGGTTTCCTTTCTGCTGGGCTTCAGAAAAAAGGAACCCTGGGCCTTTGGCCCTGGTCAGCCTCGGCAACGGGCCAAGGTCGACCCTTACCCTCGGCCTCTCCCTTGGGCCGAGGCCAAGGGTCCTGGTATGGGGGCCGGACTATGTCCCAGCCCCTTGCCTCGTTGGTTGGGCTCGCTTCGTCTTTTGGGCCCGATTTGTTTGGGGCATCCTGCATAAAATATCATTGGCTAGTTTTTGCCCATAACAATATCAATAAAGTTTAATGTTTTTTTTTAAACAACTAATTGATTTTAAAATTACAAAATTATTTTATAAACAAGTTAATTTGAAAACAACCTTATATAAAGTTATTTGAAAATCATTGTGTCATGATAATTTCAATAAAATTTAAATGAAAATTGATATTTTTTTTAACAAAGAAAAAAGAAAAATTCCAATAAAATTACCAAATTATTTTTAAAATATGTAATTTAAAAATAATCATGAATAATTCAAAACCAAAAGAGTTTTTCACTGTGTGCACAAAAAAATCTTAATTTATTCCCAACACATGAAGTTTTGTTTTTATATCAATAAATTAAAATAAATGACAATTAAAAAATATTATATTTGAAAAATTGCAACTTGTTAATCATAATATATTATTCCATAAAAATTAAATTTTAAAATAACAACAATAGAATAGTAAATATCTGTAAATATTTGAGAAGCATGATGTACTGATAATTTAAATAGAATCCTAATTTAAATTGATCTTAAAAGAAAAAGGAAATCAATTTTCTAAATACTAAATTGTTTTTTTAAATGTAATTTAAAAACAACCGTGAAGAATCCAAAACCAAAATTTTTTTTCTCATTAGACAACAAATCTTGATTAATACACAACACATAAATTTTGTTTTTATATTAATAAATTTAAATCAACTGCTATACAAAAATATTATATCCAAAAAATTGGTAGTTTGTTAATTATAATATGATATTCGAGAATCACGGTCTAATTAAATTGAAAAAAATTCAAATTCAAATTCAAATTGTGCCCAGTATATTCAAGCTAAAATAGTGGTAAGGAAAACAAATAAAATAAAATAAAATAACAAAAACAATAGAATAACAAATATTAAAACATTTTCTTAAAAAATATTTGAAAATCACGTAGGATATTTTAAAGAGAGTTTTAATGAAAGTTGATATTTTTTTTTAGAAAAAAAGAAAATCGATTTTAAACTTATTAAACAGTTTAAAAAAAAAAATTAAAAACAACCATATAAAAATATCATTTGAAAATCATGGTGTAAGATATTTTTAAGAGAGTTTTAATGAAAGTTGATATTTAAAAAAAAAAAAAAAAAAGAAAATCGATTTTATAAACTTATTAAACATTTTTTTTAAAAAAATAATTGAAAAACAACCATATAAAAATAACATTGGAGAATCATGGTGTGGTGATAATTTCAATAAAATTTTAATTGAAATTGATTATTAAAAAAAAAAAAGAAAATCGATTTTCTAATTACCAAATTACTTTTAAAAAATGTAACTTAAAAACAACTATGAAGAATCTAAAACCAAATGAATTCTTCAAGTACACCAAAAAAAAATTTATTGATTTTTTTAGTTTCAATATACAAAAAAATCGATATCATGGTGTAATGATAATTCCAATAAAATTTTAATTGGAATTTATATTTTTTTAAACACAATAAAACTTGATATCATTGTATATTGATAATTTTAATAAAATTTAAATTCAAATTGATCTTTTAAAAAAATCGATTCTCTAATTACTAAATTATTTTTAAAAAATGTAATTTAAAAACAATCATAAAAAATCTAAAACCAAAAGAATTATTCCCAACACATAAAATATCTAGATATTGTGTAGTGATAATTCCAATAGAATTTTAATTCATATTGATCGTAAAAAAAAATCAATTTTGTAATTACTAAATTACTTTTTAAAAATTTAATTTAATAACAACTTTAAGAATTCAAAGTCAAAAGTATTCTTCCAAGTACACAAAATAATAATAATAATAATAATAATTACCAATACATGAAGTTTGTTCTTATATTAATAAATTTAAAAAAGTGTCTATAAAAATATTATATTAAAAAACGGGGTTAATCATAAAAATTGAAAAAATTCTTTATTTTTCATCGGGAAAAATGACTAAATTTCTTCATTAGTTTCTAGACATTTTTTTTTTTAAAGTGCCAACCCTACAAACTCAAGTCCTCATGACTCTCATAATGGCATCCCCAGCATAGATTACATTTATATTTTAATAAATAACTATTAAAAGTCAAACTAAAAAAAAATAGCTTAAATATAAACAGACAATTGGAAGAAATTGGGAGAGATAAGTAATTTTAAACCTGAAAAATAAATTTGAAGAGGAAAAAGAAAATAAAGTCAGTTTATAACATAAAATTCTTAAGTTTACGAGGTATTTTAGTCTAAAAATGTTTTTCACAGATCCTTGCTTTTTAATATATTATAGATATAGATTAGAAAATGTTGAATTTAAGGTATTATATTAAATTTATTTTATTAGCAAATATATTAACAATTAGAGAGTAATTAAAGAGTATGAAAAGGTTACAAAAATTTTAAATATTCATTCAAAACTCTTGAAATCCTATATTTTTTTTTTTTTTTTATAATATGGAGGTGAGAGGATTTGAACCACAAACCTCATGGTTATGAGTACAAATTTTTGTCAGTTGAGCTATGTCGTTATTGATTTGAAATCCTATAATTTTTTTTTTTTTGAAACAGAAAGACTATAATTAATCTATAAGTTTGTGGGAGATAAAAAGATAATATCTTTTGTAATAAATTTTTATTCATTTATATGTTTTTATGGTGTGGTTAATTTTTATTTTATTTTATATGTATTATGTATTTTTTTATTATGTTTTGTTATGTATGTATTTTTTTTATTTGTATTTATTTTTTTCATTTCACATCAGTGCTAATTTTTTTATATTAACATACCTCTTATCTTGCTATTGAACCACATTTTAGAGGTGAAAACAAAAAAAAAAAAATTACTTTTCATTAGAACCTTTCATATTGACAATTATAAATTATGGTTGTTTGTTACAATTTCTAATGTTTGTTACAATCTCACTATGAAAAAGATTGAATGTTTGATTTTTAACAAAAATATTTTTGTCTAATATTTACTTCAACTATTTCATATGGTCTTTATAAAAAACGAATAATTGATAGATAATACATTTCAATTATTTGTATTAAAAAAGTAATTTAATAAACACTCTAAGTTTCTTATATGATTTAAACCTAATAGATATTGAGTTATCAAATTGCACAAACATTTTAAAATAAAAAAACAAAACAAACTATAGCAATTATAAAAAGACACTATTTAATTACGAGAAGGTTATCACGTGAATTTTTGAAGATGGTTGAAGAGAGAGAAATTGCAACCTTTCCTCCTACAATATCAAAATCAAGATGGTTAAGAATTTGTATTTGATGTGGGGTGTGTGGAAGGTGAGAGGAGAATACGAAAGGGGAAGGAGATAGTGGGATGTGCGATGGAAGTTGATCTCATAGGGGGGCTGAAGGGGCAAGTCATGGGGTGGAGAAAGCAGGGGATGGGCTGAATGGGGTACAGGGGAGTGTCTCACCGAGGGGCAATGTGCAACCTGGAAAAGTGGTTTTGGGGAAGAAGTTGAAACGTAAGGCAAGGGAGGAAGGGGGTGGAATGGGGTTTGGAGAGGATTCTCGGTTAGGCAAGAGGCCTTGTCAAGTAGGAGAGGATGGGGGGTTGCTGGGAGTGGGTTCTGAAATGCAGAGGAAGAGGAGTAAGAGTGATGGAGGAATGAGGATAGTAGATGAAAGATCGGCGAGCCCTAGTGATTAGGGCTGCTGGGAGCCATGAAAATCATATTTTGGAATGTCCGGGGAGTGGGGAATCCACGGGCATTCCGAGATATGCACCAATTGGTGCGAGTGAATGACCCCCATATGCTATTCTTATCAGAGTCGAAAATAAGGAGTAATAAGGCGAACTTATATCGAATGAGGTTGGGTTTTGAGGGTGTGATTGTAGTGGAGTGTGTGGGAAAAAGTGGTGGGTTATGTCTGTTCTGGAAGGAGGGGTTGAATGTGGTGTTGAAATCTATGAGTAAATTTCACATAGATGTAATAGTTGAGATGGCGGTTGGCCAATGGAGGTTTACAGGCTTCTATGGTGATCCAGAGGTAGCGAATAGAGGTCATTCATGGAATTTACTTAGAAGACTCAGTAATTTCTCTTCTCTGCCGTGGCTGGTAGGGGGGACTTTAATGAGACTGTGGGGCTGAAGGAGAAAAGAGGAGGCTCTACTCGCAACCAGCGACAAATGCAAATGTTTCGTGATGCAATTGATGATAGTGGTTTGACTGATATGGGCTATGCATGTGTTCCTTTTACCTGGTATAAGAAGAGGGGCAGAGAAGTTTTTGTTCAGGAACGACTGGATAGATGGCTTTGCAACCTAGCCTTTTATTCGTTGTTTCCCTATACGACTGCAAGCCACCTGGATTTTCGATTATCGGATCATTGCCCTATACTCATAGAGGCCAAAATCTCTAGTGGCTGTCGTAGCAATATGAGGGGCCATTATTTCCGGTTTGAAGAGGTATGGACTCAGTTTGATGACTGTAGGGATACAATTCTGAAGGGTTGGTCTCAGTCTAGACATGGCTCGGGTAATCCTCAAGAGAGTGCAGTTGATGTGTGGCATAAGAAAGTGCAGAATTGTGCGTTAGAGCTTTCAAGCTGGGGGTAGATCCAAGAAGGGTAACTATGAGAAGCGAATTTCCTTAGCCTGGCAGCATGTGCAAACGACCTTGATCAATGGTGGGGATGTTGGTGAGGCTAGATCTAGGTTGGAAAACTTATTGGGTGAGGAAGAGATCTATTGGCGTCAACGATCAAGGGTAGATTGGCTACAGTGGGGTGATAGGAACTCAAAGTGGTTCCACCAACGGACAACCCAGAGAAGGAGGCAAAACAGAATAGAAGGTTTGGAGAATGAGGCGGGCAGCTGGATAACAGAGGAGGAGGAGATGGGGAAAATAGTAGAATCCTACTTTCAGAGCTTATTCACTTCAAATAACCAACAGGGAAGTGAAAGTTTGCAAGAATTTTTGGCCCATCTCCAACCGTGCATGAGGAGAGGGGAAGAGGCTCTTAGAAGGCCGTTTACAGAGGATGATGTGCTTGTTCACACGTAACTTCGAAGATGGAAACACGTTGAATAAAATGTATATTTGTATTAATATTTGTATGCGTGTGGATGTACAATCTCTAATGTCAATCCTTTGATTCTCTCTCTTGTGTGTGGATGTGTTTCACTCGAGGGCTGGAGCGCTTGATCTCGAATATGGAGCTTCAACGGATTCTTGGAGCTTGAAGTCTTCCAAATCTTGAAAGAGTCTTCAATCTACCAGAAGTGTTCAGCACTTTGAAACTTGATTCAAATTTTTTTATTATATCCGAAATGTTTAACTTGAATTTTGAGTGGAATTTGAATTTGAATCCTACTCCAATTTTGATTTCGGAGGAATTTTGGATTAGTCCCAAATTTTGTTTTGAGCTTCAACTAGAATTTATAAGTACATTTCAAATGATACTGAGATTTGATTTGAGCTAAAATCCATCCAATATTTTGAGTTAGATTTGAGATAGAATTTGTATTCAAAATTTACTAAAATCTTGATTTGGAATAGACTAAAAATCTAGATTTAATATAAAATTATACTTGACAATGATTGGACTATACAATGGAGTGGCTGGAGGCTTTTTTTTTTTCCTCTCTTTTTCTATTTGGAATTTAACCTCAATTTTGATTTTAGTTAAAGATAGAATTTACCAAACAATTTTTTTTTCTTCATGTGTGCTTCTGCTTCTCACAATTTTTTTTTTCTTCATGTGTGCTGCTGCTTCTCACAATTTTTTTTTTCTTCATGTGTGTTGCGGCTTCCCACTAAATTTTTTTTCTTCTTTTTTTTTTTTTTCTTTCTGGTGTGTTGCCGCTTCCCACTTTCAAATTTTTAATTTTTTTTTTATTTTCTTTTCTTCATGTGTCGTCGCCTCCCACCATTTTTTTTACACTCCGCTCAAGCCAAAATATTGAAATTTAGAAGAATTTTTTTATCCTCAAAATCATCAAGATTTTACCGTGTGATTTGAAATCTTATCTCAAATTCATGCTATATCCCACTTGGATTAGAATTTGAATAAACATTCCTAATTTAACAAGGATCTAATTAGAGATAAAATTCAATTTAAATTCAAATCTCATAATGCCTTTTCCGGTTTGACCTAATCCCTTTCTTTATAAATAGAAGAGATTGCATAGGTCAAGTCACAAAGCCACCCAAGAAGAACTTTAGGTATTGAGAAAAAACTCTTCTCTTCAATTTTTCTTTTCTTTCCTTCATTTGACTTCAAATGCTCATGTATTTTATATTTTTTTGTGTAGGTTTTGAACTCGAGCAATAATCTCCCTTCATGCTTCTTTTCTCGCGCAATTGGTAAGTCAAAATCAATCTTGAATATATATATTCTTTTATCCATAAGCTACTGCCGCTTCCTAATATGTGTTTTGAAAGTTTTGCAAATTATACTTTTTTATGTATATGCTCACCGCAACAAACACTGGTTTCTTTTTTCTTTTTAAACTTTCAATCCCAGCCGCTTGCTTTGCATGCACACCATTGATTTATTTTTTTTCTTCAAGATATGTACACACTCACCGCAACAAACACTAGGTTTCTATTTTTTTGTCTAATTCTTTTTTCTTTCAAAATATGGCCCAACGTGCAGCCAATGCGCGAATTCAAAAAAAAAAAAGCCGTTTAAGTTTAAACGGCAAGATCTGTCCCTCTTTTTTTTCAATTTTTTTTTTTTTTTTGCCGCCTCACAATTTTCATGAAATTTAAATCTTGCAGTGCCATGAGGTGTTCAAAATCTTTTCTTTGTCGCAAGAACCGACCCTTCTGTCCCTTTTTTTTCGGTCAATTTTTTTTTCTGAAATTGTCGCTGCTCCAATTCTTTTTTTTGTTGTTTTTTTTGTTTTTTTTTTTAAACCGCCACATCCCTTTTTCTCTTTTTGTTTTTTTTTTTTTAATTTTGTAGTGCAACATGATTTTTTTTCTTTCCTTTTAGTTGCATATATATATATATATATATATATATTTTGTACTCCCATTTTTTTTTTGCTAATTATATTCCTTTCTTTCATAGGAATCAGAAATTAACAAATTTACCTGACGATCTCCTAGGATACAACATCGATCTTTGTCCACCACTAAAAGGTATATACATATTGTTGCAACGTCATCGCGACGCGGAGCGGCCGACATCCTTTCTTGGGTTTTTAAGAAGAAAGTTGGAGTCGCCACCAATCATTGAAGGTGTGATTGGTCACCTTTAAAACAAAAAACCAGTCTTAGAAAACCAGAAATTAGGTTCGGGAGTCATTTGAGTGTAGGGAAGGTATTAGCACCCTACAACACCCGTTTAAGAAAACGATTACCACAGTATCTTAAATTGTCCAATTAAATGAATAAAAACAGTCCTTTATTTTTATTTTTTCTTAAAAAGAATGATAAATATGAAGATATAAACCCAAAATGCAATAATAAACACGAGATGTCTCATTTGTTTTTACCTTAACTTTAGAAATAAAGTAAGGATTAAACATTATGAGTTGGATAACCAATTTAATATAAATCATGCCTAATTTGTCTTTTAATTAAAGGAAATATGGGCGATACATGATTGTGCTTATTAAAAAAAAAAAAAAAAAACAAATAGATGTAAAAGAAGAAAATCATTCAAAGAGTGAATTCTTTTTAGGGAAAATGAGAATTTTCATACGCCTACACGGAAGTTGAACTCCACGAAGACACATTACTCAGTTCCCATAATCCCTTTCAAAAGAAAATCAAAACAATAACAATAATTGAAATTGACCAAACAGAATTAAAGATTAGATTAAAGCAATTTGGAGAATGAAAGGAAAAAACAAATGAATTAGAAAGTTTAAAAAAATGAAGTTGGCAAAGTGCAAAAGTGAACTAAAACAAGAGAGAAATTAAAAATGATAATGATAATGATGATAATAATAATCATAATAATAATAATAACAATAATAACAAAACAAAAAAAAAAACAAAACAAAGGAAATAGAAAAACAAAACCCCACCTTTTTTACTTCTCTCTTTCTTCTTTTTTCCTTCTTTCTTACCCAATGTTTCCTCTCCCCGTATACTCCTTCCTCCCCCTCTTTTTTCCTCTTTTCCTCTTCCACTTTCTTTTCTCTCTTTTTCTATCACTCTCTAAGCTAAACTCCTGCTCAAATGCCTAAACTCTCTCAAGCTCACTTTTACTCTAAACTTCTTCTCTTTTTTTCTCTCCTTTTCTATCACTCTCTAAGCTAAACTCTTGCTCAAATGCCTAAACTCTCTCAAATGCCTAAACTTTTACTCTAAAATTCCTCTCATTCTTCTTGTCTTTCCATCCTCCATTTCCCCCCTTTTTATACTTGAAGGGTTACTAATTTAGGGGGAGATGGATGAGAAAATGGTGGGGAAAATAAAAAATAAAAAAATAAAAAAAATACTAACCATGGAAAAAACTTTAGAATAGGTAATGGGGGAGTTTTTCATGAAAACTTCCCATTGAATAGGAATGGGGAAGACCAAAAAAAAAAAAAAAAAAGAAAAAAGAAAAAAGAAAATAATGTGTGGGGAAGAGGATTTGAAACACAGACCTCGTGATTATCAATACGATTTCATGCCAGTTAAGCTATGCTCTTGTTGGCATATCATAAAAACAAATTGACCACCAAATATTGGAAAACTTCAAACATTATTACTTAAAATCAAGCCGGACCAAATACGGTGTCTACAGTTTGCCCCCCTTTGTGTATCCTTGAAGGATTGAAAGGGTAGACAAAGGAAAGAGACTAAGTAATGGGGAGGCGAAGATTTGTTCGGAAAAAATTTGAATTTAGAAAGGAAAATGTGCTTGACTTAATCACGTCTCAACCACAATTTAATAGTCAGGTTTGGTTTAACCGTGAGAAAAACTGAAAACGAAAACGGATTGACACAGGCTTCGACCTCGACTGAATAGTCGGGTTCGATTTAACCGAGAGAAAAATTGAAAACGGACCTGGATTGACACAGGCTTCGACCTCGACTGAATAGTCGGGTTTGATTTAACCGAGAGAATAATTGAAAACGGACCTGGATTGACACAGGCTTCGACCTCGACTGAATAGTCGGGTTCGATTTAACTAAGAGAAAAACTTAAAACGGACCTGGATTGACACAGGCTTTGACCTCGACTGAATAGTCGGGTTCAATTTAACCGAAAGAAAAAACTAGAAATGGACCTGGATTGACACAGGCTTTGACCTCGACTGAATAGTCGGGTTCGATTTAACTAAGAGAAAAACTTAAAACGGACCTGGATTGACACAGGCTTTGACCTCGACTGAATAGTCGGGTTCGATTTAACCGAAAGAAAAAACTAGAAATGGACCTGGATTGACACAGGCTTCGACCTCGACTGAATAGTCGGGTTCGATTTAACCGAGAGAAAAACTGAAAATGGACCTGGATTGACACAGGCTTTGACCTCGACTGAATAGTCGGGTTCGATTTAACTAAGAGAAAAACTTAAAACGGACCTGGATTGACACAGGCTTTGACCTCGGCTGAATAGTCGGGTTCGATTTAACCGAAAAAAAAACTTAAAACGGACCTGGATTGACACAGGCTTCGACCTCGGCTGAATAGTCGGGTTCGATTTAACCGAAAAAACTGGAAATGGACCTGGATTGACACAGGCTTCGACCTCGACTGAATAGTCGGGTTCGATTTAACCGAAAATAAATTTTCTTTGCAATGCACGCTAAACTTGAATGCTTGAATACATGGGGTGCAGATTTAGCACTATCCGAAAACTATGATACAAATTTCTTTAAAAGATTTTTGATAGCTCGGGCACCCCATTCACATCACTCTTGGTAATAGACCTTAATTGGATCATGAACTCGCTAAACAACTTGTTCTTTGTTTGATGACTAAAAATGTATCCATAACGACTTTGCTCCTGTAATAATAATGGTTTTGCCCCAGTTTGAGAAGACAAAAATAATCGTTTTGCCCCAGTTCAAGACTTTGTCATGTTGAAATGACGGTTTTGTCCTCCATGATGACATTCCATCAACCTTCATGATCACGGTGCTCTTGGAAAAATATTGTCTTTGGATTTTTTGTTTGGACATATGTATTTCACATCGAATCGTTTAAGTTACCACCATTGATTTGAAATATCGCGTTTATGTAACTTTTTGTTTATTCAATTGTAATGATAATAAAGGTAAACATGCCAACATTCATAGTTGAGGAAATACTATGGAGAGTGGGGGAGAAAAATGGACAAGATATGCCATGCTTCGAGAAGGGAGCTTTGATTTATGACTAAAATTCAATAGACATATGTGTCAATGTTAAGGTTCTAGAATTTGAGACAAAAGTAACCTCTTAAACATGATATAGAAATTGAAGCGTAATTCTCCTAGACACTTGTTGAATTCCCGCAACTTTGCCGAATCCTTTGATACACAAGTAGCCTATGCGTAATATCTTCGAACTTGATCTGAATTAACTGGACTTGGCAGCTCATTACCATCCATGTTAGTCAAGACTAAAGCTCCTCCAGAGAAAGCTTTCTTCACCACGAATGGTCCTTCATAGTTTGGGGTCCACTTGCCTCGGTGATCTTTTAGAAAAGGAAGAATTCGTTTTAAGACTAAATCCCCTTCTCTGAATACTCTAGGACGCACTTTCTTATCATAGGCTTTCATCATTCGTCTTTGGTAAAGTTGACCTCTGCACAATGCTGTCAATCTCTTTTCTTCAACAAAGTTGAGCTGCTCATAGCGGTTTTGGATCCATTCAGCCTCTTCTAAATTAGTCTCCATGAGGACCCTTAATGATGGAATTTCCACTTCAATGGGAAGAACAGCTTCCATACCATAAACTAATGAAAATGGTTTTGCCCCAGTTGAAGTGCGAACCGATGTGCGATATCCATGTAATGCAAAAGGAAGCATTTCATGCCAATCTTTATACGTCACTGTCATTTTTTGCACAATCCTTTTTATGTTTTTATTGGCAGCTTTCACTGCTCCATTCATCTTTGGTCTATACGGAGTTGAGTTGACATGCTTGATCTTGAATTGCTCACATAACTCAGTCATCAATTTATTGTTCAGATTTCGTGCATTATCAGATACTATGGTCTCAGGAAGACCATAGCGACATATAATCTCCTTCTTGATGAATTTGATCACAACTCCTTTCGTCACCTCTCGATAGGACATTGCTTCTACCCATTTGGTAAAATAATCTATTGCCACCAAGATGAATCGATGTCCGTTTGAGGCTTTTGGGTCAATAGGGCCTATAACGTCCATTCCCCACATGGAAAATGGCCATGGTGTCGTCATAACGTGGAACTGAGATGCTGGAGCATGAGCTTTATCTGCGTAAATCTGACATTTGTGGCATTTTCAGGCATATTTGATACAGTCAGTTTCCATGGTTAACCAGTAATAGCCAGCCCTTAATGCCTGTCTGGCCATCATGTGTCCATTTGCATGGGTGCCGCAAATTTCCTCATGAATTTCTTTCATAATCGTGTTGGCTTCATTTGTATCTACACACCTTAGAAGTACCATATCATGATTTCTTTTGTAAAGTATTTCTCCATTTAGGAAGAACTTCATTGCTAACTTTCTAAGTGTGCGCTTGTCATTTTCTGAGGCATTCAGAGGATAGGTTCCACATTTCCAATAATGTTTGATGTCTTGAAACCACGGCTTGTCATCAAACTCTTCTTCTATATTCATGCAGGAGGCTGAAACATCTACCCTTCCCATCTTAATAGGTTGTACCTCATGATTGGGGTCTATGTTGAACATGACTGCAAGCGTAGCCAAGGCGTCTGCTATTTGATTACTCTCCCTTGGTAAATAGTCAAAAGTGATTTCTTCAAATTTATGAGACAAATCTAATATAAGCTTTTTATAAGGCAGTAGCTTAGTGTCTCTTGTTTTCCATTCTCCTCTCAATTGGTGAATCACCAACATAGAATCTCCCAAGACTCGAAGTTTCTTTATCTTCATATCCAATGCAGTTTGGATACCCATAGAACAAGCTTCATATTCAGCCATATTATGAGTACAATCAAAACTTAATTTGGCGGTGAGAGGGAACAACTTTCCTTCAGGCGATATTAATACAACACCTATCCCATGACCTAACTCATTGGAGGCCCCATCAAACAACATGGTCCATGTTTCCAAGTCTGATATTTCTTTTTCCACCATTATAGTGGAGACAAATTCATCAGGGAAATCAAATTTCATTGGTTCATAATCGTCTATAGGTTGCTCGGCCAAATGATCGGCTAGTGCACTTCCTTTTATTGACTTTCGAGTAACATAGATAATATCATACTCGGATAAGAGAACCTGCCATCTAGCAATTCTACCAGACAAAGACGGCTTTTCAAAGATGTATTTGATAGGATCCATCTTTGAGATAAGCCATGTTGTGTAGTACAACATATATGGTCTCAAACGACGAGCGGCCCAAGCTAGAGCACAACAAGTTCTTTCTAAAAGAGAATATCTGGTTTCGCAATCAGTGAACTTTTTGCTTAAATAATATATGGCTTGCTCTTTTCTGCCTGAACTGTCATGCTGTCCCAGTACACACCCCATTGAATTTTCTATCACTGTAAGATATAGGATAAGTGGACGACTTGGAGTTGGAGGTACAAGAACAGGAGGGTTTTGTAGGTATTGCTTGATCTTTTCAAATGCTTTTTGACAGTCATCATTCCATATGCATGTATTTTTCTTACGAAGTAGCTTGAAGATTGGTTCACATGTTGCTGTAAGATGTGATATGAATCTTGCAATATAATTCAATCTTCCCAAGAAACCTCTGACTTCTTTTTGAGTACGTGGTGGTGGCATTTCTAGAATGGCTTTGACTTTGTCTGGGTCAACTCTAATTCCCTCATGGCTTACGACGAAACCCAACAACTTGCCAGAAGTGACCCCAAATGTGCATTTACTCGGATTCAGTTTCAACTTGAATTTCCTCAATCGCTCGAATAACTTTCGGAGAATGGTTGCATGCTCTTCCCCTGGTTTTGACTTAGCAATCATGCCATCAACATACACTTCGATCTCCTTATGCATTAGGTCATGGAAGAGAGTAACCATGGCCCGTTGGTAGGTTGCCCCAACATTTTTCAATCCGAACGACATGACCTTATAACAAAAGGTTCCCCATAATGTGATGAATGTAGTTTTCTCTTGATCTTCAGGTGCCATTTTGATTTGATTGTAACCTGAGAATCCATCCATAAAGGAAAAAGTTGAGAATCCAGCTGTATTATCTACCAGTACATCAATATGAGGAAGTGGGAAGTTATCCTTTGGGCTTGCTCGATTCAAATCTCTATAATCAACACACATTCGGACCTGTCCATTCTTTTTAGGTACTGGCACAATGTTAGCTACCCATTCTGGATAATTAGCAACTGTTAAGAATCCTGCATCAATTTGTTTCATGACTTCCTCTTTTATTTTGATTAACATGTCTGGCTTCATCTTGCGTAACTTCTGTCTCACTGGCTTGCATTCGGGCTTAAGTGGCAAATGATGCACCACAATACTTGTGTCTAAACCAGGCATATCTTGATAAGACCAGACAAAAACATCAATGTATTCATGAAGCAATGTTATTAACCCTTGACGGCTTTCAGCAGACATGCTGGTCCCGATTTTAACTTCTTTAACCTCTACTTGAGATCCCAAGTTAATCGTCTCTATCAACTCTTCATGTGGTCCCAATATCCTCTCTTCTTCTTCAATCATTCTCAACAATTCAGGAGTAAGTTCTAGATCTTCCTCATTACCACTTGTTCTCTCATCGGACTCAACATCGTATGTAGGAGAATCAAGTTCGTATTTAAGATCATTAACGCTTTCAATCCCAATTTCGCTGTTTAAGAGAGGGATTATTCAGTGTGATGAAAGAAGATAAATGAAGGAATAGAATAAATGAAATCAATGCTAAAAGAAGTAGACACAAGAGAGATTCATTGGATGATAGGAAAGAAAGAAAAAAAAAATGCTTCTTCATTAACAAATGAAATATTGACATAGAACACATAAATCATCAAAACAAAAAACAAACAAAAAGTTTAAAAATTACTTTGATATCTCATTAACAAATGATGGTAGCTCCATTACAATCCAATTATTGAGTTCAAAGTCTTCTGGGCACAGATAAACCAAGGGACCAGCTTCTTTTTTCTGTTCGATTATAGCCATGACTGCAGGGTCTTGAGATTCCGGATGAATTATTCCAGCAAAGATGAAGGTATCATGAAGATGAGGAATGATATTCATTTGATACTTCGACTCACGGTTCTCCAATCTAGCCAGTCGTTTTTCTTTCTCCTGCCTGTGTGCTTTAATAATATCTTTTTTGCTTGGTTTATATCCCAAACCAAACCTCTTCATATTTTTCGACATATTCAACAAATTTTCGAGGCTTTGGTTGCTCCCTGTTAAGGAGAGTTTTGAAAGTTGCAGCTCCATTTTCCCTATCTCTCCGTATAAAGTTGTGACATTTGCAATCTCAAAAGCTTGAAATGATGACTCAAAAACCTCTTCTGCTGTTTCTATGTAGGGCATTGAAGAGAGTCTTGACACTAAGATATCCTCTTGCCCAGATATGATTACTAGTTTGCGGTCGACCACAAATTTAAGTTTTTGGTGTAATGATGATGGGACCACTCCAGCTGAGTGAATCCAGGGACGCCCTAACAAGAAGCTGTAGGCCGAATTAATGTTCATGACCTGAAAGGTTATATCGAAGGTGCATGGACCTATCTGGATGGGCACTTCTATGTCTCCAACAACTTCACTACGTGCCCCATCAAAAGCCCGTACGATCATAGTGCTGGGCCTTACATGAGACATATAAACAGGCAATTTCTCCAACGTGGATTTAGGCATTATGTTTAAGGAGGAACCATTATCAACTAGAACTTTTGCCACAACAAAATTTTTGCACTTAACTGTAATGTGCAAGGCTTTAGTGTGTCCGGTGCCTTCTGGTGGTAACTCATCATCTGTGAAAGTTACTAAACTGGATGCAGTTATGTTTCCAACGATGTTATCCAAGTTGTCCACCGTAATATCCTGCGGAACATAAGTTTGATTCAATATGTCCAACAAAGTCTTACGATGCGTATCTGAAGCCAATAACAAAGCCAGTATGGAAATCTTTGCAGGGGTTCGACCTAACTGTTCAACCACTTTATAATCACTTTGTTTAACCAACTTAAAAAATTCTTGGATGTCATCTTCAGATGCTGGCTGTTTAACATCCATGTTTTTCACTGCAATGGGCTCTTCTGTTTTTTCCTTGATATCTTCAGTGATCTTGGCTTTTCCTTTTTCCTTACCCTTGGGTTTCAATAGGTCTTCTGGTGTATAACACTTCCCGCTTCGTGTTAGACCTCCTATCCCACTGATATTATGGATTGGAAGGGGTTCAGAATCAACAGTTACCTTATATTCATAGTTCCAAGGTACTGCTTTTGAACTTTTATATTCAAAGGGAGTCGGAATCTGGATGGTAATCGGTCTTGGCTTGGAATTTGGGGTACTGGGCTTCTCGCGATAAGAAATTGTTAACGGTTTTGGCTTGAGAGACAACCTTGAGCATTCTTCTATAATATCAACTTCCCCATACTGAGGGAGCTGAACCATCTTTTGAGAAACTGTTAAAAAATGTGAATCTAACAACTCCTGGACTTTCAGACGAAAATGAGGACATTGGTCAATAGAATACCCTTTTGCCCCAGTGTGATAAGAACACATCAAACTGTCATCGTATGCTCTGACACCCAAATCTAATTGGAGACGTTCTACTCCAATGTATCCATTATTCAATAATATTTCGAATAGTTCTCCCATGGGAGTCACTATGCTCTCAGCATTCTTTCTTAAATCAGCTCCATGAACCTCTATCGCATTTACTTGTGCATTCTGATGGTTTGGCAGAGGATTGTTGTTGACATCTAGACCATTTTCTTTCTTAAAGTTCAACCATCCTGCCTTTATCAATGCTTGCACCCTATGCTTGAGTGCAGTACAGTTTTCAGTGGAATGTCCAATTGCTCCTGCATGGTAGTCGCAACGGGCAT
The DNA here is from genome assembly GCA_036850905.1 of Luffa acutangula. Lineage (NCBI taxonomy): Eukaryota > Viridiplantae > Streptophyta > Magnoliopsida > Cucurbitales > Cucurbitaceae > Luffa > Luffa acutangula. The sequence continues at coordinate 34,622,420 of CM072099.1, forward strand.
TTGGGTCATACCACTTTGGGTAAGGTGGCTTTACTGGGTCTATTGGTACGGGTGCCGGCTGATTATTCTGGAAGAGTTGGGGTAGAAGTTCGGTATATGTCATCAGAATTGGATCAAAATGAGTCTGTCTACGGACACCTTTATTGTTTTGGTGTCCTTGGACATAAGGAGTGTTATGTTGATTCCGAGGCTAGTAGCCTTGAGTAGGACGAGGATTTTGGACGTAAGGGGATGAATATTGGGCTGACGTATTATTGATATAGGGTTGAGGGTAAACGTATGGAGGTGGATAGTGATATTGTGGCACTCCGGCATTAGGGTATGGTTGTCTTGAATTGAAACCAATCATCTGAACTTCTCCCTCTTTTTTCTTCGATGGAACCCCCTTTTTCGTTGTTGATGATCCAGTCGTATCAGTTATCTTTCCATGCTTAATTCCGTACTCGATTCTCTCTCCAATTGTCATTATGTCAAAGAAATTGGTAGAGGCACTCCCAATCATCTTATCATAGAAAGGAGATTTGAGAGTATTAATAAACATGGTCGACAGCTCCTTATCAGCTAAAGGTGGTTGCACCTAAGCAGCAGTACCCCTCCACCTTTGGGCGTACTCTTTAAAGCTTTCTGTGCTCTTCTTTTCCATCCTCTGGAGGTCTAAGCGGTCAGGAGCCATATCTATGTTGTGCTTATATTGCTTTAAAAATGAATCGGCTAGATTCTTCCATGAACATATATGAGTGCTGTCTAACTGCATATACCATCGAGATGCTGGACCAGTAAGACTGTCCTAGAAGCAGTGAATTAACAGCTTTTCATTTTGGACGTATGCTGCCATCTTCCTACAATACATGATGAGATGGTTCTTAGGACAGGATGCTCCATCATACTTTTCAAACTCGGGCACCTTGAATTTTGGAGGGAGGATTACATCTGGTACCAAGCATAGCTTGGTCGCATCAATATTTCCGAAGACGTCTGTTCCTTCTACTGCCCTTAATCTTTCCTCCAGGACTTCAAGCTTTTCACTAGAAGAAACTTTCTCTCCTCTCGTTAGCTCTTTTCTGATTTCAGGATCATCTAAATTGGGAACTGTAATGGTCACCTTGGGAGGTACCTCTGTGGGTAGTGAAAATCCAGGTTGATTGTGTACAGGCACTTGCTCATTCTTGAAAAATGGAAATGGGTGCTGCTCTACTGGAATATTGTACAATGGATGATATTTTGGAGTAGTACCCTCTGTTGATTGCCGGATTGGAGGGTCGTTCATTGTATTGCTGGACTGAGCAATATCAGGTATTATTTTGCCTCTTTCCAAGGCGACAAGAATGGCATCCATTTTTTCTCGTAACTCCTCAATATCTTTCTTTGTTTTCTCCATCTCAATACTCTGCTCTTCCATGATCCTTGTCTTGTATCTTGTGACGTAGGTGCGGTGGATTCGAGGTGACCGAGCTATCTTATGATTCTGTTTATATTTTTAATGAAAAGAGATTTTAGTGTAAGAAAAGAGAAAGACAAAACGAAACAAAAAAAAAAGTGATAGAAGAGAAGGAAAAAAATGGCTTTGATATTAAATTGGAAAATGATAAAACAATGTAGCAGCAAAATTTGTGCAAAATTGAATTACAAGATATTTCAACTATCTAAATAAAACATAAACTAAAGTAAGGAGTTAATAAAATTGCCCCCAATACTCTAAACTTATACGAAGTTTTCCCAGAAACTTGAGCACATTCTTGCTATTCGGCTGTGTAAGTGCTATGACTTTAGAGAGAGTACGTGCATCTTCTGCTAGTTCATCTGCCCTTCGAGTGACTCTCCTAATCTGAGTGAGCATATGTTCCGCTTTACTTCGTAGTGTCGCGTGGTTCTGTCTCGCAAACCCAAAATCATCGTTTAATCTGTCGTACTGCTCCTTTAAATAGGTATAGTCTTTCATTAATCTATCAGTGGCATCCTAATACTTACCGAGGCGAACATTAAGTGACTGAACGGACTCTCTTAGACCCTTGTTGTCGTCGATGAGGTCCCCTAGTTGATCTTCTCTAATCTTGAGCGTTAATTGTAGGTCGTCAATTGTTCGACATAGCGTTCCATTTTTTTTCTTCTACCTCAGTAATCGTTTGGTTCCTCAAACTAATGCAATCTTCGAGCTCTTTCATCAACTCATGAAGTGAGGCAATCTCAGATTGTTGCTTCAAAACTTGGTCATTCCTTGACTTGAGAGTTGCTTGGGAGACTTCATTATCCCTTCTTAATCGATGCATTCTTCTGTTCAGGTCGCGGGCCTCTGTGTCTAACGCTGAAATTTCTTTTTCTAACTGTTCTTGTTTGCTAACACTGCCCTTTAATCGGTTCAACTCTTTTTCTAGTTCAACATTGCGCAACAAACCTTGCTTTACCTCCAATTGCAACCTTTCATTTTCTTGAACCAATGATGAATTCGCTTTTCTCAATTCATCACATTCTTTTTCGCGTGCTGCTTGTTCTGTTTGTTGATCTGGTATCACCTTTGCATTAAGTTTTATCTTGGTTTTCATGTTTGGTGACACAAGCATGATTTTAGCTCTGTTTGCATGCCATGTTTTGTACGCCTCTGTGGTATCATCATGAAACTGACCACTCTGGATTTTAGTGATCATTTTCCATGCTTTCACAATTTTCTGAATTCTATCTTTACAGAAGCCTTTATCATAAGCAAATTCGAAATCCTTCAACTCATGCGTAGCAGGGATGAATTGTCGAACCCAAATTTGGCGTACTACCAATAAAGGAGCATAGGCTATACATCCCCAAGGACCCAAAAGAGGTAAACTTTGAAATTTACCACATTTATAGATCATTGGCCTAGTTGACATCCAAGGGGCTCTCCATATTACATCTTCTATCTTTAGTTTGGAGAAAAAGGCTTCCCAAGCGCTCCTTTCAGGGGAGGATGAACTCCAACCTGATTGCACGAACTCTGAAATGGGATTTTGCAGCTTATTCCAGGAACTTGAAAATTTGATCTCTGGACATTTGAATTCGGGTGGACACTTCACATGACTAAGGACCCAAATGTACAATAATGGTGCACACCCTATAAATCTTCCTGTTCCTTTTGTTCTGCAATAATTTAATGAACGAAAAGTTTCTGCCAATACAGGAATAATGGGATCAACTCCTATTTCTATCTTAGCAAACAACTTGACCACGCGTTCCTCAACATATCCACATACTTTAGGAAACAAAACAACATTAAAGATACACAATGCCAGTAAAGTTAACTCCTTGTCTTCATTTGCAAATTTTTGTTGAAGAGTAAGGATGTAGTCCAGGGGTAGGCATGTGTTCTCTCCTTTTATCTTTACTTGTTTCTCAATGTCGCTCGTACGAATCTTGCCCAAAAGAGTAGATAATGCTCTTTTCATTGTAAGCTCTTGATCGTAAGAATAAGCTTCAACCTCTGTTCGTGTTGGCATATGCAGAAGGGATTGATATTCCTCTATTGTAGGAGTCATGTCAATTGAGCCAAATGTGAAACATCTGTAGGCTGGATCCCAATGTCGAATCAAAGCTTTTAATACAGAATAATTAACTTGTACATACATGAGCTGAGCTAGATGGCCATATTTGCTTGTAAATTTAGCCTTTCTATCTACAGTTAATTTTTCCCAAGCCTGTTTCACTGTTTCTAATTGACTTTCTGGAAAACTGACATCCTTAAATTGAGACATAGCATCTTCTACTAAAGAATCTCCGTGGATTTGTTGTACATTTTCTGACCATTGACGTACTGTTGCTTGATCTTCTATACTCATTTCTTGTATTGGAGGGGGTGATTTTATTTTACTCATACTTTAGTTTCTGCCAATGCAAATAATCGAAAAATCTTGTTAATTTAATTTGCACAATTTTCTTAACTACATTAAAAGAGATTTCAAATGATACTTTCAATGAGCGAAAATTGAAAATTGATATAAGATACAAGGGAAAGAAGAAAAATAAATAAATAAATAAACTTTGACAATAATGCATGTAATAAGTCAAATCCTAGAACTATATGAGTGGAGTTTAACTCTAAGGCATCCTAGAAAAGGTCCCCAAGCTTACCCACCGATTTAACGATGTAGTAGGCTTGAGTGGAGAATTTCATGCGCCTGCACGGGAATCGAAATTCCACGAAGGTCACACTACTCAGTCTCCGAGTCTAGTCCTAAGGTAGAGCCCGGGTAGAAGGCTAGTGAAAGTGTGTGAAATGCATGATTAATAAGATGACATACAAATGAATGACATAACAATTACAACATAAAAAAAAATGGTAACAATAAGATGACATGCAAATGAATGACATAACTAAGATAAAGTAATTACAACATTAAAAAAATTGTAATAGACCAGTGAATAACAATATGCCAAACAAATAATATTATAAAGTAAGGAAAACAAAATAAATAAATAACAAAACAATAACAAAAGGACCTGAAGAAAAATTAAATTCAAAGGACAATAAAGATATTCATGGCTTGACCCTCAAAATCCCCAGCAGAGTCGCCAAGCTGTCGCAACGTCATCGCGACGCGGAGCGGCCGACATCCTTTCTTGGGTTTTTAAGAAGAAAGTTGGAGTCGCCACCAATCATTGAAGGTGTGATTGGTCACCTTTAAAACAAAAAACCAGTCTTAGAAAACCAGAAATTAGGTTCGGGAGTCGTTTGAGTTTAGGGAAGGTATTAGCACCCTACAACACCCGTTTAAGAAAACGATTACCACAGTATCTTAAATTGTCCAATTAAATGAATAAAAACAGTCCTTTATTTTTATTTTTTCTTAAAAAGAATGATAAATATGAAGATATAAACCCAAAATGCAATAATAAACACAAGATGTCTCATTTGTTTTTACCTTAACTTTAGAAATAAAGTAAGGATTAAACATTATGAGTTGGATAACCAATTTAATATAAATCATGCCTAATTTGTCTTTTAATTAAAGGAAATATGGGCGATACATGATTGTGCTTATTAAAAAAAAAAACAAAAAAAAAAAAAACAAATAGATGTAAAAGAAGAAAATCATTCAAAGAGTGAATTCTTTTTAGGGAAAATGAGAATTTTCATACGCCTACACGGAAGTTGAACTCCACGAAGACACATTACTCAGTTCCCATAATCCCTTTCAAAAGAAAATCAAAACAATAACAATAATTGAAATTGACCAAGCGGAATTAAAGATTAGATTAAAGCAATTTGGAGAATGAAAGGAAAAAACAAATGAATTAGAAAGTTTAAAAAAATGAAGTTGGCAAAGTGCAAAAGTGAACTAAAACAAGAGAGAAATTAAAAATGATAATGATAATGATGATAATAATAATCATAATAATAATAATAACAATAATAACAAAACAAAAAAAAAAACAAAAAAAAAAAAAAACAAAGGAAATAGAAAAACAAAACCCCACCTTTTTTACTTCTCTCTTTCTTCTTTTTTCCTTCTTTATTACCCAATGTTTCCTCTCCCCGTATACTCCTTCCTCCCCCTCTTTTTTCCTCTTTTCCTCTTCCACTTTCTTTTCTCTCTTTTTCTATCTCTCTCTAAGCTAAACTCTTGCTCAAATGCCTAAACTCTCTCAAGCTCACTTTTACTCTAAACTTCTTCTCTTTTTTTCTCTCCTTTTCTATCACTCTCTAAGCTAAACTCTTGCTCAAATGCCTAAACTCTCTCAAATGCCTAAACTTTTACTCTAAAATTCCTCTCATTCTTCTTGTCTTTCCATCCTCCATCTCCCCCCCTTTTTATACTTGAAGGGTTACTAATTTAGGGGGGAGATGGATGAGAAAATGGTGGGGAAAATAAAAAATAAAAAAAATAAAAAAAATACTAACCATGGAAAAAGCTTTAGAATAGGTAATGGGGAAGTTTTTCATGAAAACATCCCATTGAATAGGAATGGGGAAAACCAAAAAAAAAAAAAAAAATCTGTGGGGAAGGGGATTTGAAACACAGACCTCGTGATTATCAATACGATTTCATGCCAGTTGAGCTATGCTCTTGTTGGCATATCATAAAAACAAATTGACCACCAAATATTGGAAAACTTCAAACATTATTACTTAAAATCAAGCCGGACCAAATACGGTGTCTACACATATTCATTTTTTTCCAAAATGTTTTTGCCAATTTTTTTTTTTTTTTTTTTTTGAATATGCATATATATTCCATTGGTGTCCTTGTTAGATGTGTAAATATGAACTGCTTTGATTGTGCCATAGATTTTCTTGTCTCCTACTTTTTTTTTTTGCACATATATTATTACAATTTATTTATTTCTTACTTGAATGTGTAAGCACCGTGCAACAGTCGTCACCAAATTCATTTGCAGTGATTTCACCTCATGTCTAGATCAGTCATTTTGATGACTGTAGTTTCCTGCAGGGGTGGTCACCACGGTCGTCATCAGCTTCACTTGCAGTGATTTCACCACCTGTCTAGACCAGTCACTTTGATGACTGTAGTTTCCTGAAGGGGTGGTCACCACGGTCGTCATCAGCTTCACTTACAGTGATTTCACCACTTGTCTAGACCAATCACTTTGATGACTGTAGTTTCATCAACTTCACTTGCAGTGATTTCACCACCTGTCTAGACCAGTCACTTTGATGACTGTAGTTTCTTGCAGGGGTGGTCACCACGGTCGTCATCAGCTTCACTTGCAGTGATTTCACCATCTGTCTAGACCAGTCACTTTGATGACCGTAGTTTCCTGCAGGGGTGGTCACCACGGTCATCATCAGCTTCACTTGTAGTGATTTCACCACCTGTCTAGACCAGTCACTTTGATGACAGTAGTTTCCTACAGGGGTGGTCACCCTTTTTTTTATGATTGATTATTTATGCATCATTTTCTTGCTTTCATAGTTTATTGGACAAGATTGACATTGTAATTTTTTTTTCCTTGTGTAGAAAAACTTATCTCCATCATGGTGTATTTCACTGAGCATCTTGATCCTGAGAAAAACTGCTTAGTCATCTTGAAGAATAGAGATCAACCTGTTAAAAATGGAGTCATTCTTCATGTAGGAGAGGCGGTGCATGGAAACTTTAGGACATTGCAGCCTTCCTTAGATGATTCTAGAGTCCTATCTAGATGGTCTGAGAGGAGGCCTATGAATCAAGAATCATCCATGAAAGTGTGGTTTTTAGAATCTCCAATACATAATAAAGCTTCGAGTCAGAACCCAAAATCAACACTAGGTCGTCAAATTATTGAGGGTAAAGCTCGTTGGAGTTCGTCGTTTAAAATCCATGGAGAATTCAATTACACTACCCGTTATTGGGAATGGTAGGAAATTGTGGTTGCTCGCAATGAGCCGACACTCAAGAAGGCTCGTCTGTTTGATGTTGTGATGGCTTCCTTTTACACCTATGATCGTAGCACTGATATAATTCAGGCCTTCTGTGAGGCGTGGTATCCTTCAACAAATACTCTTCATACGTCGTCTGGAGAATTGTCTATCTCTTTATGGGACATGTGGAGATTAGGAGGCCTTTCCATTAAAGGGAAGTTCTATGATGAAGTTATTCCTTGCTGCAAGGAATTGTTAGCGTCATCTGACCAAAACAACGAAGGCCTCCCAAAAAGTTGTGAGTATCTTTTTGCTGCTTATTATCATATAGCCTCTCAGAAACGTGATCATTTCCAGACTTCCATTAGTTCATGGATTTCATTTTGGTTTAAGAGAGATGTGAAGTATGAGAAGCCTCCTCCTCGAAAAGCGAAGAAAGCTAGTCGTCCTCGTTCGACTCATAATCCAAATGGAGTTCCTACCAAATGTTCTGACTGGCCTGAGACAGAACTCGAGTTCTTTCATGAGCTGGGTGTAGAAGACGATTTGATAGAAAAAACTTACTTGGCTGCTTTTCTTTCTTGTTGGTTATGTATATTTGTGTTTCCCAACAAGCAAGTTTCTCTTCGTCCTGAGGTCTTCAAAGTTGCAAGCCTTATGACAGAAGGTTATGCTTTTAGTCTTGCTATCCCAGTTTTGGCCAATATCTATCATGGCTTGGGCCAGATCTATAAAGCGTCTCCTTCGGCAGGACGTTCAGAGGCTTGTTTTCCAGTGCATTATGTTTACGTTTGGCTTGCTTATTATTTTAACACGCATTATGCAGTTCCAGAAAAAGTTAGGGGCCCAATGATGGTTGAGTTTTCCGAAGAAGGTGGAGCTAAATGCTTCGACGATTTTGAAGCTCTTGTACATATTCATAAAGGTAAATATGTATCGTGGTATGCGAATCTCCCTCCCAGCAACAAAGGCATGGTTCTGACAGACGATGACCAGCTATCATTTTGGCATTCCGCAATCTTTATAAGTATTCGATCATGCTTCTTATCTTCCCGATGTTGGTCTTCGATGATCATTGAAACTTATAATCCTTGTCGATTTAGCCGACAATTTGGATTTTACCAAGACGTGCCAAACGATCTAAGTGAAGAAGTTCTTGAAGCCAACTTAGATAATGTATTGCGCCTTTGGATGATATGTGTTCGAGCAAAAACATTGTCTCAAGTTTATCTCCCTGCGCACACGATGAAACCACACATCCAAATTACCCAATGCTACAGGAGTTGGTGGTTGGCAAAAAATGGAAATTACCTTGAAGAAGGCAGAGATAAATTGGTGGCTAGTGTTATTCCTCTTCCTCCCAAGCCAAAATTTCCCAAAAAGGTTGGTAACGACAACAGAGGCAAAATGATTCGCATGTTTGAACCTGGTGAATTTCGCTCTAAGGATAATGATGGTAGTCAGAGCAGTAGCGGCGATCATCATTGGAAAAGGTCTAAAAAGTCCAAACAACCATCAATATGTGAAAATGAATATTTTGATGGAGTTCCTAGCTCATCACAATTTCCTGAACTCCCTATACCACTGGTAAGTGTTTTTTTTCATTCCCTCTTCATTATAATATTTTACTATTATTATCATCATCATTGCATACACTCCTTTTTTTTTGCAGTCACCTTTAAATGATCTCCTTATAGTAGTCGAAGGGCATCATAGTCCTCCTTCTTTTGTGAGTCCGGACATCTTTGACTCTGTAGCTTCGCGTGTGGGCAATTCCAAAGCGCCAACGGATAGAGTCGTGATTCAATCTTGTCATCCTGTAATTGATGAAATTCCTGAACAAAAGAAGACAACGACCCATGCAGCTGCGTCTCAGATCTCTGATTACTGTGCTGACGATGTTATTTCCAACTATAGGAAACAGTCTGCCCTTGCCCTGTGGGAGAGCATACACCAGAAGATCATACACACTTCGTTCGACAAAATACCTCGCCTTAAACAAGAGGCAGTTGATAACTGCCCAAAAGGTAGTTATTTAGGCCTCATTTATATAGGGATTTGTCTGTCTTTTGTGCTTAATAGGGTTGGTTGTAGATAGATATTACATGTTTTAATCCATTTGGAAGAATAGAAGCTTTGGAAATCATTTTGTGCAGAATCTGTTGTTGGGCGATTGGAGGGAGCAAATTCTGTGCTGCAGCAAAACTGGGAGCAGAACTGCCACAGCACAGCTCGTTAGCCAACTTCATGAACCGACTTCTGTTGAGTTATTCTCGGGATAAAGGAGCAAGGAGAGCCCTACACGTGTCCAGGTTGACCTAATTCAAGCCTCCTATCCTTCTATAAAAGGGAGTAGCCGCCTAAGTCAAAATCATTCCACTTTTGGGAGAAAACATTCCATTCTTGGAAAGTTCCTTCCATCTTTGGGAGCCGAATAGTGAAGAGAGATTGGAGACCACCTAGAAGACCATCGCTGCAAGCTGATCGAGGAGATTAGTATTTCCTTTTATTATCTTGTAGTCATGGATATGCTTACTTAGATTGTAATTTGTGTCTCCATGCATATTATGAACTAAGTAGCTTAGGCGTTGGTTAGGAACAATGTGATTGTTGTGCTTAACTTTAGTAATATGTATTGATTATTGCATCTTGGTTAATTGTTGAGCTTGTTTCTATTTTATGCCCGCCTGGCCAGCCGGTATGAATACCTCTCTCTAGTTTCAGGGATGATTTAGAGAGTGTGTGGCAAATAATCACACTACGATCATTGTGTATTGGTGAACGCCAGTGACTGAGCTAGGGATAGTCAGTTGCCTAGTGCTTGATCGGTCGTACTTCATTGGGGTTGAAACACATTCCAAAAGATCTGGAGTTTCGGGAGGAATCCGCTAATAATACTGTGAGAGTTTGCATGATCAATAATATTGCTAGAGCATCTTTTAAAACAACTACTGAATCTTGACCAGCGCCTGTTTCTAATCTATCTGCCTACTTGTTTATTCTTTGTTCTGTCATTTATTTTGCTGTAACATTATTCTTATAAAAACCAATCATTTTTACCAACTTTGAAACCATTAAAGAGTTATACAAAATAGATAAAGTGGAAGCTAATTCAGGCCTTGGATTGATAATACTTATTACTTGCTGCGGACTGTGTATACTTGCACAGAGTTCTAGAGCACTTTTTAGATCATAATTTTACTCACTCTAGGAACCCAATAAGTTTTTAACGCCATTGCCGGGGACTTGAATAAGTTTTTATCTGATCTGTTTTGTGTATGTTAGTGGTTTGGTGCTAGAACTTTTTGATTGTTTCATTTGTTTTTGCAGGTGTGAGTTTGGTGCATGAGCGATCCGCCTGGGGTAAGGTTCGAGCTTGATCCAGAAATCGAGAGGACATTCAGGAGAAGAAGAAGAGAGTAGCGCAGAAACCAGATGGAGAACGTGTCGCGCCTTCCGCAGGGTCCTGAAGATCCAACGAACCCCCAGAATCGGTTGTTGCAGCAAAATCCGTTGCTGGAGAAAATGAGTAGCAAAATAATCAGGCTGAGAATCCTATCTTTGTAGCGAACGATAGGACCAGAGCCATTCGAGCCTATGCTGTCCCAATGTTTGATGAATTGAATCCAGGGATTGCACGTCCCCAAATCCAAGCGGCAAATTTTGAAATGAAACCGATAATGTTTCAGATGTTGCAAGCTGTGGGGCAGTTCCATGTTTTGTCATCTGAAGATCCTCATTTACATCTTAAGTCTTGTCTAGGAGTCAGTGATTCTTTTGTAATTCAAGGAGTGCCTAGAGATGCTCTTAGATTAACTTTGTTCCCGTATTCTCTTAGGGATGGAGCAAAGGCATGGTTAAATTCTTTTGCTCCAGGATCAATTAGGACATGGGATGAGTTAGCTGAAATTTTTTTGAGTAAATATTTCGCACCAAATAGAAATGCTAAATTAAGGAGTGAAATAGTAGGGTTTAGGCAACTTGAGGATGAAACTTTTAGTGAGGCTTGGGAGAGGTTTAAGGAACTTTTGCGAAAATGCCCCCACCATGGTTTACCTCATTGTATTCAAATGGAAACATTTTACAATGGGTTAAACGGAGTAACCCAAGGTATGGTTGATGCTTCGGCTGGAGGGACCCTTTTAGCAAAAACCTTTAATGAAGCCTACGAAATTTTAGAAAGAATATCTACTAATAGTTGTCAGTGGTCGGATGTTAGAGGCACAAATAAAAAGGTTAAGAGTGTGTTAGAGGTTGATGGTGTGTCCACCATTAGGGCTGATCTTGCAATGATTGCTAACGCTCTTAAGAATGTGACAGTGATTAGTCATCAGCAGCCACCAGCAATGGAGCCTGCTGTAGTGGTGAACCAAGTCGCAGAGGAAGCATGTGTCTACTGTGGTGAAGATCACAACTACGAGTTTTGCCCCAGCAATCCAGCTTCTGTGTTTTTGTTAGGTAATCAGAGGAATAACCCTTATTCTAACTTTTATAATCCAGGTTGGCGCAACCACCCCAACTTCTCATGGGGAGGACAAGGAAGCAGTATGCAAACACAGCAAAAGGTGAACTAGTCGGGATTTGCTAAAACACAGGTATTGCCCCAACAAAATAAGCAGGCTTTGCACCAGCAAAATTCAGGGAGTTCTCTTGAGGCAATGATGAAAGAATTTATGGCTAGTACAAATGCCGCAATTCAGAGTAATCAGGCTTCAATGAGAGCCCTGGAATTGCAAGTGGGTCAGCTAGCTAATGAGCTGAAGGCAAGACCTCAAGGGAAACTTCCCTTAGATACGGAACACCCTCAAAGGGAAGGTAAGGAACAGGTAAAGGCGGTAACTCTCAGGAGTGGTAAGCCACTAGAGGAGCCTAGAAAAACCCAGGATATAGAAAAGAATAGTGATAAAAATGTTGTTGTTGAGAAAGTGTTGAAGTCTGGTCAGGGTGTTGGAGGCAGCAATAAAGATGTTGGAGCATCTGGTTCTGTTCCATATGTGGAACCACCTTATGTGCCGCCCCCACCTTATGTACCACCTCTACCTTTTCCACAAAGGCAAAAGCCTAGGAATCAGGATGGTCAATTTAAAAAGTTTTTAGAGATTCTTAAGCAATTGCATATAAATATCCCTTTAGTAGAAGCTATTGAGCAAATGCCTAATTATACTAAATTTCTTAAGGATATTTTAACAAAAAAGAAGAGGTTAGGTGAGTTTGAAACTGTATCCCTTACTGGGGAATGTAGTGTTATTCTTAAGAATGGGCTACCACCCAAGGCTAAGGATCCAGGATCATTTACTATACATGTATCTATAGGTGGAAAAGAGTTAGGTAGAGCACTCTGTGATTTAGGTGCAAGCATTAACCTTATGCCTCTTTCGGTCTATCGAAAGTTAGGTATTGGTGAAGCTAGTCCTACCACAGGCACACTCCAACTAGTTGATAGGTCTATCACATATCCAGAGGGTAAAATTGAGGATGTATTAGTGAAGGTCGATAAATTCATATTCCCTGTTGATTTTATTATTTTGGACTATGAGGCTGACAAAGATGTCCCAATTATTCTAGGACATCCATTTTTGGCTACTGGTAGGGCGTTAATAGATGTTCAGAAAGGGGAATTAACAATGAGAGTCTGTAATGAGGAAGTGAAATTTAATGTGTTTAAAGCCATGAAATATCCAGACGAAATGGAAGATTGCTCTTTCATTAGGATTCTTGAGAGCACAGTTGTTGAGACAACAATACAGGATTCAAATGATAAGCATTCGGAAGATTATGGAGAGGTTAGTGTAGAGGATTTAGAAGTTTGTTTGTTAGAAAGGAAAAATGAAAAAGAATTGTTTAGGTGTGAGGATGTTTTTGAGTCTTTAGATTTAGATCAAAGGAAGGCTCCTCCTATTAGGCCATCCCTGATTGAGGTACCTACTTTGGATTTGAAGCCCTTGCCGGATCATCTAAAGTACGTGTATCTTGGGGAAGGTGAGACGTTGCCTATTATTGTTGCATCAGACTTAATGCCAGAGAATGAAGAGGCCTTAATAAAGTTGCTGCAGCAATACCGCAAGGCTATAGGTTGGACATTGGCTGACATTCAGGGAATTAGCCCATCTTTTTGTATGCATAAAATCACTCTTGAGGAGGGATCCTTGAGGAGTGTTGAGCAACAAAGAAGGCTTAACCTTGCAATGAAAGAGGTTGTTAAAAATGAGGTGATTGAATGGTTGGATGCTGGGATCATTTATCCAATTGCAAACAGCAATTGGGTAAGCCCTGTCCAATGTATTCCTAAGAAAGGAGGTGTCGCTGTGGTAAGCAATAAAGACAATGAGTTGATCCCAACCAGGACAGTAACTGGCTGGAGGGTTTGTATGGATTACAGGAGGCTAAATAAAGCCACCCGTAAGAACCATTTCCCTCTACCATTTATTGACCAGATGTTGGATAGATTGGCTGGTCAGGCCTACTACTGTTTCTTAGATGGTTATTCTGGGTATAACCAGATTACTATTGCTCCTGAGGATCAGGAAAAAACCACTTTCACCTGCCCGTATGGGACGTTTGCTTTCAGGCGAATGCCTTTTGGCCTTTGCAATGCTCCAGCAACATTTCAGCGGTGTATGTTAGCAATTTTTTATGATATGATTGAGTCCACTGTTGAGGTATTCATGGACGATTTTTCAGTGTTTGGAGGGTCTTTTCAGAGTTGTTTAGATAATTTAGGTAAGGTGTTAAAGAGATGTGAGGATACCCATCTAGTTCTTAATTGGGAGAAATGCCACTTCATGGTGAAGGAGGGCATAGTGTTAGGCTATAGGATTTCTAAGAATGGTCTAGAAGTGGATAGAGCAAAAATAGAGGTGATTGAGAGACTAGAACCACCGAATTCAGTGAAGGGAATTCAGAGTTTTTTAGGACATGCTGGATTTTATAAGAGGTTCATAAAAGATTTTTCCAAAATCAATAAACCTCTTTGTAACTTATTGTGTACTGATCATATTTTTGACTTTAATGCAGATTGTAGGAAGACTTTTGAGACTTTAAAGGTTGCTTTAATCTCAGCACCCATTCTTTTTGCACCTAATTGGACTTTACCATTTGAGGTAATGTGTGATGCGAGTGATGCTGCGGTAGGTGCTATGCTGGGGCAAAAGCAGGGCAAATTTATCCATCCTATATATTATGCATACAAGGTTTTGATTGAGGCACAAGTCAACTACACAACTACTGAAAAGGAGTTGTTAGCTGTTGTGTTCGATTTTGAGAAATTTCGTGTAGGGATAAGAGCCCTAGTGCAGCGGAAACGATCAGAGACCTTATCGGTTTAAATATCGATTGGGAAACCAATACGACGACAAACGAAACAAATTTACAGCAAACATATAAACAAAATACATGTTGTAAAACTCATAAAGCATGCTGAAAACAGAAAATAAAATTCTAGATCTAATCTAGAATTGGATCCTATTGATCCTAGTTAGAGAATGAATTACCCTTGTAGAAATTCTTGAACGTTTCGCCAAAAACTCTTGATTCTCCACCGAAATACAGCAGCAAAAACTCCTTTTCTTTGCTGGAAAATGATCACGAACACCACCACCAAAATTGCACCGGTATTCTCTTAGGTGTGTGTGTTGAGTGGCTTGTGGGAACCCAGATCTCTAAGGATTTTCTCTGGATCGGCTCTGTATCCACAGAGGGAGAGCAGAAAACGAGAGAGAGGGCGAGAGAGAGGGAGAGAGAGGCGTGAGAGTGGGAGATCCCAAAAACTGAATGTGACTGCTTCAATTAACCTATCGGTAAAGAGAAGCCACCTCACGCATAATATCAGGTAACTGAAATATCAGTTACCTGATATTTTTAATTAATTATAAAATTAAAAAAATCATAATTTAAATTATAATTAATTAAATTATAATTAATCAATATTAATTAAAATAACATTAATTTAAATCTAATTTAAATTAATGTCCCTCTTATCTTATAGTTTAATTAAATAAAATTTAATTAAACTAAAACAATTAACTAATTCAAAATTAATTAATTTAAAAATAATAAAATTGAACATCATATATTCAATCATCATTATTCTCTCTCATAAAACTATAGTATTAATATACATCCAATGCACATTAATTATAACCTATAGTTTTAATATGAGTCAAATTCATATTTTAGTTTAATATTCGAACCCCTTCAAATACTTAATTCAACCTTAGAAATTTACCTCAACGCCCTTATAGAGCTACCGATGGGACCTGATGGACCTACAAATCAGAAGCTCCAACGATATGAGATTAGTTGGCTAAACTCATTAACCAAGTTAATCAATATTCGTTAACTGTGGTTCACTCCACTAAAGAACCACAACTGCACTCTTCTCACTGCAGATTTATTTCTGTGTCCACGGATATCGACCGTCAACAGCAAGTTAGCCCTTCACGTGTGTTCGTACCCCAACTAGGTCAAATTACCGTTTTACCCCTGGGATACCTCTTTGTCCTTAAGTACCAGTGCTCCTCTAATGAACAACCTGTTTGTGGTCCAACCAACAAACAGAAATCCCTCTCGTGCCATAAAGAGGGTAGGGCCCATTGTTCAAGACCCGGAGACACCACTTAAGGGAACACACCTCTACTTACCCTAATATTGGGAAGGAGTGAATTCCATCTTGTAGGACTACGTTCCCAGCTCCCCACTCGATCTTGTCCCCAAAATGGTGGGCTTATTGAGTCGGCGAACAGGCCACTCTCACCCGTACAAATCAAAGGACAATCCCTCATGGACATGAGTCCATAATCCACTCAGAATTAAGGCCAAGTTGCCTAGGTCATTGTTGGGCTCCTAGAGTGAGTAAAAATATGGTATAAAAGACTAGAATTCCTGTGCAAGTATACACAGTCTGCAGCAAGTAATATTATCAATCCGAGTCCTGAATTAGTTTCCACTCTACCTATTTTGTGTAACTTTCTAATGGTTTCAAAGATGGTAAAATGATTTGGTTTTATAAGAGTTATGCTGAGGAAAAATAAATGATAGAACAACGAGTAAACAAATAGATAGACAGATTAAAGACAGACGCTGGTAGGATTTAGTGATTGCTCTAAAAGATGCTCTAGCAATATTATTGATCATGCATTTCTCGCAGTATTATTAGCGGATTCCTCCCGGAACTCCGGATCTTTTGGGATATGTTTCAAACCCAATGAAGTGCGACCGATCAAGCACTAGGCAACTGGCTATCCCTAGCTCAGTCACTGGCGTTCACCAATACACAATGATCGTAGTGTGGATAACTGCCACACACTCCCTAAATCATCCCTGAAACTAGAGAGAGCTATTCACACCGACTGGCCAGGCGGGCATAAAATGGTAATAAGCACAACAATTAACCAAACTGCTATAGTCAATATATTACTAAAGATGAAGCTCAACAATCACATTATTCCTACCAACACCTTAGCTACTTAGTTCATAATAGGCATGAAAATACAAATCACAATCTGAGGTAGGCATATCCATAACCACAAGTTAATAAAGAAAATAAACTCCTTAATCAGCTTGCGGATGATGGTGTTCTTGATGATCTTCAATTTCTCTATCCTATTCGGCTTCCAAGGGAGAACATGGAATATCTTTGACTTTGACGGCTACTTCCTTTTATAGATGGATAGGAGGCTTGAATTAGGTCAACTAGGACACGTGTAAGGCTCTCCTTGATCCTTTATCACGAGAATAACTCAACAAGATTCGGTTCATGAAGTTGGCTAACGAGCTGTGATGTGGCAGTTTCTGCTCCCAGTTTTGCTGCAGCACAGAATTTGTTCCCTCTAGTCGCCCAGCAGCATAATCTACACAAAATAATTTCCAATGCTTCCATTCTTCCAAATGGGTTAAAACATGTAATATCTATCCAAAACCAACCCTAATAAGCATAAAGGACACACAAATCCCTATATAATTGAGGCCTAAATAACTACCTTTTGGGCAGTTATCATACCGCCAAACTTAAGCTATTGCGCGTCCCGAGCAATACTAACTCACCTTCCCTTAAGAATTTTAAAAACATTAGAAAAAGAATTAGCTTAATCAAATCAGACAATCCAATACTACCTTTGACCTTTACCTGAGCACTCTGCAAAACCAAGCTCTGCTGTAGCAAAATGATTCCTCTGGCATGGACAAATAATCACCATTTTTCAAATTAATTCTAAGAACTCACCACAGCCTAGCTCTATTATCAGACATTTCAAAACATATTTTCAAAGGGTTTATATCCTTGTTTATCAGACTTAAAGCAGCCTTACAGTCATAAGGTCTTAGGAATGGGATGACCCACTTCATGGTGCAGTATACCCCTGCCTCAAGCTCATCACCAACTAAGCTCAATACTCATTATAAAGCTAAAAAATCCTTAGTTATTCTATCTCTTGCTCCTCAGAATGGCGACATTTTGTGATGAAGCTCACCTAAGTTCTGGGAGACAGAAAAACTGCTGGATCATCATTCATCCCTCAAAACTTTTGCTCCATCAAAATTTTTCAGCAAAATTTTCAATAATCAATTCTTTTCAACAAATCATTTCATCATCATTTTTCATATTTCCTAGGTCATCTTTTGACGCGAAAACAAACTGTGGGTATCACAAATGTCCCCGATTACTCAATAACCTAACAAATTTTCACTTGAAGGAGAGGAATGCTCGAGCAAAACAATTGGAGTAGCAAAAAGTCCCCCAAACTTGAATTATTCATTGTCCCCAATGAATCATTAATTTTGCAAATTATACCCCCAAACTTAAATTTTGCTTTCTGAATTTTAAACTAAGTGTGGGACTAAAACTAAGCTTAAAGTGGATCATATAAGTCAATACTACCTTCAAAATCTTCTTTGCCGCAGCAACAGTCCAGGCTAGAAGAAATGCTCAAGCAAAAGGTTTCTGGAGATCAGAATACCTTGATCTAACTAAGCGTAATCAGTCCAAGCTTCAAAAACTCAGAAGAAGATTAGTTAAGTTAGAGTTGCTCAGTGCTCATGGAACAGAAAACAACCGGAAATTTCATTAAAAACATAGAAAAAGATATTACATAAAGAGAGATATATTTTTTCAAAGCAGAAAAATTAAAAAGAAACAAGACAAGCAATCATATAAGAAGATGGGGTCAGGAATGCGCCAGCAAACAAAATATTTCATCAAAAAGATTGTGCGCTCAAATCCCTCTTCAATCTTCCTGACCCAAATCTTCCTCTTCATCTTCTTTCTCAGCAGGCGGTGGTGGAATCCAGGGGTTCAGCAGGTCTTCGGGGAATGCAGGGAGGGCTAGATACGACTTTGAAAATTTTCTTGTAGCGTCCTCTTCAAACTAGCATCACGATTCCCAACTTAGGTCCAGAAGGTTAAAGTTTGCCTTTCAGCAAACTCCTGCCTACTGGCCAAAAGTGCCAATTGTTCTAGAATCGTGTTAACGCCGTAGATAAGCCCACCTTGTCGTATCTCCTGCATGCGCTGGAGCCGCGCCAAATTGGGCGTATCAATGATCCCCTTATCGAACAGAATCACATCACTCTCATCCACTGGAACCCCTGCTTGTCTGCACAGCATAGTAATTGTGTTCGGGAAGAACAACTTCCCCACCTTCTTGCGCCAATAGTCAGCAATCTCAGTAGAAATTTTTTTCCAACATCTATACTTATTGATCTAAGGATGGCAAAAGCAAGCAACACTCTGTCCCGAGATATAGTGGAGTCGTGCGTTGTCGGCAGTAAGCGGAGCCTAATGAAGCCCATCCAAGTGTTAGCTTCACTCTTTAAATAGGCAGCTTGAAATGTATGCTTCCGCGTCTGCGACACCCTCCATTGAGCCCCCTCAACACCTACCTCTCAGACTGCCGCACTTAATTGGTCGCTCGATAGGGCAACCATCATCTCATTAAAAACTGCATGTGGAAAGTCCTGGAGATCAAACAAATTATTAATGGCCTCTGGGCTCCATTGTACAGGCACTCCTCGCACTATAACTTCAAAATCATCCTTAACATCAAGATTGGCGTAGAATTCCCGAACGATATTGGTATTGACAGGATCAGGCTTCGCACAAAACTGTCTCCACCCAAGGCTCGCTATTCCAGACTCCAAGAACCTGGGCAAATCACTGCCAAATCCCCGCTCGAACAAGAAATCATGCTTCAGTACCTCTTGATATTTTGCTTTGGCAAGTTCGTTGACGAAGCGAATGAACGGTACCCTCGGCTCCTCAATCTCACCCGATGCTTCGGCAATTCCTTTGCCCTTGTTTTCTCTTTGTTCGCGCAACACTCTTCTTCTGCCTTCCTTGCCTCTTGTTCCTTTGCCTTATTTTCAGCTTCCTTTTTTTTCTCTCGTTCCTCTCGCTCTGCCTTTTCTTTCTCGGAATCCGATGATGGAGGCGACAGGGTATCAGTCCTGATCACCTGAACGCGCCCAGCTTTCCGCTTAATGCGGCGCCGTCTCGGAGGTTCAGGCATGATAACCTCAACACGAGCCTCCTGAACTGGCTCTCTGCCTACTTCCTCTACGACCGTTGTCTGCACATCCTCACTCTGTTGCTTCTGAATTTCCTCTTGAGCTTCTTCTGTAACCGTCATTCTCTGCTCATCCTCGTTTGGATTTTGTTTATCAGATTCTTTTGGGTCCCCCTCTTCTACTGCAACAACCTCATCCTCTCTTGCCTTTTCTTGCTCTTCAGCTCTCTGTTGCCGTCTTCTTCTTTTAGCTTCTTTCTCCTCCGGTGTTCTTTTCTTCTTGGTTTTCACTTTCTGAACTTCGGGGGTTACAGGTATCTCTTCCTCCTCACTCTCCCTCTCTTTTCTAGCTCTTGTCTTTGCCATTGAAGGTGCAAGGAGGGTTTTGACAGAGAATACAAAGAAAGAAAGAAGAATGCACGCAACAAAGATTTGATCAAGAAGACGGAGTGAAACGTGCTTACTAGAGGTTGCTAATAAATAGGGCTTCAGCAATATGAAATCTCAACCGAAAAGATTTGCTCCTATTAAATAATATTACCGTTTAATGTAGCCTGAAAATTTGAATCTAGCAACGGTAAAATCGTGGATTCCAAAACGCCCATGGTAAAAATTGATGTGCTGTCCATCATTGAAGCCTTCGGATGACTGCTCTGCGACACGTGGCTTCATCAGATGATGCATGCAAATTTACCTACGAAAATTCAAAGCAATCCAACGGTAAAAATAATAAATTTCCAACGGAAACCCTTTTAATTCGGATTATTTTGCTCCAGCCATAATCTTGCTGCAACAACATGAAGAATCTTGGATACGGTATTTGAATTTCAAAATAAGAAAATCAAATCTTTCAAATTTAAATTTATCCGATCAAATCAAATTTAATCTTTTATTCTCAAGAGAAGTCGAATAAATTATGGAAAATCTTTATTAATTCAAATTAAATCGAATTCAAATAACTGAAAATAAAATCTATACAAAACCTAATTAATGATAAGATAATTTCAAAGATAATTTAAATAAATGACCCGAAAAATAAAATAAAATCAAATAAAAAAATAGATAAAATCTAAACTACCAAAAATAATAAAAATACTTAAAAGATAAAATCTAATAAATCATGCAAAATCAAATCTAACCTAACTGAAATTAAAATCAAATCAGCGAAAAATAAAATCAATACAAAGTCTGGGAGGTTAAAATTTTGCTTTGTGAAATGCTCCCGCAAAAGTCTTGCTCTCTCAATCATCAACCAATCCTAGGGAAGGATATTTCGACTGAAACTCCTCACCCCAGTAATGCTTCACACGTTGTCCATTCACCTTGAATACTCTCCCATCTTTTTCATCCTGCAAAGTAATTGCTCCATTGGGAAAAACCTCAACCACAATAAATGGTCCTGACCATTTAGATTTTAATTTTCCAGGAAATAATTTTAATCTAGAATTATAAAGCAAAACTTTTTGACCCTTGGCAAACTCTTTAGATTTAATTTTCTTGTCATGCCACATCTTAGTCTTTTCTTTATACATTTTCGCAATCTCATAAGAAAATTGACGAAATTCCTCCAATTCATTAAGCTGCAACATTCTTATTGTTCCTGCACGACTCAGATCAAAATTCAGCTTTTTCAGAGCCCAAAATGTTTTATGCTCTAGCTCTAATGGTAAATGGCAAGCTTTCCCATATACTAACCTATAGGGAGACATACCTAGAGGAGTCTTGTAAGCTGCCCTATAAGCCCAAAGAGCCTCATCCAACCTAAAAAACCAATCCTTTCTAGATGGATGGACTACTTTCTCTAAAATAGCTTTAATTTCCCTATTACTAATTTCAGCTTGACCATTTGCTTGTGGGTGATAAGGGGTAGCTATCCTATGCTTAATCTCATACTTAGCTAAAAGCTTAGTTAAGATATTATTAACAAAATGTGTACCCTCATCACTCACTAGAGCTCTAGGTGTCCTAAACCGCGCAAAGATGTGCGATTGAAGAAACCTTGCTACTGTCTTGGCATCACTCTGATGGCATGCGATGGCCTCCACCCACTTGGACACATAATCAACTGCCAATAAGATAAAAACATTGCCATTAGAAGGGGGAAATGGCCCCATAAAGTCAATACCCCATACATCGAATAATTCAACTTCTAAAATGTAAGTAAGAGGCATTTCATCTCTAGGCCCTAAATTTCCTCTCCTTTGGCAAGCATCACATTGCTTGTACACCCAACGAGCATCCTTAAATAACGTAGGCCAGAAAAATCCACAATGTAAAATCCTCATAGTTGTCCTCTGACCGCTGAAATGACCTCCATACGGTGAAGAGTGACATTGCTCCAGGATTTCCTTTGCTTCAGCACCTGAAACACACCTACGAATAATACCGTCAGAGAATTGCTTATACATAAATGGCTCATCCCAATAGAAAAATTTTGCATTATGCTTAAACTTTTTCTTCTGCCTCCAATCCATGTCAATAGGAGTGACTCCCTTTACCAAAAAGTTGGCAATATCAGCATACCAAGGGACATCCCTGACTACCTTTACCTCAACAGCAAAAATCTGTTCATCTGGAAAAGAATCGGAGATGGCAGATTGTTCCAGCAAAGATGATGACGGATCAAGACAAGATAAATGATCTGCAATGACATTTTCTGATCCCTTCTTATCCTTTATTTCCAAGTTGAATTCCTGCAATAATAAAACCCAATGAATTAGTCTAGGCTTTGCATCCTTCTTAGTCATTAAATACCTTATTGCTGCATGATCCGTGAACACCGTGACTTTGGATCCAACCAAATATGGCGGGAATTTCTCAAAAGCAAACACCATAGCTAACAACTCCTTTTCAGTAATTGTATAGTTGACTTGTGCTTCATTTAAAACCCTGCTTGCATAATATATAGGATGGATAAATTTGCCCTGCTTTTGCCCCAGCATCGCACCTACCGCAACATCACTCGCATCACACATTACCTCAAATGGCAAATTCCAATTAGGTGCGCAAAGAATGGGTGCTGAGATTAAAGCAGTTTTTAAAGTCTCAAAAGCCTTCCTACCATCTGCATTAAAGTCAAAAACATGATTAGTGCATAATAAGTTACAAAGAGGTTTACTGTTTTTAGAAAAATCCTTTATGAACCTCCTATAAAATCCAGCATGTCCTAAAAAACTCCGAATTCCCTTCACTGAATTCAGTGGCTCTAGTCTTTCAATCACCTCTATTTTTGCTATATCAACTTCTAGACCATTTTTAGAAATTTTATGTCCTAACACTATGCCCTCCTTCACCATGAAGTGGCATTTTTCCCAATTAAGAACTATATGGGTATCCTCACATCTTTTTAACACCTTTCCTAAATTATCTAAACAATCTTGAAAAGACCCTCCCAAAACTGAAAAATCGTCCATGAATACCTCAACAGTGGACTCAATCATATCAGGAAAAAATGCTAACATACACCGCTGAAATGTTGTTGGAGCATTGCAGAGGCCAAAAGGCATTCTCCTAAAAGCAAATGTCCCATAAGGACAGGTGAAAGTGGTTTTCTCCTGATCCTCAGGAGCAATAGTAATCTGGTTGTACCCAGAATAACCATCTAAGAAACAGTAATAGGCCTGACCAGCCAATCTATCCAACATCTGGTCAATAAATGGTAGAGGGAAATGGTCCTTACGGGTAGCTTTATTAAGCCTCCTGTAATCCATGCAAACCCTCCAGCCAGTTACTGTCCTGGTTGGAATTAATTCATTATCTTTATTGCTCACCACAGTGACACCTCCTTTCTTAGGAACACATTGGACATGGCTTACCCAATTGCTATCGACAATTGAATAAATGATCCCAGCATCCAACCATTTAATCACCTCATTTTTAACAACCTCTTTCATTGCAGGGTTAAGCCTTCTTTGCTGCTCAATACTCCTAAAGGATCCCTTCTCTAGAGTGATTTTGTGCATACAAAAAGATGGGCTAATTCCCTGAATATCAGCCAATGTCCAACCTATAGCCTTGCGGTATTGCTGCAGCAATTTTATTAAGGCCTCTTCATGCTCTGGCATTAAATCTGATGAAACAATAATGGGCAACGTCTCACTTTCCCCAAGATACACATACTTTAGATGATCCGGAAAGGGTTTCAAATCTAAAGTAGGTGCCTCAATCAGGGATGGCTTAATAGGAGGAGCCTTCCTTTAATCTAAATCTAAAGACTCAAAAACATCCTCACACCTACACAACTCTTTTTCATTTTTTCTTTCTAATGAACCAACTTCTAAATCTTCTACACTAATCTCTCCATGCTTTTCCGATTGCTTATCAGCCGAATCCTGTATTGCTGTCTCAATAACTGTGCTCTCCAGAATCCTAATGAAAGAGCAATCCTCCATTTCGTCTGGATATTTCATGGCTTTAAACACATTAAATTTTACTTCCTCATTACAGACTCTCATTGTTAATTCCCCTTTTTGAACTTCTATTAATGCCCTACCAGTAGCAAAAAATGGACGACCTAGAATAATTGGGACATCTTTATCAGCCTCATAGTTTAAAATAATAAAATCAACAGGAAATATGAATTTCTCCACTTTTACTAAGACATCCTCAATTTTACCCTCTGGATATGCGATAGACCTATCAGCTAATTGGAGTGTGACTGTGGTAGGCCTAGCTTCACCAATACCTAACTTCCGATAGACCGAAAGAGGCATAAGGTTAATGCTTGCGCCTAAATCACAGAGTGTTGTACCTAATTCTTTTCCACCTATAGACACATGTATGGTAAATGACCCTGGATCCTTAGCCTTGGGGGGTAGCCCATTCTTAAGAATAGCACTACACTCCTCAGTAAGAGATACAGTTTCAAATTCACCTAACCTTTTCTTTTTAGTCAAAATATCCTTAAGAAATTTAGCATAATTAGGCATTTGCTCAATAGCTTCTACTAAAGGGATATTTATATGCAATTGCTTAAGAATCTCTAAAAACTTTTTAAATTGACCATCCTGATTCTTAGGCTTTTGCCTTTGTGGAAAAGGTAGAGGTGGTACATAAGGTGGGGGCGGTACATAAGGTGGTTCCACATCTGGAACAGAACCAGATGCTCCAGCATTTTTATTGCTGCCTCCAGCACCCTGACCAGACTCCAACTCTTTTTCAACAATATCATTTTTATCACCATTTTTATCTATAACCTGGGTTTTACTAGGCTCGATTCTTTCTTCTAATGGCTTACCACTCCTAAGAGTTACTGCCTTTACCTGCTCCTTACCTTCCCTTCTAGGGTGTTCAGTATCTGATGGAAGTTTCCCTTGAGGCCTTGCCTTTAGCTCACTAGCTAGCTGACCCACTTGCAATTCCAGGGCTCTCATCGAAGCTTGATTACTTTGAATTGCGGCATCTGTACGAGTCATAAATTCTTTCATCATCGCCTCGAGAGAACTTCCCATATTTTGCTGGGGCGAAGCTTGCTTGTTTTGCTGGGGCAATACCTGCGCTTTAGCAAATCCCGGCTAGTTCGTCTTTTGTTTCGCTTGTACGTTATTTCCCTGACCTCCCTGTGAGAAGTTGGGGTGGTTGCGCCAACCTGGATTATAGAAGTTAGAATAAAGGTTGTTCCTCTGATTACCTACAAAAAACACAGAAGCTGGATTGCTGGGGCAAAACTCGTAGTTGTGGTCTTCACCACAATAGACACATGCTTCGTCTGTGACTTGGTTCACCACTGCTGTAGGCTTCATAGCTGGTGGCTGTTGATGACTAATCACTGTCACATTCTTAAGAGCGTTAGCAATCATAGCAAGATCAACCCTAATGGTGGACACACCATCAACCTCTAACACACTCTTAACCTTTTTATTCGTGCCTCTAACATCCGACCACTGACAACTATTAATAGATATTCTCTCTAAAATTTCATAAGCTTCATCAAAAGTTTTTGCCAAAAGGGCCCCTCCAGCCGAAGCATCGACCATACCTTGGGTTACTCCATTTAAACCATTGTAGAATGTTTCCATTTGAATACATTGAGGTAAACCATGGTGTGGGCACTTTCGCAAAAGCTCATTAAACCTCTCCCAAGCCTCACTAAAAGTCTCATCTTCAAGTTGCCTAAACCCTACTATTTCACTCCTTAATTTAGCATTTCTATTAGGCGGGAAATATTTACTCAAAAATTTTCCAGCTAACTCATCCCGCGTCCTAATTGATCCTGGAGCAAAAGAATTAAACCATGCCTTTGCTCCATCTCTAAGAGAATACGGGAACAAAGTTAATCTAAGGGCATCTCTAGGCACTCCTTGAATTACAAAAGAATCACTAACTCCTAGAAAAGAATTAAGATGTAAATGAGGGTCTTCAGATGTCAAACCATGGAATTGCCCCACAGTTTGCAACATCTGAAACATTACCGGTTTCATTTCAAAATTTGCCGCTTGGATTTGGGGACGTGCAATCCCTAGATTCAACTCATTAAACATTGGGACAACATATGCTCGAATGGCTCTGGTCCTATCGTTCGCTATCAGGATAGGATTCTCAACCTGATTATTTTGCTGCTCATTTTGCTCAAACAGCGGGTTTTGCTGCAACAACGGATTCTACTGGGGGTTTGCTGCTGCTGGGCCTTCAGGAACCTGCGGAAGTTGCAACACGTTCTCCATCTGGTTTCTCCGCTGCTCCCTCCTTCTGTTCCTAAATGTCCTTTCAATTTCCAGATAAAGCTCAAACCTTACCCCAGGCGGATCGCTCATGCAACAAACTCACACCTGCAAAAACAAAAGAAACAATCAAAAAGTTCTAGCACCAAACCATTAAAACACATACACAAAAATAGATCAGATAAAAATTTATTCAAGTCCCCGGCAACGGCGCCAAAAACTTGTTGGGCTCCTAGAGTGAGTAAAAATATGGTATAAAAGACTCTAGAATTCCTGTGCAAGTATACACAGTCTGCAGCAAGTAATATTATCAATCCGAGTCCTGAATTAGTTTCCACTCTACCTAATTTGTGTAACTTTCTAATGGTTTCAAATATGGTAAAATGATTTGGTTTTATAAGAATTATGCTGAGGCAAAATAAATGATAGAACAACGAGTAAACAAATAGATAGACAGATTGAAGACAGGCGCTGGTAGGATTTAGTGATTGCTCTAAAAGATGCTCTAGCAATATTATTGATCATGCATTTCTCGCAATATTATTAGCGGATTCCTCCTGGAACTCCGGATCTTTTGGGATATGTTTCAAACCAAATGAAGTGCGACCGATCAAGCACTAGGCAACTTGCTATCCCTAGCTCAGTCACTGGCGTTCACCAATACACAATGATCGTAGTGTAGATAACTGCCACACACTCCCTAAATCATCCCTGAAACTAGAGAGAGCTATTAACACCGGCTGGCCAGGCGGGCATAAAATGGTAATAAGCACAACAATTAACCAGAATGCTATAGTCAATATATTACTAAAGATGAAGCTCAACAATAACATTATTCCTACCAACACCTTAGCTACTTAGTTCATAATAGGCATGAAAATACAAATCATAATCTGAGTAGGCATATCCATAACCACAAGTTAATAAAGAAAATAAACACCTTAATCAACTTGCGGATGATGGTGTTCTTGATGATCTTCAATTTCTCTATCCTATTCGGCTTCCAAGGGAGAACATGGAATATCTTTGACTTTGATGGCTACTTCCTTTTATAGAAGGATGGGACAAGGTACCCAGCCTTTTCCCTATACTACATACCCTTTAGGCTAAAACTTGAACATTGATTCCCGTATGTCCCTACATACTAGTTCAAGCCTCATTCTATTAGCCTTGGATGTTTAGTTTATTGGATTAGGGTTATTAAGACAAGATATAATACAAACACTGAATAATACATCATTTTTATTAATGTTCGGTCAAATGTACATTTACTATCTACGAGTTTTAGGGCATAAAACCCAACAAACTCCCACTTGAACTAAAACTCAAGTTACAGGGAAAGTATATACAATATAATCCAAAGCTGGAAATAGTACATGTATGTTGTACATTACATAAAAGGTAAATATACAAAATACAATAAACTAGGGCATCGTTACACCCATTACACATCTCCCACTTGCCCTAGATTACGCTATATACAATCTCGTAGACCTAGACTTTCTAGATGACCCTCGAACACTTTAGCCGAGAGGGCCTTCGTAAACAGATCAACAATGTTGTGCTCGGAAGCGATCTTGGTCACGACCACATCTCTTCGTTACACAATCTAACGAATCAGATGATACTTCCTCTCTATGTGTTTACCTCTTTTGTGGCTGCGAGGTTCCTTTGAATTGGCTACAACCCCACTGTTGTCACAGTATAACGTAATGGGCAAGTTCATATTTGGAACAACTTCCTAATCTGTCAAGAACTTCCTTAGCCAAACAACTTCCTTAGCTGCTTCCCAAGCAGCTACATACTCAGCCTCCATCGTGGAGTCTGGTATGCATCCTTGCTTTATACTCCTCCAAACTACAGCTCCCCCGTTAAGGGTGAAAATTGACCCTGACGTAGATTTCCTAGAATCCTTGTCAGTTTGGAAGTCAAAGTCGGTGTAACCAGTGAGAACTAACTCTTTAGCCCCAAACACCAACATGTAATCCCTCGTTCTCCTAAGATACTTGAGGATTCCTTTAATGGTGGTCCAGTGGTCTAACCCTGGATTTGACTGATATCTGTTGACAATCCCTACAACATAACAAATGTCTGGCCTCGTGCATACCATGGCATACATTAAGCTACCCACTGCAGAGGCGTAGGGAATCCATCTCATATCCTCAACTTCTTGAGGTGTCTTAGGAGACTGTTCCTTAGAAAAGTGAACCCCATGCCTGAAAGGCAACAAACCCTTCTTGGAGTTCTGCATCGAATATCGAGCCAACATCTTGTCGATATACGTTGCTTGAGACTGAGCTAGCGTTTTGTTCTTTCTATCCCGAATAATCTGGATGCCAAGAACATACTGGGCCTCACCCAAATCTTTCATTTGGAATTGAGCTGCTAGCCATTCTTTTACGTCAGACAGATACCCTACATCATTCCCAATGAGTAGGATGTCGTCAACATAAAGTACGAGGAAAGCTACTTTATTCTTGTTGATCTTCTTGTATACACAAGGCTCATCAACATTCTGGTCAAAGCCAAAAGATTTGATCGCAGTATCAAATCTAATATTCCAAGATCGGGAAGCCTGTTTCAACCCATAAATGGATCGATTCAGTTTACAAACCTTTTGCTCCTGACCTTGGGTTATGAACCCTTCGGGTTGAGACATAAAAATAATCTCGTCAAGGTTGCCATTCAAAAAAGCTGTCTTGACATCCATTTGCCATATTTCATAGTCATAAAACGTGGCAATGGATAAGAGAATTCTTATGGATTTAAGCATAGCAACTGGAGAAAAAGTTTCTTCATAATCCACCCCTTCTCGTTGGGTATAACCCTTTGCTACGAGTCTGGCTTTGAAAGTCTGTACTTTCCTAGCAGCATCTCTTTTCCTCTTATAGATCCATTTACACCCAATGGGTTTGACCCCTTCAGGTGGATCTACAAGTTCCCAAACTTGATTGAAGTACATAGACTCCATCTCAAGGTCCATGGCTTTGGCCCACTCGTCCTTATCTACGTCATTCATTGCCTGACGATAAGACAATGGATCTTTTACGTCGTCATCAGGTATGACTACTTGTGTTTCCGTTAAACCCAAGTAGCGGTTAGGTTGTATCACAATCCTCCCACTGCGTCGAAGCTCTCCCACTACGTGAGGAGGACGAGATTGACGAGAAGAACTAGATTCTCCAATAACTCTTGTTGAAGGACCAGGTTCATCAACAACCCTTGTTGATCCTTCTGTAACTTCTCCTAATACTAACTTACTTCGTGGTTTATGATCTCGAATGTGGTCTTCCTCCAAGAAAGTTGCATTTGTCGATACAAATACTTTATTATCTTGAGGGTCGTAGAAAAGACCACCTCTCGTTTCTTTTGGGTACCCAACAAATTGGCACATTCTTGTACGTGATTCCAATTTCTTAGGATTTGTCACTAACACATGTGCAGGACAACCCCAGATACGAAAGTAACGCAAACTAGGTTGACGCCCCTTCCATAGCTCAAAAGGAGTTTCAGAAACACTTTTTGAGGGAATGTTGTTAAGAATATGTACAGCAGTCGCTACTGCATAGCCCCAAAACGAGCTAGGCAACTGAGCATAGCTCATCATAGATCGAACCATGTCCAACAAGGTTCTATTTCTCCTTTCTGATACACCATTCTGCTGAGGTGTACCAGGTGATGAGAGTTGTGATTGGATTCCATGTTCTATCATATAGTCCTGGAATCGCTGATCTAGATACTCTCCACCTCGATCTGATCGAAAAGTTTTAATCGTTTTACCTAACAGGTTTTCTACCTCAGCCTTAAACTCTTTGAACTTTTCAAGAGCCTCAGACTTATGGCCCATCAGGTACAAGTAACCGTATCGAGAATAATCATCTATGAAAGAGATGAAATATTCATAACCACCTCGAGCCTTTACATTCATTGGACCACAAAGATCTGAATGTATCAGTTCAAGTGGTTCTTTGGCCCTATAACCTTCTCCAGTAAAATGCCTCTTGGTCATTTTATCCTCGAGACACGATTCACAGGGTGGTAAAGATGTATCTTCTATATTAGTTAGAAGTCCATTTTTAACCAAACGATCGATCCGATCGATGTTAATATGACCAAGACGAAGGTGCCAAAGATACGTGTTGTTACTTAAAGGAGAAACCTTTTGGCTTTTGTTTTGTGTTTCGGCCGTTTTAAACATTTCATGACTTAAAATAGCCTTAGCATCAGTTGGTCTTAACACAAATAAATTATTCTCACGCTTAGCTGAACAAATATAAATTCCATTATTTGAAATTAAAGCTTCATTAAGCAAGAACGAAATTGAATAACATTGTTCAAGTAAAGCGGAAACAGAAATAAGGTTCCTTTTAATTCTAGGAACCATATACAAGTTCTCCAAAATTAAATACTTATTTCTAAAAAATAATTTTGTAGCTCCCACTGCACGAGCTAAAACGACGTCTCCTGTTCCAACCTTGAACGTCATTTCACCGTCTGCCAGCTGCTGGAAATCATTTCCCTGAAAAGAAGAACAAACATGAGTAGTGGCTCCCGAATCCAGTATCCAGGCGAACTCATCATGTTCTACGAGACAAGTCTCTAATACAAGTAAATCGAATTTACCTTCTTTTTCTCTTCTCTTCTCAGCAAGGTAGCGGGGACAGTTCTGCTTCCAATGACCATCTGCGTTGCAGTGGAAGCACCTGCCTTTGTCGGCCACGACCTTGGCCTTTCCCTTCCCTTGCACAACCTGTGCAGGAGCCTTCCCCTTATCTCCCTTCCTCTTCTGTATTTGCTTCGATGAAGAAGCCTGGGGTACAGATTTAGTCCCTGAGGATGAACCCTTCAGGAACTTATTTTTGGAATGGGCCACGTTGGCCTCTCCTTTAACCACATTTTTGCCCTTGCTTTTCTGCAAGGACTCATAAATCTGTAACTCCGAGAGGAGGGTAGTCGGGTTGAACTGAATCTTATTCATGCTTGCGATCGTCCTGAATGAGGGATAGCTCGCTGGAAGCGAGTGAAGGATGAACGCAACCTGACTGCGCTCGCAGACAACCCCGCCATTCGCCTTAGCTATATTGAATTGGTTAATCATGTCCAGGACGTGTTCCCGAATAGATTGACCTTCCTGCATCTTGGCATTGAAGACGTTCTTCAGGGCGTCATGGTGGAGCTGGTAGGACGAAAGTCCAAACATCTCCTGCAGGGAATTCATAATCTCCCTGGCAGTTTCCACGTTCTCGTAACGCTTGGCCAATACTTCAGATGAGCTGACTAGTTTGTAGACTTTGACCTTTTCATTGGCCTTAGTCCAGCGTTCGTGGGCGTCTTTTACTGCCTGAGCGGCAGTGCGAGGGGGAACAGGAGGACATTCCTCCGTTAAGACGAACCTAAGATCTTCTACCACGAGTATAGTGTTGAGATTAGATTTCCATTGTGGAAATTTTTCACCAGTGAGTTGTTCGTTTTTAAGCAAGGAAATAATAGAGGTAGACATTGCTGAAAAAACAAACAAGTGACCGTATTAGTTATCTTTGCCTTAACCCATCACACAAGCAATACAAACAATTGCTTACATCCAATCAATTTTGCAAACTAACAATCAAAGAACCCTAATAAAATTATGATTGTTTTTCGCAACGATGCTTTAAAGGTTTAGAAGAACAGCCACCGAAGGGTGATCAGTTGTTCCTCCTCTAAAATGAGACTCTTCTCAGTCAATTTCTAATACCAGAATAACTCATATTCCATTAGATATTAACCACCGTTGTTCGGTCAAGGATTTGTTAACAAATTAACTCCTCCCCGTAAGTGTAACCCTCCCACTTTCAGATCTCAGAGGAACGGACCAACAGGCTACCGTTAGGAAAGACAACTGTTGGTAATTAGCCTAAGCGATCCTATCCTATTCAGGAGTTCACGGTGTTCCGAATCCTATGATCAGGCCCTCCGAAGGGGTGGTTGCTCCAGGGCAACACGCAGGCAGATCATAGGAATCTCACGTTGTGACCTAGGGGTGGAGACCGAAGGATACGTTGACACGCGTCCCGCTCCCACTTACTATAGTTACTTTTCCCATTCACCTTGGTATTGACCCATGCAAACACTTTCTGAAGGGAGGCCGCTCTACGACGACACGAAGCCGATCATGGATCTCACGGTGTGAACTATACAGGGACGCAGGAGCAAAACTCGATTTAAATCAAGTTTTGTAATTTTCCTCCCACTAAAGTAACCTACCGGGTATTTTAGGGTTTGATTAGGCCTAGATAAATCCGGCTAAGTCATTTATCTAAGTCTAGTCCTATTATAACTATTATAATAAGACGTAATGTCTAGGTGTATTAAACCAATTTAATTTACCTAGCAACATTATTCTAACATTAACCTGAGATTAATTCAACTCCGGTATTCCAGATAAGTTCCCAGGTAGGAGGTGTTCCGTATACCGTCAACTTAAATACCTCTAATCCTTAGATAGAACTTCACTGGTAGAGTTCCCTTATAATCTTAGGAATGTTTGTCCTACTTAGTTCATTAAAACTATTTTAAAACTAAGTAAGATATTCTAATCCTATTAGAAAAATGATCTTAGGTCTAATTAATTTTAACTCATTAAAATTAATTCATTTTCCACCTAAGATCCTGTGTGAGCATGCATATCTTGATTATAGATTGATGGTTTCTAATCATTAATTTTAAACTATTTCAAAATTTTAACGATTAGCCCTATAATCATGCATACTATAGTTTAAATCAATTAACAATCATATTCTAATTAATCAAGTTTAAACTATACAACTGTGCATTGCATGATAATGAATATAACTCTTATATTAACCTATGGATGTATCATGCTCAATGCAACTTGATTTCGATTTATAATTAATAAACAATTTTATTATTGCCAATAATGGAAAATCACATAAGCATGCTGCAAAAAAATTATTTTTAATATAACTCTTATATTAAAACTATGTAATTGCATGCATCATACTATTCCATTTTCATGAATTTAATATAACTCAACTATATATTAAATAAATCATGAAAATTCATGCATTATCATCCAAATATTATAATCATATTATAACATACATAATGCATGAGCATGCTTTATATCCTAAGGTGGGATTAAAATTTAAATGACATCCACAAAGCATTTATATAGCGAATAAATCGGTTTAATTGGCCCCTAGGATAATTAAAGCAAAAATTACACTAATTAAAGCTTTAAAACTATCCTATTACATAAAGTTCAACTCCAAAACTGGTCTAGAATCCACGAACCGACCTGAACCACTTCGAACCGACCTTGAAAATCCCGAACCGCCCATGAACCGGGTTGAACCGGACGAACCAAACTACCCATTACAGTTTCAGCACACGTTTTCACGTAAAACAACCGCCGTATGAAATCGTGACAGCGTCGAGACGCTGGCGCGATTTCAACCATTCGTTGGGTGAAATCGCGACAGCGTCGAGACGCTGTAGGCCTTGCGTACCGACGCTGCTGCGTCTGGAGCTCGATTCTGGGCAAAAAATAGTGGCTGAACAGTTCCAATTGCCCTAGATTGATACTGCGTTCTTCACCGATCTTCAACCTATTTTAGACCCGGAGTGTACAGACTCGATTTCATGAATTAATGCCCAAAAACACAGGGGCCTATACAAATAATTGCATAAAAAAAAACTCATAAAATCTATGGCCAATTAAAACCCAAACAGTTTATCACAAAATTTAATACATACATTGGGCAAATCCCACCTTACAGCCAATCGCAAATCCCAAATGAATATTCAAAACACAATTTGGCTCTGATACCAATTGTAGGGATAATAGCCCTAACGCAACAGAAATGATCAGAGACTTAATCGGTTTAAATATCGATTTGGAAACCAATACGACGACAAACGAAACAAATTTACAGCAAACATATAAACAAAATACATGCTCTAAAACTCATAAAGCATGCTGAAAACAGAAAATAAAATTCTAGATCTAATCTAGAATTGGATCCTATTGATCCTAGTTCAAGAAAGAATTACCCTTGTAGAAATTCTTGAACGTTACGCCAAAAACTCTTGATTCTCCACCGAAATACAGCAGCAAAAACTCCTTTTCTTTGCTGGAAAATGATCACGAACAGCACCACCAAAACTGCACCTGTATTCTCTTAGGTGTGTGTGTTGACTGGCTTGTGGGAACCCAGATCTCTAAGGATTTTCTCTGGAATCGGCTCTGTATCCACAGAGGGAGAGCAAAAACGAGAGAGAGGGAGAGAGAGGCGTGAGAGTGGGAGATCCCAAAAACTGAATGTGACTGCTTCAATTAACCTATCGGTAAAGAGAAGCCACCTCACGCATAATATCAGGTAACTGAAATATCAGTTACCTGATATTTTTAATTAATTATAAAATTAAAAAATCATAATTTAAATTATAATTAATTAAATTTTAATTAATCAATATTAATTAAAATAACATTAATTTAAATCTAATTTAAATCAATGTCCATCTTATCTTATAGTTTAATTAAATCAAATTTAATTAAACTAAAACAATTAACTAATTCAAAATTAATTAATTTTAAAATAATAAAATTGAACATCATATATTCAATCATCATTATTCTCTCTCATAAAACTATAGTATTAATATACATCCAATGCACATTAATTATAACCTATAGTTTTAATATGAGTCAAATTCATATTTTAGTTTAATATTCGAACCCCTTCAAATACTTAATTCAACCTTAGAAATTTACCTCAACGCCCTTATAGAGCTACCGATGGGACCTGATGGACCTACAGATCAGAAGCTCCAATGATATGAGATTAGTTGGCTAAACTCATTAACCAAGTTAATCAATATTCGTTAACTGTGGTTCACTCCACTAAAGAACCACAACTGCACTCTTCTCACTGCAGATATATTTCTGTGTCCACGGATATCGACCGTCAACAGCAAGTTAGCCCTTCACGTGTGTTCGTACCCCAACTAGGTCAAATTACCGTTTTACCCCTGGGATACCTCTTTGTCCTTAAGTACCAGTGCTCCTCTAATGAACAACCTGTTTGAGGTCCGACAAACAAACAGAAATCCCTCTCGTGCCATAAAGAGGGTAGGGCCCATTGTTCAAGACCCGGAGACACCACTTAAGGGAACACACCTCTACTTACCCTAATATCGGGAAGGAGTGAATTCCATCTTGTAGGACTACGTTCCCAGCTCCCCACTCGGTCTTGTCCCCAAAATGGTAGGCTTATTGAGTCGACGAACATGCCACTCTCATCCGTACAAATCAAAGGACAATCCCTCATGGACAGGAGTCCATAATCCACTCAGGATTAAGGCCAAGTTGCCTAGGTCATCCTAGTGAAATAGAAACCGAGCTAACTAACGGTCTGGTCTTTGTGCAAACTCATTGCACAGGATACCCCCACTCGCATGTCAACTACATGAACGCGTTGGATCACTACGTTTGTATCAATATACAAAGCGGGCCGTATCCATAGTGTCACCAGGACAAGGTACCCACCCTTATCCCTATACTACAGACCCTTTAGGCTAAAACTTGAACATTGATCCCCGTATGTCCCTACATACTAGTTCAAGCCTCATTCTTTTAGCTTTGGATGTTTAGTTTATTGGATTAGGGTTATTAAGACAAGATATAATACAAACACTGAATAATACATCACTTTTATGAATGTTCGGTCAAATGTACATTTACTATCTACGAGTTTTAGGGCATAAAACCCAACATTCCGACCATATTTGGTTGGATCCAAAGTCACAGTGTTCACGGATCATGCAACAATAAGGTATTTAATGTCTAAGAAAGGTGCAAAGCCTAGACTAATTCGTTGGGTTTTATTATTGCAGGAGTTCGACTTAGAGATAAAGGATAAGAAGGGATCAGAAAATGTCATTGCAGATCACTTGTCTCTCCTTGATCCATCATCATCTTTGTTGGAGCAATCTGCCATTTCAAATTCTTTTCTAGATGAACAGCTTTTTGTTGTTGAGGTAAAGGTAGTCAGGGATGTCCCTTGGTATGTTAATATTGCCAACTTTTTGGTAAAGGGAGTCACTCCTATTGACATGGACTAGAGGCAGAAGAAAAAGTTTAAGCATGATGCAAATTTTTTCTATTGGGATGAGCCATTTATGTATAAGCAATGCTCTGACGGTATTATTCGTAGGTGTGTTTCAGGTGATGAAGCAAAGGAAATCCTGGAGAAATGTCACTCTTCGCCGTATGGAGGTCATTTCAGCGGTCAGAGGACAACTATGAAGATTTTGCACTGTGGATTCTTCTGGCCTACCTTATTCAAGGATGCCCATTGGTTTTACAAGCAATGTGATGCTTGCCAAAGGAGAGGAAACTTGGGCCCTAGAGATGAAATGCCTCTTACTTACATTTTAGAAGTTGAATTATTCGATGTATGGGGTATTGATTTTATGGGGCCATTTCCCCCTTTTAATGGCAATGTTTTTATCTTATTGGCAGTTGATTATGTGTCCAAGTGGGTGGAGGCCATCGCATGCCATCAGAGTGATGCCAAGACAGTTGCAAGGTTTCTTCAATCGCACATCTTTGCGCGGTTTGGGACACCTAGAGCTCTAGTGAGTGATGAGGGTACACATTTTGTTAATAATATCTTAACTAAGCTATTAGCTAAGTATGAGATTAAGCATAAGATAGGTACTCCTTATCACCCACAAGCAAATGGTCAAGTTGAAATTAGTAATAGGGAAATTAAAGCGATTCTAGAGAAAGTAGTCCATCCATCTAGAAAGGATTGGTCTTTTAGGTTGGATGAGGCTCTTTGGGCTTATAGGACAGCCTATAAGACTCCTCTAGGTATGTCTCCCTATAGGTTAGTATATGGGAAAGCTTGTCATTTACCATTAGAGCTAGAGCATAAAACATTTTGGGCTTTGAAAAAGTTAAATTTTGATCTGAGTCGTGCAGGAGCAATAAGAATGCTGCAGCTTAATGAATTAGAGGAATTTCGCCAATTTTCTTATGAAAATGCGAAAATGTATAAAGAAAAGACGAATCTGTGGCATGACAAGAAAATTAAATCT
Organism: Luffa acutangula; assembly: GCA_036850905.1. Lineage (NCBI taxonomy): Eukaryota > Viridiplantae > Streptophyta > Magnoliopsida > Cucurbitales > Cucurbitaceae > Luffa > Luffa acutangula. Next base: position 34,660,003 of record CM072099.1, read on the forward strand.
AAAGAGTTTGTCAAGGGTCAGAAAGTCTTGCTTTATAATTCTAGATTGAAATTATTTCCTAGGAAGCTAAAATCTAAATGGTCAGGACCGTTTGTTGTGATTGAGGTTTTTCCCCATGGAGCAATTACTTTGTAGGATGAAAAAGATGGGAGAATGTTCAAGGTGAATGGACAACGTGTGAAACATTATTGGGGTGAGGAGTTTCAGTCGAAATATCCTTCCCTAAGGTAGATTGATGATTGAGAAAGCAAGATGTTTGCGGGAGAATTTTACAGAGCAATATTTTGAGCTCCCAGTGTTTGTTTTTATTTTTCGCTAATTCGTTTTTAAATTCGATAAGGTTAGATTTGGTTTGATTGAATTTTTGCATGGTTGATTTTAATTTCGTTGATATTTCTAATTTTGTGGAATTTATTTTGTAGATTTGATTTCGCTTTGAATTTTATTTGATTTTATTCTGATTTTATTTTCGGTTTATGTAAATTATCTTTGAATTATCTCTTAATTAGTTTAAATTAGATTTTGTTAGATTTTAGTTTAAATTTAGATTTTATTTTCAGTTATTTGTAATTCTGTTAAGTTTAGTTTTAATAAACGTTTCTCTCTAATTTATTCGGCTTCAATTGAAAATAAGATTTGATTTTAGCGGTTTATTTAAATTCGAATTTAATGATGTGATCTTTGATTTTGAATTGTGAGTCTCGATCCAAGATTCCTCAAGTTCAGAAGGTTGTTGCGGCAAAGTTAAAGCTGAAGCAAATTTTTTGTCCGAATATGAAGGATTTTATTGTGAGTTAATTATTTTTACCGTTGGGATTTTTGAATTTCTGTGGGCAGGTAAATTGCAGGGATGCTGCCACTTGTCGCGCAGGGATAATCCAACGGTTTAGCCTTTGACAGCACACAGTTATTTACCATGGATGATTGAAATTCAAAGATTTTACCGTTGGGGATTTGATTTGCAAATTAAATTTGAACGGTAAACCCATTTAATACGGAGCAAAATCTTTCGGTTACAATTTGATTTGCTGTAGCTATTTATTCACAAACCTCCGGTAAGTTCTTCTCACTTCATCTTCTTGATTCATCCCTTGCCATTTGTATTTTTCTTTCGTTCTCTGTGTGCGATATAAAATTCCTTTTGAAACTCTTCAATGGCTAAAACGAGAGCGAGAAAAGAGAGAGATAACGAGGAAGCGGAGGTACCCGTTACCCCCGAAGTTCAGAAGGTAAAAACGAAGAAAAAAAGAACGCCAGAGGAAAAAGAAGCCAAGAAAAGGAGAAGGCAACAAAGGGCTACGAAACAAGAAGAAGTCCAAGAGGCAACAGAGGTTGTTGCTGCCACAGTGGTTGAAGAAGACCCACAAGAACCAAAAGAACAGAACGCAGAGGAGGCTGAGTAGAGAGTTGCGGATACAGAAGAAGTTCGAGAGGAGGTTCGAGAAATGCAGGATGAGGATGTGAGAAAAGAACGTGCAGAGGTTGTGCCTGAAGGAGATAATGAGCCAGTGTAGGAGGCTCGGGTGGAGGTGGTCATGCCGGAGGTGCCCAGACGTCGCCGAATTAAGCAGAAGGCTGGGCGTATTCAAGTGATTAGGACTGATACCCCGTCACCACCATCATCAGATTCTGAGGGAGAGAAGGCAAAGCAAGAGGAACGAGAGAAAAAAGAAGCTAAAGAAAAGGCGAGGGAAGAAGTAGAGAAGAAGGTTGAGGAAGAGCGGTTGCTCAAGCGAAGGGCGGAAAAGGGCAAAAATATTGCTGAAGCATCGGAGGAACACGATGAAATACAAGAACAACAGTTACCATTTGATCGCTTCGACAACAATTTTGCCAGAGCAAAATACGCTGAGCTTCTGAAAAGAGATTTCTTATTTGAGCGGGGATTCAGCGGTGATCTTCCGCATTTTTTGAGGACCGGTATTGCAGACCACGACTGGGAGTTGTTTTATGTGAAGCCTGAGTCTGTAAACGCGCAGGTGGTGCGCGAATTTTATGCTAACATTGACAAAGAAGATGGTTTCCAGGTGATTGTCTGAGGAATCGAAGTGGATTGGAGTCCTAGTGCTATCAATGCAGTGTATAATCTTCGAAACTTCCCCCATGCGGCATATAATGAGATGGTTGTAGCGCCATCTAATGAGCAGTTAAGTGATGTTGTGCGGGAGGTAGGTATTGAAGGAGCACAGTGGCAGCTATCCAAGACTTAGAAGAGGACATTCCAGTCGGCTTATTTGAAAAGGGAAGCGAACACGTGGATGGGATTTATCAGACAGAGGATGCTTCCGACGACACACGACTCGACAGTCTCCAGGGAACGAGTTCTTCTAGCTTTTGCAATTTTGCGGTCGCTCAGCATTGACGTAGGGAGGATCATTGCTAGTGAAATTTCTGGATGTTGGAAAAAGAAAGTGGGGAAACTGTTCTTTCCGAACACAATCACGATGCTTTGCAGAATAGCAGGGGTTCCAGTGGATGAGGGAGATGTGATTTTGTTTTACAAGGGAATCATTGACACACCCAATTTGGCACGGCTCCAGCATATGCAGGAGGTACGTCAAGGTGGGCTTATCTACGACATCAACTCGATTCTAGAACAACTGGCACTTTCGGCCAGTAGGCAAGAGTTTGCCGAAAGGCAAACTTTAACCTTCTGGAACTATGTTATGAATCGTGATGCCAACTTAAAGAAGACGCTGCAAGAGAATTTTTCAAAACCATATCCAACCCTTCCAGCATTCCCTGAGGATCTGTTGAACCCCTGGATTCCGCCCCCACCCGTTGAACGAGAAGGAGATGATGATCAAGAGCAGGGTCATGAAGATTGATGGATGAGATGAACGAGCATTTCTTTTGTTCCTATATTTTGTTTGCTCGTGCATATCTGACCCTATTTGATGTTATGTTTGATTGTTTCTTTTTTTTTTTCTGCTTCTAAAAAATATCTCTGTTTTTCTAATTTCTTAATGTTCTTAATGAAATTTCTAGATGTTTTTGTTCTATTAGCATTGAGTAACTCTAACTTAACTAATTTTCTTCTGAATTTTTGAAGCTTGGACTGGTTAAGCTTAACTAGCTCAAGGTATTCTGATATCTAGAAACCTTTTGCTTGAGCATTTCTTCTAGCCTAGTCTGTTGCTGCGACAAAGAAGATTTTGGAGGTAGTGTTGACTTTTATGATCCACTTTAAGCTTAGTTCTAGTCCCACGCTTAGTCTAAAATTCAGAGAGAAAAATTTAAGTTTGGGGGTATAATTGTAAAAATAACGATTCATTGGGGACAATGAATAATTCAAGTTTGGGGGACTTTTTGCTACCCCAATTGTTTTGCTCGAGCATTCATCTCCTTCATTTAAAAATTTGCTAGGTTGTTGAGTAACCGGGGACATTTGTGATACCCACAGTTTGTCTTTGCGTCAAAAGATGACCTAGGAAGTGTGGAAAAAATGAGAGAATTATTATTTGCTGAAAAAAAAAATTGTTGAAAATTTTGCTGAGAAAATTCATGGAGCAAAAGTTTTGAAGGATGAATGATGATCCAACAGTTTTTCTGTCTCCCAGAACTTAGATGAGCTTCATCATAAAATGTTGTCATTCTGAGGGGCAAGAGATAGAATAACTAAGGATTTTTTAGCTTTATAAAGAGTATTGAGTCTAGTTGGTGATGAGTTTGAGGCAAGGGTGTACTGCACTATAAAGTGGGTCATCCAATGCTAAAAAACTTATGGCTGTAGGGTTGCTTCAAGTCTGAAGAACGAGAATATAAACCCCTTGAGAATATGTTTTGAATGTCTGATAATAAAGCTAAGCTGTGGTAAGTTCTTAGAATTGAGTTAAAAGTGGTGATTATTTGTCCATGCCGGAGGGATTGTTTTGCTGCAGCAAAGCTTGGTTTTGCAGAGTGCACAGGTAAAGGTCAAAGGTAGTGTTGGACTGCCTATTTGATTAAGCTATTCTTTGTCTAATGTTTTGAATTTTTGAAGGAAGGTTGGTTAATATTGCTCAGGACGTGCAATAATTCAAGTTTGGGGGTGTGATAACTACCCAAAAGGTAGTTATTTAGGCCTCATTTATATAGGGATTTGTGTGTCTTTTGTGCTTAATAGGGTTGGTTGTAGATAGATATTACATGTTTTAACCCATTTGGAAGAATGAAAGCTTTGGAAATCATTTTGTGCAGAATCTGTTGCTGGGCGACTGGAGGGAGCAAATTTTGTGATGCAGCAAAACTGGGAGCAGAACTGCCACAGCACAGCTCGTTAGCCAACTTCATGAACCGACTTCTGTTGAGTTATTCTCGGGATAAAGGAGCAAGGAGAGCCCTACACATGTCCAGGTTGACCTAATTCAAGCCTCCTATCCTTCTATTAAAGGGAGTAGTCGCCTAAGTCAAAATCATTCCACTTTTGGGAGAAAACATTCCATTCTTGGAAAGTTCCTTCCATCTTTGGGAGCCGAATAGGGAAGAGAGATTGGAGACCACATAGAAGACCATCATTGCAAGCTGATCGAGGAGATTAGTATTTCCTTTTATTATCTTGTAGTCATGGATATGCTTACTCAGATTGTAATTTGTGTCTCCATGCATATTATGAACTAAGTAGCTTAGGCGTTGGTTAGGAACAATGTGATTGTCGTGCTTAACTTTAGTAATATGTATTGATTATTGCATCTTGGTTAATTGTTGAGCTTGTTTCTATTTTATGCCCGCCTGGCCAGCCGGTATGAATACCTCTCTCTAGTTTCAGGGATGATTTAGAGAGTGTGTGGCGAATAATCACACAACGATCATTGTGTATTGGTGAACGCCAGTGACTGAGCTAGGGATAGCCAGTTGGCTAGTGCTTGATCGGTCGTACTTCATTGGGGTTGAAACACATTCCAAAAGATTCGGAGTTTCGGGAGGAATCCGCTAATAATACTCCGAGAGTTTGCATGATCAATAATATTGCTAAAGCATCTTTTAAAACAATTACTGAATCCTGACCAGCGCCTGTTTCTAATCTGTCTGCCTATTTGTTTATTCTTTGTTCTGTCATTTATTTTGCTTCAGCATTATTCTTATAAAAACCAATCATTTTTACCAACTTTGAAACCATTCAAGAGTTATACAAAATAGATAAAGTGGAAGCTAATTCAGGCCTTGGATTGATAATACTTATTACTTGTTGAGGACTGTGTATACTTGCACAGAGTTCTAGAGCAGTTTTTAGATCATAATTTTACTCACTCTAGGAACCCAATAGCAGTCAAAATACTTCATACAATTTCTGAGATTCGTGTACCCGACTTGGATTCTCTTAAGGAAATTGTAAGTGTGTATTTCAAGAAGGTAGAGAAGTATAACAAGTTGCAGTCGTCATTTTCTTCTCAATTAACTTTGGAGAGTAAGAATCGCCAACTGGAAGAGACTAGGTTTAGCTTGGAGAAGATACTATACAGTGAAAGTGAACTACTCACCGCGAAAGGTTCACTTCAGCAACAACATCTGCAAACATTGCGAGAAGAAGAAGAATTGGAAGCTAGGCTTGATACTGTGAAAGCTAAGCGAGTTGAGATTTCTAAGTCGATTATCGAGAAAGAGGATCTTTTAAAATAAAATCAACTTGAGGCTTCCAAACTGCAAGGAACTATAAGTAGTATTGAAGATGCCCATGTCCTTACTGATGCTGATGCTAAAACTCTGACGATACTTCGTGGAATGTTGGAAGATGCACAAGAAAAGTTGAAGAACTACAAGTGGATACCATGATCAGACTTCATTTTTTTTTTTTATCATTGTAGGACTTTTTTTATTATTATATTTTTTTCATCGATGATATCTCCATTTTTTTTTTGTAATAGGCAATATTTTTTTTATTCAACATCATACTTGTTTCGCACAAGAAAAGTTGGAAGATGCACAAGAAAAGTTGAAGAACTACAAGTGGATACCATGATCAGACTTCATTTTTTTTTTATCATTGTAGGACTTTTTTTATTATTATATTTTTTTCATCGATGATATCTCCATTTTCTTTTTGTAATAGGCAATATTTTTTTTTATTCAACATCATACTTGTTTCGCATAATGGAATAATGATTTGTTTTTTTTAATTTTATGGACTGAGCTTAAAGTTTCCTTTAAGTTGCCTACGTACCCGTTAATCGACGGGACCAAGTCATAACGTAGTTCAGAGTACAAATTTGATTTTTTTTTGCCGTTCACCTTTTTAACTCATGCGGGCTAGGAGTTTCATGCAGTTTAGGCTCTTGCGATACGGAGCATTACATTTCACGCATAAAACTTTTTAAGAAATTTGCCATTTATCGGGCCTATTCTTAATCCGTCTTTATCCACGATCTTGTACGCTCCATTTGTGTAGACTTCTTTGACGACGTAGGGTCCATCTCATTTAGGTGTGAACTTGTTCCCTGTGTGTCGTGTCGTGATGATGGGTCTTTGAACAGCTAGCACAAGATCACCAACTTGAAATGATCGAAGCTTCACATTCTTGTCAAAAGCTTTAGACATCTGTGCTTGGTAGTATTCCAAAGTTTGCTGAGCCTCTAACCTTCTTTCATCAAGTGCTTCTAACTCTTGAAGGCGCAACCTAGCATTATCTTCCGCTGTCAACCCTTCTTGGACAGTCATCCTTAATGAGGGAATCTCTCTTTCTAACAGGAGCACTGTTGGGTTTTATGCCCTAAAACTCGTAGATCGTAAATGTACATTTGACCGAACATTAATAAAAGTGATGTATTATTCAATGTTTGTATTATATCGTGTCTTATTAACCCTAATCCAATAAACTAAACATCCAAGGCTAATAGAAGGAGGCTTGAACTAGTATGTAGGGATATACGGGGATCAATGTTCAAGTTTTAGCCTAAAGGGTCTGTAGTATAGGGATAAGGCTGGGTACCTTATCCTAGTGACACTATGGATACGACCCGCTTTGTATATTGATACAAACGTAATGATCCAACGCGTTCATGTAGTTGACATGCGAGTGGGGGTATCCTGTGCAATGAGTTTGCACAAAGACCGGACCGCGAAATAGTTTACCACTAACTTTAAAACCGTTAGTTAGCTCGGTTTCTATTTCACAAGGATGACCTAGGCAACTTGGCCTTAATCCTGAGTGGATTATGGACTCCTGTCCATGAGGGATTGTCCTTTGATTTGTACGGGTGAGAGTGGCCTGTTCGCCGACTCAATAAGCCTACCATTTTGGAGACAAGACCGAGTGGGGAGCTGGGAACGTAGTCTTACAAGATGGAATTCACTCCTTCTCAATATTAGGGTAAGTAGAGGTGTGTTCTCTTAAGTGGTGTCTCTGGGTCTTGAAAAGTGGGCCCTACCCTTGTTATGGTACGAGAGGGATTTTTGTTTGTTGGTTGGACCTCAAACAGGTTGTTCATTAGAGGAGCACTGGTACTTAAGGACAAAGAGGTAGCCTAGGGGTAAAACGGTAATTTGACCTAGCTGGGGTACGAACACATGTGAAGGGCTAACTTGCTGTTGATGGTCAATATCTGTGGACACAGAAATATATATGCAGTGAGAAGAGTGCAGCCGTGGTTCTTTAGTGGAGTGAACTACGGTTAACGAATATTGATTAACTTGGTTAATGAGTTTAGCCAATTAATCTCATATCGTTGGAGCTTCTGATCTGTAGGTCAATTAGGTCCCACTGGTAGCTCATTTAGGGTGTTGAGGTAAAATTCTAAGGAAGGATTGAATATTCGAAGGTGTTCGAATATTAAGCTAAAATATGAATTTGATTCATATTAAAACTATATGTTATAATTAATGTGCATTGGATGTATATTAATACTATAGTTTTATGAGAGAGAATAATAATTCAATATATGATGTTCAATTTTATTATTATTTTTGGAATTAATTAATTTTGAATGAATTAATTAATTTAGTTTAATTAAATTTGATTTAATTAAACTATAGGTTAAAGAGGGATATTAATTTAAATAAGATTTAAATTAATGTTGTTTTAATTAATATTGATTAATTATAGTTTAATTAATTATAATTTAAATTTGAATTTTAAATTTATAATTAATTGAAAATATCAGGTAACTTATTGTGCAGTTACCTGAAGTTATGCGTGTAGTTGCCCTAATTTTACTCTGTTGAACGATAGGTAAAAGGGTGATGTGATTTGGGCAGTTGAATCATTTTGTGACTCACACAATCCCTTTCTCTCTCTTGCTCTCTCGTCTTCTCCCTCTCTGTGATCTACAGAAAGAAAACCCTCCAGTGAATCCTAAGAATTCTTTTGCTCCCATAAGCTCCCAACGCGAAATCCTTTTCGAGAATACCGGTGCAACTACATGGTGGTGTTCAAGGTTGATTTCCAGCGAGATAAAGTTCATATTTGCTTTTGTTTTTTAGAGGAACTCGAGGAACAACTTGGTGAAACGATCAAGAAACTCTTCAAGGGTAAGGTTTCTTGAAACCTTGGATCATTAGGATCCTATCTTGATTAGATCTAGTTTTTTCTTTAAGTTTATGCATGTTTTATATCTATTTTACAGCATGTATATTTCTTAATCTTACTGTAAATTATTTCTTTTTGCTGTCGTATTGGTTTCCCAATCGATATTCAAACCGATAAGGTCTCAGATTGTTTCCGCTGCGCTAGGGCTTTAATCCCTGCAATTGGTATCAGAGCAAAATCGTGTTTTTGAATGTTGATTTGGGAATTGCGATTGGCTATAAGGTGGGATTTAATTGCATTTTGAATGTATGGTTTGCTGTGAACTGTGTAGGTTTAATTGGCCATAAATTTATGATTATTTTGATTTGACCAAATGTAAGGGCCCCTGTGTTTTTTGGGCAATTATTCATAAATTTTGGAGTCTGTAAGTCCGGGTCTAGTTTAGGCATGAGATTTGTGAAGAACACGATACAATTTGAGGCCAATTGGGAGAAATCAGTCGCTGTTCTTCCCAGAAAAATGCTCCAGACGCGTTAGCGTCGGGACGCTAGGCGTTAAGCATCTCAACGCTATCGCGATTTCACGCTGCAGACGAGTTGAAATCGCGTCAGCGTCGGAACGTTGTTCCTTAAGCGTCTCGACGTTGTCACGATTTCGTGCGGCAGTTCGTTTTTACGTGGAGACGTGGGAGAAACCCTAACTGCTGGTTCAGTTCGCGAGAATGGGTTGAGCTGAGACCCGTTTGGTCCGGTTCAACCCGTTTTTGGTTCGGTTTGAAGCGGTTCGGGTCGGTTCGTGCTTGTTGGTCCGGTTTTGGAGCTGCAGACTCTTGTAATAGGATAGATTATTTGCTTTCTTAGTGTAATTAAGCTTTATTCTATCCTAGGGGCCAATTAAACCGGTTCATTAGCTATTTAAATGCTTTGTGGATGTCATTTAAATTTTAATCCCACCTTAGCATATAAAGCATGCTCATGCATTATGTATGTTATAATGTGATTATAATATTTGGATGATAATGCATGGATTTTCATGATTTATTTAATATATGGTTGAGTTATATTAAATTCATGAAAATGGAAAAGTATGATGCATGCAATTACATAGAGTTAATATAAGAGTTATATTAAAATGAATTGTTTGCAGCATGCTTATATGATTTACCATTTTTGGCAACAATAAAATTGTTTATTTATTAAAAATGGAAATCAAGTTGCATTGAGCATGATACATCCATAGGTTAATATAAGAGTTATATTAATTTCATGGAATGTAAAGTTATATAGTTTAAATTTGATTAATTAGAATATGATTGTTAATTGATTTAAACTATAGTATGCATGATTATAGGGCTAATCATTAAATTTTTGAAATAGTTTAAAATTTATGATTAGAAACCGTCAATCTATAATCAAGATATGCATGCTAACATAGGATCTTAGGTTTAAAATGAATTAATTTTAATGAGTTAAAATTAATTAGACCTAAGATCATTTTCTAATAGGATTAGAAATTCTTACTTAGTTTTAATGAACTAAGTAGGACAAACATTCCTTTGATTATAAGGGAACTCTACCAGTGAAGTTCTGTCTAAGGATTGGAGGTATTTAAGTTGACGGTATACGGAAGACCTCCTACCTGGGAACTGATCTGGAACACCAGAGTTGAATTAATCACATGCTAATGTTAGAATAATGTCGCTAGGTAAATTAAATTGGTTTAATACACCTAGACATTAGGTCTTATTATAATAGTTATAATAGGACTAGACTTAGATAAATGACTTAGCCAGATTTATCTAGGTCTAATCAAACCCTAAAATATCTGATAGGTTACTTTAGTGGGAGGAAAATTACAAAACTTGATTTAAATCGAGTTTTGCTCCTGCGTCCCTGTATAGTTCACACCCTGAGATCCATGCTCGGCTTCGTGTCATCGTAGAGCGGCCTCCCTTCGGAGAGTGTTTGCATGGGTCAATACCAAGGTGAATGGGGAAAGTAACTATAGCAAGTGGGAGCGGGACGCGTGTCAACGTATCCTTCGGTCTCCACCCCTAGGTCACAACGTGAGATTCCTATGATCAGCCTGTGTGTTGCCCTGGAGCAACCATCCCTTCGGAGGGCCTGATCATAGGATTCAGAACACCGTGAACTCCTGAATAGGATAGGGTCGCTTTGGCTAATTACCAACAGTTGTCTTTCCTAACAGTAGCCTGTTGGTTCGTGCCTTTGAGATCTGAAAGTGGGAGGGTTACACTTACGGGGAGGAGTTAATTGTTAACAAATCCTTGACCGAACATCGGTGGTTAATATCTAATGGAATATGAGTTATTCTGGTATGAGAAATTGACTGAGAAGAGTCTCATTTTAGAGGAGGAACAACTGATCACCCTTCGGTGGCTGTTCTTCTAAACCTCTAAAGCATCGTTGCGAAACACAATCATAGTTTTATTAGGGTTCTTTGATTGTTTGTTTGCAAAATTAATTGGATGTATGCAATTGTTTGTATTGCTTGTGTGATGGGTTAAGGCAACGATAACTAATACGGTCAATTTTTTGTTTTTCCAGCAATGTCTTCCTCCATTATTTCCTTGCTTAAAAACGAACAACTTACTGGCGAAAACTTTCCACAATGGAAATCAAACTTAAATACCATACTCGTGGTTGAGGATTTAAGGTTCGTCTTTACGGAGGAATGTCCTCCTGTTCCCCCTCACACTGCCGCTCAGGCAGTAAAAGACGCCTACGAACGCTGGACTAAGGCCAATGAAAAGGTCAAAGTCTACATATTGGTCAGCTTATCTGAAGTATTGGCCAAGCGTTACGAGAACGTGGAAACTGCCATGGAGATTATGAATTCCCTGCATGAGATGTTTGGACTTCCATCCTATTAGCTCCACCACGATGCCTTGAAGAACGTCTTCAATGCCATGATGCAGGAAGGTCAATCTGTTCGGGAACACGTCCTCGACATGATTAACCAATTCAATATAGCTGAGGCAAATGGCGGGGTTGTCTGCGAGCGTAGTCAGGTTGCGTTCATCCTTCACTCGCTCCCAGCGAGCTATCTGTCTTCCAGGACGAACGTGAGCATGAATAAGATCCAATTCAACCTGACTACCCTCCTCTCGAAGTTACAGATTTATGAGTCCTTGAAAAAAAGCAAGGGCAAAAATGTGGTTAAAGGATGGGCCAATGTGGCCCATTCCAAAAAGAAGTTCCTCAAGGGTTTATCCTTGGGGACTAAATCTGTACCTCAAGCTTCTTCATCGAAGAAAATTCAGAAGAGGAAGGGAGACAAGGGGAAGGCTCCTGCACAGGCTGTGCAAGGGAAGGGAAAGGCCAAGGTCGTGGCCGACAAAGGCAGGTGCTTCCACTGCAACGCAGATGGTCATTGGAAGCGGAACTGTCCCCGTTACCTTGCTGAGAAGAAGAGAGAAAAAGAAGGTAAATTCGATTTACTTGTTTTAGAGACTTGTCTCGTTGAACATGATGAGTTCGCCTGGATATTCGATTCGGGAGCCACTAATCATGTTTGCTCTTCTTTTCAGGGAAATGATTTCCAACAACTCACAGACGGTGAAATGACGCTCAAGGTTGGAACAGGAGAGGTCGTTTCAGCTCGTGCAGTGGGAGCTACAAAATTATTCTTTAGAAATAAGTTTTTAATTTTGGAGAACTTGTTTTTGGTTCCTCGAATTAAAAGGAACCTTATTTCTGTTTCCGCTTTGTTAGAACAAGAATACTCTGTTTCCTTTCAGCTTAATGAAGCAATTATTTCAAGGAATGGTATTTATATATGTTCTGCTTAGCGTGAGAATAATTTGTTTGTGTTAAGATCAACTGATGCTAAGGCGACTTTAAGTCATGAAATGTTTAAAACGGCCGAAACGCAAAACAAAAGGCAAAAGTTTTCTCCTTTGAGTAACAAAACGTATCTTTGGCACCTTCGTCTTGGTCATATTAACATCGATCGGATCGATTGTTTGGTTAAAAATAGGCTTCTAACTGATGTAGAAGATACATTGTTACCACCCTGTGAATCGTGTCTTGAGGGTAAAATGACCAAGAGGCCTTTTACTGGAAAAGGTTATAGGGCCAAAGAACCACTTGAACTGATACATTCGGATCTTTATGGTCCAATGAATGTAAAGGCTTGAGGTGGTTATGAATATTTCATCTCTTTCATAGATGATTATTCTCGATACAGTTACTTGTACTTGATGGGCCATAAGTCTGAGGCTCTTGAAAAGTTCAAAGAGTTTAAGGCTGAGGTAGAAAACCTGTTAGGTAAAACTATTAAAATTCTTCGATCAGATCGAGGTGGAGAGTATTTGGATAAGAGATTCTAGGACTATATGATAGAACATGGAATCCAATCTCAACTCTCAGCACCTGGTAGACCTCAGCAGAATGGTGTATCAGAAAGGAGAAATAGAACCTTGTTAGACATGGTTCGATCTATGATGAGCTATGCTCAGTTGCCTAGCTTGTTTTGGGGGTATGCAGTAGCGATTGCAGTACATATTCTTAACAACATTCCCTCAAAGAGTGTTTCTGAAACTCCTTTTGAGCTATGGAAGGGGCGTAAACCTAGTTTGCGTTATTTTCGTATCTGGGGTTTAAAGGGAATAAAAGTCCCCACGCAGCGGAAGCACATCGATTGGACCTTACGCCGTATATTAATTAACATTAAAATACCGTTACGAAAACTCAATCAAACTTTAAACACTCTTTAAAGTTGTTGGAAAATAAGTTTAAACATGCTGAAAAATAATTCCAAATTTATTTCATGCTTTTCTAAAGAAAAGGCACTACTACAAAAATGGCTTTTAATGACGGACGGAAAAAAATTCGCGGACCTTTTAATGACGGACGAAAAACGCACGGCCTTTTAATGTCGAACGCGCGTTTTTAAAAAAAATTTGGACTTTTAATGACGGGCATTGCCCGTCATTAAAAGTTTATTTTTAATGACGGGCAATGCCCGTCATTAAAAGTGTGTGTGTGTGTGTGTTTTTTTTAATTTTTAAAAACGGTACATTTTTTAAATTAAATTTCTCTTCCCCAACCTGAACTTTCTCTCTCCCCGAAAAAACCCTAACACTTTTCTCCCTCGCGTGCCTCTTTCCCCTTCCTCTCAATATCCCTCTTGTCTTCTCCTAGATCAATCGCACCAACACCACCAAGTCGCCGCAGGTCGCTTCCAAATGCTTTTGGTTTCTTGTTGGTTTCTTTAAATTATTGGAGTGTGGACATTTATCAAAAGAAAAAAGAAAAATTGAAAGCTTTCATGTGAGGGAGAAAGCCCAAAAGGAGACCCTGGTTCTGGCTTTGGGAGCCTCTACAATCATTTCGAGGGCTCTGAGTTTTTTGTTTTCGCCATGAAGATCTCCAACTTGTTCGTCTCATGGGTTTCTCTGAATCATCATCTTCTTCTCCTTCTACTTTTTGTTTCTTCATCTTTTGCTTCAGTTACAGAAGATGACATAAGGTGCCTTCGAGGGGTTAAGGATTCGCTCGAGGATCCTCTCGGAAGGCTCAGTTCCTGGGATTTCAAGAACACATCCGTCGGCAATCTCCGCAACAAATTCGTCGGCCTCTCTTGCTGGAACGACCGGGAGAATCGCATTCTGAGCCTCAAGCTCAAAGATATGAAGCTCGCCGGGTCGATTTCCGAGGAGTTGCAGTACTGTGTGAGCCTGCAGAGACTGTATCTGTCCGGCAATACCTTTTCTGGCGAGATCCCGCCGCATATTTGTAAGTGGCTTCCCTATTTGGTTAGCTTGGATTTTTCGAACAACCGTTTTACAGGTCCTATTCCGGCTGATCTTACTGGATGTTCTTATCTGAATTCGTTGATTTTGTCTGATAATGGCCTTACCGGGACTATACCAGTTGAGCTTACCAGTTTGGGTAGGCTTAACAAATTTTCTGTTGCGAATAATCAGCTCACTGGTACGATTCCCTCATTTTTTGATAAATTTGGGAAGGAGGATTTTGATGGGAACCGTGACTTGTGTGGAGAGCCTGTTGGATCGAGTTGTGGTGGGTTGAGCAAGAAGAATCTTGCGATTATTATAGCTGCTGGTGTGTTTGGTGTTGCGGCTTCTTTGTTGTTAGGTTTTGGGTTGTGGTGGTGGTATCACTCTAGAATGAACATGAAGAAGAGAAGGGGGTATGGGGAGGGGCTTAGTGGGGATTGGGCTGATAGATTGAGAGCCTATAAACTTGTTCAAGTTTCCTTGTTTCAAAAGCCTCTTGTGAAAGTTAAGTTGGCTGATTTGATGGCTGCTACTAGCAATTTCAATTTTATAATATAATAGTTTCATCTAGAACTGGGACTACTTATAGAATTGTATGTAGGAGGATGAATTTGTTGAATTTGTTGAATTTGTTGGGTTGAATTTGTTGCATTCACTGAAGCTTTTTCATGGCAATATCTTGGCCATATGCAAAGCTGGTTCTGTTATAAGCATATGAAATTCTAACTTTGTGACAAGCCACAAGCATCTTTTTGTTATTTGGATAAAAACTAAAGGGTAGAACACATTTTTCGTCCCTAATGTTCATTGAACTAATGATTTAGTCTCTAAATTTTTGTTAATTTTATAAAAGGGAGTTTGTACCATATTATTCTTATAAGAACTTTAATTTGTCAAACTATACTTTACCATTTGGTTTGGTTTATGTCAGCTTGAGTATGTGGTGAAACTAATGGAAGTTCATTCATTTGTTATGTTGACTTCGTATGACTTGAGTATTATGACTATCCTGCAGTTATGGTAGTCATAAATTAATTAGTTGGTTGTATTGATAAGTTTGTTTTACATTGAGTTGTTATGTTCTTTGTATTTAGTTCTTTTAATAAGTTGTTATGTTCTTGTGTTTAGTTTCATTGAATTCTTATAAGTTTAGTTTCACTTGCTTTCCATTGAATTGTTGTGTTTATGAGGTTCGGTACATTGTTGCACTTAGTTTTTTCATTCAAAAAGTTTCGATGATTTGAGATAAGTGCAAAAGTTTGAGTTGCTATAAGTTTAGTTTCACTTGTTTTCCATTGAGTTTTTATGTTTATGAGTTTTGCTACATTGTTGTACTTAATTGTTTTTATTGATAAGTTGAGTTGTTTCATTCAAAAAGTTTCAATAGTTTGAGATAAGTGCAAATGATTAAGTTGTTACAAGTTTAGTTTCATCGAGTTGTTATAAGTTTAGTTTCACTTGTTCTTCATTGAGTTTTTATGTTTACGAGGTTCATTATGTTGTTTCGTTTAGTTCCTTTAATAAGTTTTGTTATTTATGTTGCTAAGTTTTGGTATGTTTATGCATTTTAATTTGCCATGACATTGTTTGTGTTCTTCATTAGTGTCGTTCTCAAGTTCATTATTTTTTATTAGTTGTTTCATTTAAAAGTATGGATGATTTGAGATAATTTCATAAGTTTTTGTTGTTATGTTTGTCATGTGAGTTCTTGTTTCGGTTGTATCAAACGTAATTACAATTTGTTTTTCTTAGGTTCTTAAAGTTCGATGTACGAGCAAGATTACGCTGACCAGAAAGGAAGCTGCATGTACGAGAATTTTTGTTTTTCTTAACTGTAGGTGTAGGCTTTTTAATCATAGGTGTTTAGTAATTTTGAGACTTTTAAGTGTAAGTGTTTGTAATTTTATTTTTACATCAAACTTGTATGAATAAAAATTGTATGAACAATTTTGGTTCAATGGCTTATTGGAATCAATTAAGATTACTTTCTTTACAGGTTGACAAATGAAAAGAAATATTATTGGTATGCCACCGAGCAACCAACAATTTTTTTTTATTAATTTATGAACAAAATGATGACGGGAAATGCCTGTCATTAAAAAGGATATTTAATGACGGACATTTGGTTTGCAAAAACACCTTTAATGACGGACTTTTCATGACGGGCGGCTTTTAGTGACGGGCATTGCCCGTCATTAAATATATGGTTGGTTGGAAAATATCCTTTAATGACGGACTTTTGTTGACGGACGACTTTTAATGAGGGGCAATGCCCGTCATGAAAAACGTCTGTCATTGTAACTTATAATGACGGACAGCTTTTAATGACGGGCATTGCCCGTCATTAAAAGTCGCCCGTCATTATAAGTTACGACGACGCTCGTATAGTCGACGGACGCCGCCCGTGATGAAAAGTCTTTAATGACGGGCATTGCCCGTCAATAAAAGTGATTTTTGTAGTAGTGAAGGGAAGAACGACCGTTACAAACCTCCGTTGTAGACTTGACCGTTCTTCGCCAACGAAGCTCCAACGAACAAAACGCAGCGGCCTCCTTTGTCTTGTGATCGCTGGAAAATTCTTCTTAAATGACACAATAACCACAGAGGTTACACCGGTATGACTCTAGGTCTAGGAGGCAAAAGACTTGTGGGAATCTTTCTCTAAGAGGGAGGCTAGAGAGAATTCTAGGTCTTGTCTTGAGAGTCTAAGAGCAAGAGCAAAGTGCCATGGACCAATTAGGTCTAGTGTTCTATTTATAGAAGAGAGGTCATGAATAAAATATTCAATTAAATCAATCTTTTCCAAAATTGATTCAATCTTATTCCTTATTTAATCAATCATGATCAATCAATTCCATAATTGATTAATCTTTTCCACAAATGACTAATTACATCCATAAGTGATTAGATCATTTCCATAAATGATTAATCACTTCCTTAAGTGATTAATTATTTCCATAATTGATTAATTCCCGGTTAATGAATTCTTAAATTAATTAACCACCAATTAAATATCACATATTTAATTTCTGGCCTTAAATTAATTAATTCGCCCAAATAGATTTTAGGCCTTAAATTAATTAATTCAATATTTGAACTCTTTCAAACTTCCATAAATTTATATTTGAATTCCTTCAAATATTTCAAATATAAATTTCGCTCACATTAATATATCAATATATATTATGTTCGTTTCCCTTAGTAATTTTAATATTTTCAATTTATATTTATTACTTAGTTGCCTGAAATTACTTTATGAGCTACCAGTGGGACCTAGTGGACCTGCAGATCAGAAGCTCCAACAACGTGAGATTAATTGGTCAAACTCATTAACCACATTAATCAATATTCGTTAACTGTGTGTTCATTCCACTATAGACTCACAGTTGCACTCTTCTCAATGCAGACATATTTTCTGTGTCCATGGATATAGACCCAGTATCGACTAGTTAGTCCTTCACGAGTGTCCGTAACACCAGCTGGGTCAAATTACCGTTTTACCCCTGGGTTACATCTATTTCCTTAAGTACCAATTCTCATCTAATGAACAACCTGTTTGTGGTCCAACCATCAAACAGAAAACCCTCTCGTTCCATTGAGAGGGTAGGGCCCTTTATTCAAGACTCGGAGTAACCACTTAAGGGAACACTCATCTGCTTCCCTAAAGTCGGGAAGGAGTGAATTCCATCTTGCACGATTATGTTCCCAGCTCCCCATTCGGTCTTGTCCCCAAAATGGTAGGCTTATTGAGTTGGCGTATTGGCCACTCTCACCCATGCAAATCAAAGGACAATCTCTCATGAGCAAGAGTCCATAATCAACTCAGGATTAAGACTAAGTTGTCTAGGTCGTCCTAGTGAAATAGAAAACCAACTAGTTAACGGTGTTATAACCAGTGGTTACTATTTCGCGGTCCAGTCTTATGCAAACTCATTGCATAGGATACCCCCACTCGCATGTCTCCTACACGAACGCGTTGGATCGCAGCGTTTGTATCAAATACAAAGTGGGTCGTATCCATAGTGTCACCAGGATAAGGCACCCAGTCTTATCCCTATACTATAGACCCTTTAGGCTGTTTCTTGAACAATGATCCCATATGTCGCTACATATAGCTCAAGACACATATTACAGCCTTGGATGTCTAGTTTATTGGATTAGGGTTATTTTTAGGCAAAGACAAATATAAAATAACTAATAACAATTAATGGAAAAATATATGAATATTATTTCATTAATATCTGGTCAACAGTTACATTCACTATCTACGAGTTTTAGGGCATAAAACCCAACAGGGTTGTCCTGCACATGTGTTAGTGACAAATCCTAAGAAATTGGAACCTCGTACGAGAATATGCCAATTTGTTGGATACCCGAAAGAAACGAGAGGTGGTCTTTTCTATGACCCTCAAGATAATAAAGTGTTTGTCTCGACAAATGCAACTTCCTTGGAGGAAGACCACATTTGAGATCATAAACCACGAAGTAAGTTAGTATTAGGAGAAGCTACAGGAGGATCAACAAGGGTTGTTGATGAACCTGGTCCTTCAACAAGAGTTGTTGGAGAATCCAGTTCTTCTCGCCAATCTAGTCCTCCTCATGTAATGGGGGAGCTTCGACGCAGTGGGAGGGTTGTGATACAACCTAACCGCTATTTGGGTTTAATGGAAACACAAGTAGTCATACCTGATGACGGCGTAGAAGATCCATTGTCTTATCGTCAGGCAATGAATGACGTAGATAAGGACGAGTGGGCCAAAGCCATGAACCTTGAGATGGAGTCTATATACTTCAATCAAATTTGGGAACTTGTAGATCCACCTGAAGGGGTCAAACCCTTTGGGTGTAAATGGATCTATAAGAGGAAAAGAGATGCTGCTGGGAAAGTACAGACTTCCAAAGCAAGACTTGTAGCAAAGGGTTATACCCTACGAGAAGGGGTGGACTATGAAGAAACTTTTTCTCCCGTTGCTATGCTTAAGTCCATAAGAATTCTCTTATCCATTGCCACGTTTTATGACTATGAAATATGGCAAATGGATGTCAAGACAGCTTTTTTGAATGGCAATCTTGACAAGAGTATTTTTATGTCTCAACCCGAAGGGTTCATAACCCAAGGTCAGGAGCAAAAGGTTTGTAAACTTAATCGATCCATTTATGGGTTGAAACAGGCCTCCCGATCATGGAATATTAGATTTGATACTGCGATCAAATCTTTTGGCTTCGACCAGAATGTTGATGAGCCTTGTGTATACAAGAAGATCAACAAGAATAAAGTAGCTTTCATCGTACTTTATGTTGACGACATCCTACTCATTGGGAATGGTGTAGGGTATCTGTCTGACGTAAAAGAATGGCTAGCAGCTCAATTCCAAATGAAAGATTTGGGTGAGTCCCAGTATGTTCTTGGCATCCAGATTATTCGGGAGAGAAAGAACAAAACGCTAGCTCTGTCTCAAGCAACGTATATCGACAAGATGTTGGCCCGATATTCGATGCAGGACTCCAAGAAGGGCTTGTTGCCTTTCAGGCATGGGGTTCATTTGTCTAAGAAACAGTCTCCTAAAACTCGTAGACAGTAAATGTACATTTGACCGAACATTAATAAAAGTGATGTATTATTCAATGTTTGTATTATATCTTGTCTTATTAACCCTAATCCAATAAACTAAACATCCAAGGCTAATAGAATGAGGCTTGAACTAGTATGTAGGGACATACCATCAATGTTAAGGTTTTAGCCTAAAGGGTCTGTAGTATAGGGATAAGGCTGGGTACCTTATCCTAGTGACACTATGGATACGACCCGCTTTGTATATTGATACAAACGTAATGATCCAACGCGTTCATGTAGTTGACATGCGAGTGGGGGTATCCTGTGCAATGAGTTTGCACAAAGACCGGACCGTGAAATAGTTTACCACTAACTTTAACACTGTTAGTTAGCTCGGTTTCTATTTCACTAGGATGACCTAGGCAACTTGGCCTTAATCCTGAGTGGATTATAGACTCCTGTCCATGAGGGATTGTCCTTTGATTTGTACGAGTGAGAGTGGCCTGTTCGCCGACTCAATAAGCCTACCATTTTGGAGATAAGACCGAGTGGGGAGCTGGGAACGTAGTCTTACAAGATGGAATTCACTCTTTCCCGATATTAGGGTAAGTAGAGGTGTGTTCTCTTAAGTGGTGTCTCCGGGTCTTGAACAATGGGCCCTACCCTCTTTATGGCACGAGAGGGATTTCTGTTTGTTTGTTGGACCTCAAACAGGTTGTTCATTAGAGGAGCACTGGTACTTAAGGACAAAGAGGTAGCCCAGGGGTAAAACGGTAATTTGACCTAGCTGGGGTACGAACACACGTGAAGGGCTAACTTGCTATTGATGGTCAATATTCGTGGACACAGAAATATATCTGCAGTGAGAAGAGTGCAGTCGTGGTTCTTTAGTGGAGTGAACTGCGGTTAACGAATATTGATTAACTTGGTTAATGAGTTTAGCCAATTAATCTCATATCGTTGGAGCTTCTGATCTGTAGGTCCATTAGGTCCCACCGGTAGCTCATTTAGGGTGTTGAGGTAAAATTTTAAGGAAGGATTGAATATTCGAAGGTGTTCGAATATTAAACTAAAACATGAATTTGATTCATATGAAAACTATAGGTTATAATTAATGTGCATTGGATTTATATTAATACTATAGCTTTATGAGAGAGAATAATAATTCAATATATGATGTTCAATTTTATTATTATTTTTGGAATTAATTAATTTAGTTTAATTAAATTTGATTTAATTAAACTATAGGTTAAAGAGGGATATTAATTTAAATAAGATTTAAATTAATGTTGTTTTAATTAATATTGATTAATTATAATTTAATTAATTATAATTTAAATTTTGAATTTTAAATTTATAATTAATTGAAAATATCAGGTAACTGATTGTGCAGTTACCTGAAGTTATGCGTGTAGTTGCCCTAATTTTACACCGTTGAACGATAGGTAAAGGGGTGATGTGATTTGGGCAGTTGAATCATTCTTTGACTCACGCAATCTCTCCCTCTCTCTTGCTCTCTCTTCTTCTCCCTCTCTGTGATCTACAGAAAGAAAATCCTCCAGTGAATCCTAAGAATTCTTTTGCTCCCATAAGCTCCCAACGCGAAATCCTTTTCGAGAATACCGGTGCAACTATGTGGTGGTGTTCAAGGCTGATTTCCAGCGAGATAAAGTTCATATTTGCTGCTGTTTTTCAGAGGAACTCAGGGAAAAACTTGGTGAAACGATCAAGAAACTCTTCAAGGGTAAGGTTTCTTGAATCCTTGGATCATTAGGATCCTATCTTGATTAGATCTAGTTTTTTCTTTAAGTTTATGCATGTTTTATATCTATTTTACAGCATGTATATTTCTTAATCTTACTGTAAATTATTTCTTTTGGTCGTCGTATTGGTTTCCCAACTGATATTCAAACCGATAAGGTCTTAATGAGAGAATCTCTCTTTCTAACGGGAGCACAGTTTCTACCCCATAGACGAGGGAATAAGGTGTGACCCCTGTAGGAGTGCGATGAGTAGTTCGGTAAGCCCACAACACTTCACTGATCTTTTCTTGCCAATCTCTCTGTCTAGGAGACTACTTTCTTCAATAAGTTACACAACGTCTTATTGAATGCCTCTGCCAACCAATTTGCCGCGACATTGTACATAGAAGACTTGTATTGCTTGAAGTTAAACTTCTCACACAATTTGTCCACCAGGCTGTTGGAGAATTGCCTTCCATTATCTGTCACAATGCGATGAGGGATACCGTACCGATAGATTATATGAGTTCGAATGAAATCCACAACATTTTCTTTCTTGGCTTCTTTCAATGCGACAACTTCAGCCCATCTTGAGAAGTAATTCATCCCTATAAGAATGTAAGAATGTCCTGCTGAAGACTTAGGTGTTATAGGGCCAACAAGGTCAAGTCCCCAAGCTTCAAAAGGCCATGAAGCTACAGTCGGATGAAGAGGCTCCGGTGGTTGATGTATGAAGTTTGCATGGAATTGACACGCTTCACACTTATTTGCATATTCCATTGAGTCTCGAATCATTGTAGGCCAATAATAACCCATCATTTTTAATTGAAACTGGAGGTCTGGACCCGACTGGTGGGCGCCACAAACACCTGAATGTGTCTCATCTAATGCCTTTGTTGCTTCTTCCTTTCTAAGGCATCGAAGGAAGAGTCCCTCATGAGAACGACGATAAAGGGTCTCCTTGTAGTAAATAAATCAAGCTCATCTTCTTCGTATATCAGCCCTACGTTTGGGATTTGTGGGAAGTCTTCCATGTTGAAGATAATCTATAATAGGTTGTCGTCAATCCTCTTTGTCAATTGCATAAACAAAGATCATATTCACCTCTTGACCTTCATCTTCTATTGGCGGCACAATCCACTTCTGACAAAGTGAGATGTTCATTGACATATCCTCTGAGATTGTTAGGGCAGTCGCTAAGTTAGCTAGAGCATCTGCCTTTTTATTTTCTGATCTCGGAACATGCTCTATTACTATATTGTCAAACCTTTCTAACAGTTGTTTTACATAGATGAAATAAGGCTTAAGGTCTTTATGCTTCACTTCATATTGGAGTAAGAGTTGGCTAACGACCAACTTTGAATCACCATAGACCTCAATATATGTTATGCCAATCTCCAAGTTCATTTGGAGGCATATTATCAGTGCTTGATATTCAGCGACATTGTTTGAACACAATTCACCAAGCACAAAGCTATGGGGGAGCAAACGTCCCATAAGGGCGGGTGAAAGTGGTTTTCTCCTAATCCTTAGGAGCAATAGTAATCTTGTTATACCCAGAGTAACCATCTAAGAAACAATAGTAGGCCTGACCAGGCAATCTATCCAACATCTGGTCAATAAATGGCAGAGGAAAATAGTCCTTACGGGTAGCTTTATTAAGCCTTCTGTAGCCCATGCAAACCCTCCAGCCAGTTACTGTCCTAGTTGGGATCAACTCATTGTCTTTATTGCTCACCACAGTGACACCTCCTTTCTTAGGAACACATTGGACAGGGCTTACCCAATTGCTATCTGCAATTGGATAAATGATCCCAGCATCCAACCATTTAATCACCTCCTTTTTAACAACCGCTTTCATTGTAGGGTTAAGCCTTCTTTGTTGCTCAATACTCCTAAAGGATCCCTCCTCTAGAGTGATTTTGTGCATACAAAAAGATTGGCTAATTCCCTAAATGTCAGCCAATGTCCTACCTATTGCTTTACGGTATTGCTGCAACAATTTTATTAAAGCCTCCTCATGCTCAAGCATTAAATCTGATGCAACAATAATAGGCAACGTCCCACCTTCCCCAAGATACACATACTTTAGATGATCCGGCAAGGGCTTCAAATCTAAAGTAGGTGCCTCAATCAGGGATGGCTTAATAGGAGGAGCCTTCCTTTGATTCTTTTGGTAGGCTTTCAACGTTACCTGATAGCGAGCAGAAATGTCGCTATTTTAGTCTCAATTTATTAAGCTTCTTGGTGCTTTAATTGTGTTTTTAATGAATATATTTAAGGAATTTTGTTATTTTGTCTTTAGGAGCATAAATGATGATTTTGGGAGAAAAAGAGCCATAATTGAAGTAATTATAGCCCAAATCAAAGTATGAAGCATTTGGAAGCCCAAAGAAGACATCCATGAAGAAAAGTCCAAGAGAAATGAAGAAGAAGGCCTAAAAATCAGCCCAAAAGAAAGCTGATTTTTCTGGAAAATCTGGACAGCGTCGAGACGCTTAGTAAGGCAGCGTCGCGACGCTGCCCTTTCTTGTTGCCCAAGCCGCGTGCGCAGCAGCGTCGCGACGCTTGGCAAGGCAGCGTCGCGACGCTACCCCTTTTCCAGGCCTATAAATAGGCGCCCTTGGTGCCTCATTTTGGAAAAAAAAAAAACAATCATCACTCATTCCTTTCTTTCCTTTCTTAAGACTCCTTTTTTGGAGCCCCTCTCAAGGCTTTTGAGCCTTTTTGAGAGGGTTCTTCTAGTGGGAATTTTTGGGGAATTTTGGGAAGCAAGTCTAGAGGCTCGAGGAGTAGTCAGCGGGGGCTCCAAGCGTCAGCAAGGGGTTTTTCGACGGTCAATTCCTTTTCCTTTATGTCTTTTAATATGCTTTTCCCTTGTAATTATTATGAATATTATGTGTAGCTAAACCCCCAATTTGGGGTCTTGAAATGAAATGTTAGTGGAAATATTGTTATAATTTCTTGTCTCTTGCCCATGTCCTAATTATTTGTATGGATGTGCTTAATGCTTTACTCAATCTGGCCAATTGTGTAATGATTCGTTTCTTAATGGAAACTCGACGGAGAGAAATTAGGATAGATCATAATCCATGCAACTTGTTTAATTGCCCGTTGTGACACCGGGATTAGTTGATTAAACATAGATTCCTAAAATGAATCAGAGCGTAATAATTAATGATTTTTAATAGCGCTAAGGACACTTAGGTTGTTAAAATGAATTAATTACAATTAGGGGAAACCGACAGGAGAACCTATGTGATTAACGGAGATTCTAGGTTTATAATTAGTTGGGCAATGAGATAGGATAATTATAGCAATTATTTAGCTAATCATTGATTTTCAAGACCCCTCTTCCCGCTTAAAGAAAACTCTTTCTCCACATTTTATTTCTGATTGATCAAATTTGTTTTTATTTAATCATTTTAAATTTAATCTTCTTATTTCATGAACGTTGTCCCTAAATATTATTTCACCTAAGTATTTTCAGTGCTCAAGAGAATTTTAAATTATTGCTTAAGTTTCGCTTCGCCTCCCTGAGGATTCGATACTCGGAATACTTTCCGTTTTATATTACTTGTGGCCCGTGCACTTGCGGAAATCGCCCAACAAGTTTTTGGCGCCGTTGCCGGGGAGGCTTGATTTTTAAGCAAAAATTAATTTTTCTTGACATCGAAAAGAAAAGGGTAAATGGTAATTTAGGTGTAAATATTTTTCTTTTATCGTTTTGTGAATATTATTTTATTTTCATTTTTGTTTGGTTCTTTTATTATCTGGGAGCATTGTATGCGAAGAAACAAGGTGGTTGATCTGTTTCCGTTAGATCTTGAGATTAACAGGACTCTAAAGTTCATTAGAAAAGAAAAAAGATTAACAGAAACGATGGCCCACCAAGAAGAAGCTCCCAAGGCAATTAGAGATTTTCTGCAGCCAGTTCTTCCTACCGAGAATTCTGGAATTGTTTACGCCCCCATCCAAGCCACAAATTTTGAGCTCAAAACAGGGTTGATTCAGATGGCGCGCGATAACTCGTTCAAGGGACATCCTTCCGAGGACCCCCACTCTCATCTGCGATCATTCCTAGAAATATGCGGGACAGTAAAGATGAACGGAGTTCCGGCCGACGCAATCAGATTGAGGCTATTTCCATTTTCCCTACAGGATAAAGCAAAAGATTGGCTCGAATCAGTCGAGACGGGCAACATCAGTACTTGGGACGAGCTTGTCCAGGCTTTTCTGACAAAATTTTTTCCACCAGCTAAGACTACCAAGCTGCGGACTGAAATTGGAACATTCAGACAGCTTGACGAAGAACAGTTATACGAAGCGTGGGAAAGATATAAGGAAATGCTTAGGCGATGCCCCCAACACGGATATCCTGATTGGCTTCAGGTACAGTTATTCTATAATGGATTAAACCCCTCCACGAAGACAGTCCTTGACACATCAGCATGAGGGAGTTTTCTTTCAAAAACAGTGACAGAAGCCAAAGACCTGCTTGAGGAAATGGCGGCAACAAGTTATCAATGGCCGACGGAGAGAGGAACAGTTACAAAAAGGGCTGGATTGTATGAATTGGATGAGTCAAGTTCACTGAAAGCGCAACTGGCATCTCTGACCAATGCACTAAACAAATTGACGTCATCTGAGGTGGTTAAGTCCATTTCCACCTTAGCTGAAGGTCATTCGAAGAAAGAAGGTCAAGATGTGGAAGAAGTTCAATACATAGGAAATAGATCATATACTCAAGGAGTACCGAACTTCTACCACCCCAGTCTGCGCAATCACGAGAACTTCTCATATGCGAATACGAAGAATGTTTTGCAGCCACCCCCAGGTTTTGCATCAACGAGTACTCCTGAGAAGAAAAATAATCTGGAGGAGATGGTGGCTTTATTCATCAAGGAACAAAGAATATTGAATGTAAGTCTCCAGGCATCAGTAAACAACCACGACGCAGCTCTAAAGAATATGGAAGTGCAGATAGGTCAGATTGCTTCAGCAGTAAATGCCCTGCAAAAGGGAAAATTTCCAAGCGATACTGAGCCTAACCCGAAAGAGCAATGTAAAATGGTGGTTCTGAGAAGTGGAAGAAGACTGGAGGACAGTTTAGAGAAGAAAAAGGAAGAAGAAAAGAGAAGGGATGAAGATGAAGGGGCTGAGGCACAAAAAGCCTCCTCTGAAAGGTTCCAACATCCTCCTAACTCTATTGAATTAAAATGTGATTTTTCTAACAGCTGTGCAGGTAAAGAAGAGAAGCAGAATGACAAAGAAAAGATGACTGAGGAAGAAGTGGTTCCATGCAACCACCATGACAGAGGTTCGCATATTAGCCCGCCCAAGCGGAGGGGCGAATGTCCAACCTTTGATTACAGGGAGTTACCTTTTCCTCAGAGATTTAAAAATGTCAAATTAGATGAACAATTTCAAAAATTCTTAGAAATGTTTAAAAAGTTGACTGTGAATATTCCATTGGTAGAAGCTTTGTATAATATGCCAAATTATGGAAAATTCATGA
Source organism: Luffa acutangula (assembly GCA_036850905.1). Classification (NCBI taxonomy): domain Eukaryota; kingdom Viridiplantae; phylum Streptophyta; class Magnoliopsida; order Cucurbitales; family Cucurbitaceae; genus Luffa; species Luffa acutangula. The sequence continues at coordinate 34,687,021 of CM072099.1, forward strand.
AGGAAATGCTTTCTAAAAAGAAAAGTCTGAAAAAAGAAGTTTTTAATTTATCTGAAAGTAGCAGTACCATCATTTCTGGTAGGATACCCTCTAAGCAGAAAGATCCAGGGAGTTTTACTGTTCCCTGTACCATAGGAGAAGTATCCTTTGATAGGGCTTTGTGTGATTTAGGAGCAAGTATAAATTTGATGCCCTACTCTGTATACAGGAAAATTGGTTTATCAGGTATGACAGACACTGACGTCACTCTCCAGCTTGCTGACAGATCGATTACCCACCCGATGGGTGTTGTGGAAGACGTGTTGGTAAAAGTCAACAAATTCATCTTTCCTGTAGATTTCGTGGTACTGGACATGAAGGAGGACAAAGAGGTGCCAATTATCTTAGGCAGACCTTTCCTAGCCACTGGTAAGGCTGAGATTAGCGTGCATACAGGTAAGCTTACCTTGAACATTGATGATGAAAAAGTCGTGTTTAGTATTTTTGGCCAAGATGAATCTGTTTGTAGCTTGCATACATGTTTTTCTGTTGGGCCTGAATACTTGACTGATGACGATGAAGAGGTAGACTATGATCTTGGCCTAGGCTTAGGAGAAATGCTTGTTGATAATATGGATTTTGATCATGATGAATATATGGATAATCCTCTGTTTGAAAATGATTTGGATCTGCCTGACTTTGAAAATGAATTAGACTTGCCTGATTGTGAAAATGAAAAATCTGCAGTTGATAATTTACCTTCCTTTGAAAATGAATTGGAATTGCCTGAAATGAATAATTTTGTTGATGATATTGAATTGCCTGACATTGAGCATGAACATAAAAGGCAGAAAAAAGATTGCTCGATAGATAATTTTGAGTCTGACCATGATTACAGTGAATCTATTGAGTCTGATCTTGACATTCCGGAATGCATGAATCCTGACAATGTGAATACTTTCTTTTCATGTCCTGATGATGTGTATAGCATAGAAACTGATCCAGAAGAACTCGAATCTGTGCATAGTATAGAATCTGATCCTGAAATTCTTGAATTCTTTAATTCTTCTGATGATGAGTCATGTGATAGCCTAGTTGAATCATTTTTTAATTCTGAGTCTGAAGGATCTACTGAGCATGTAGATATTTTTTCTGATGAATGGACTGGCATGATTGATAGGCCACCTATAGATCCTAGACCAGTAGATAATATAACGCTTGATGACTCTGTTAACAACTGTTTTGAGAATAGAGATTTAGAAAAGAGATTTGATGCAGCAGATTATTTTCTGAAATGTTATTATGAGAATCTCTTTGGTGAAGATGGGCCAGGGGAAAGTTTTTTTTCTCCCCTGTTTGTGGTTTGCAATTCGGTACGTGATTTCTTGCAGAGCCCGGAGGATGATGAAAATTTTTATTTTGAGCCTCCGTAAGCGTGCCGAGCCTAGTCTAGCTAAAGACGTTAAAGAAAGCGCTGCTTGGGAGGCAACCCAAGGATTAAAGTAGTTAGTTGTTTTTGCGGTAAATAATTTTCTTTGCTCCGTGATCCAATTTTGTTTTGCAGGATTACCTTAGCAAATCCCAAAATTCCACATTTCCCATTTTTCATGGATCCAAAGGAAGAGGATGAAGCGCTCCTAGCTCAGGGAAGTCTCAGTATCTCTCTTTATGCTTTTCTGTTTTAAAACATTGGGGACAATGTTTAGTTTAAGTTTGGGGGGGAGGTTTCCGCTGTGTTGAGCATATTTAAATTCTGTTGGATGCATGAATAGATAGCCATGATAGCCAAGGATGTGATTTTTGAAATTTTGGGAGAAAATGGTTTATATGTTGTGGAATCTGGGAGCACGGCAGAAATTGTGAAATTTTAAAATTTTTTGATACTTAGTTTTGATGTCTAAAGCATGCAATAGTCTTATCTAATGACGTCTTTGAAAATCTAGATTCTTATTATGGTTTTCAAAGTTGTTGTCACCCCGATAGGCTTAGTTTCTAATATCAGGAAGTTCATGCTTGATTGCTCTAAAGAACTAGGTAAGAAAAAATGTTATGCCTGCTGAGAGAAAAGCAAAAGCAACAAAAGAAAATGTGAGAAAAAGAAAATCTGTTGAAAAAGAATTTTTGCTTGCTCAAAAGAAAAAAGCCTAGGGGTAAAAAGAGCTACCTGCGGTGTGATCAGTTAGGCCAACCAAAGAATAAAATTCGGGTTAAGGGTCCCTGCACCGTAGTGTGAAAGCTAGTACCATTAGATATCAAAATGCAAGTTTGGGGGAGGAGCAAAAGAAAAAGAAAAGAAAAAGAAAAAGAAAGAAAAAGAAAAATCATGTGAGAATTCTGCTCCCCCATGAGAAAAGAAAAAGATGACAGGCACCCTAGTTACTTTTTTTTGCATGATAGAAGGACTCCGAAGTATTAGGGGCTCTTAGCCAGTGTAGGGGGAAAACAAATGGAGAAAGCCATAAGACTAATCTAGGTTAGTAAAAGAATAAATAGATAAGTCTTGAGCATGCTATTCATTAATCTTAAGTTCAAACTAGTTTAAGATTTCTTCAAGAGTATGCGGTGCTTGCTTATTCCACTTGCATGTTTTCCATTCGATCCTAAGAATTCCAAAATCATTGAGGGTTGAGCGATTCTATTTCATGCATCTTTAGAATTTATTTTGCTCGGGACTAGCAAAAGCTTAAGTTTGGGGGTGTGATAGCGAGCAGAAATGTCGCTATTTTAGTCTCAATTTATTAAGCTTTTTGGTGCTTTAATTGTGTTTTTAATGAATATATTTAAGGAATTTTGTTATTTTGTCTTTAGGAGCATAAATGATGATTTTGGGAGAAAAAGAGCCATAATTGAAGTAATTATAGCCCAAATCAAAGTATGAAGCATTTGGAAGCCCAAAGAAGACATCCATGAAGAAAAGTCCAAGAGAAATGAAGAAGAAGGCCCAAAAATCAGCCCAAAAGAAAGCTGATTTTTCTGGAAAATCTTGACAGCGTCGAGACGCTTAGTAAGGCAGCGTCGCGACGCTGCCCTTTCTTGTTGCCCAAGCCGCGTGCGCAGCAGCGTCGCGACGCTTGGCAAGGCAGCGTCGCGACGCTACCCCTTTTCCAGGCCTATAAATAGGCGCCCTTGGTGCCTCATTTTGGAAAAAAAAAAACAATCATCACTCATTCCTTTCTTTCCTTTCTTAAGACACCTTTTTTGGAGCCCCTCTCAAGGCTTTTGAGCCTTTTTGAGAGGGTTCTTCTAGTGGGAATTTTTGGGGAATTTTGGGAAGCAAGTCTAGAGGCTCGAGGAGTAGTCAGCGGGGGCTCCAAGCGTCAGCAAGGGGTTTTTCGACGGTCAATTCCTTTTCCTTTATGTCTTTTAATATGCTTTTCCCTTGTAATTATTATGAATATTATGTGTAGCTAAACCCCCAATTTGGGGTCTTGAAATGAAATGTTAGTGGAAATATTGTTATAATTTCTTGTCTCTTGCCCATGTCCTAATTATTTGTATGGATGTGCTTAATGCTTTACTCAATCTGGCCAATTGTGTAATGATTCGTTTCTTAATGGAAACTCGACGGAGAGAAATTAGGATAGATCATAATCCATGCAACTTGTTTAATTGCCCGTTGTGACACCGGGATTAGTTGATTAAACATAGATTCCTAAAATGAATCAGAGCGTAATAATTAATGATTTTTAATAGCGCTAAGGACACTTAGGTTGTTAAAATGAATTAATTACAATTAGGGGAAACCGACAGGAGAACCTATGTGATTAACGGAGATTCTAGGTTTATAATTAGTTGGGCAATGAGATAGGATAATTATAGCAATTATTTAGCTAATCATTGATTTTCAAGACCCCTCTTCCCGCTTAAAGAAAACTCTTTCTCCACATTTTATTTCTGATTGATCAAATTTGTTTTTATTTAATCATTTTAAATTTAATCTTCTTATTTCATGAACGTTGTCCCTAAATATTATTTCACCTAAGTATTTTCAGTGCTCAAGAGAATTTTAAATTATTGCTTAAGTTTCGCTTCGCCTCCCTGAGGATTCGATACTCGGAATACTTTCCGTTTTATATTACTTGTGGCCCGTGCACTTGCGGAAATCGCCCAACATTACCCATGAGTTATTAAGCTCAAATTTAATTTACCCACTCTTGTTCGACAACTAAGCGAGGTCTTGTGATTGATTTTGCCTCTTTCAGTGCTATACAGGGTCGTTCTGAGCTCAGTATCGCTCTGATACTGTGACCCATTCCTTGGTTGGCCCTAAACTCGAACACCCATTGTCTAGGAACTCTAAGAAAGTGGTTTTAAACCTCCTTGTTCCCTGGATAGCTCGTGTTCGGGGATTATTTGTTGCTAAGCGTCAAATTCCAGCACTCATTAAGTTCTCTATTAAGTCGTTTAGGTGCCTTAAGTTTAGTCCCAACCCTTAGATGTTGTTGTGTGTAGTTCAAGCTCCTTAGGCTCTTTCGGCTGTTTCCGTTGGGCTTGTAGAAGTGCTTAGGAGTGTTATATGTAACTAATTCTTACTTGTGGGGTCTGTTTGATTGCATGCTTTGCGATGCTTGTTTACTCACTTATAATCATTCTCTTGCTCTTTGCTTATTGCTTCTATGCTTATATACATGTTTTGCTTCTTGCTTTATTTGTTTATGTATAGGTGAGATATTTGAATAGCATGAGTTGTTGTTGTGTGATGTTGGTCGTTAAGCATGCAAGATGTTAGGTTTTTATGAGTTAGGCATGGATCGGTAGTATATTGTTGTTGTATGAAAATGCTTGGTGGGCATAGTACTTGAGTCTAGGGCGTACTGCAGGGCATGTGCGTTCCAAATTTGTATATAGAGAGGTCAGGGACCTGAACATGAAAGAAAGGATATTTGAGTGAATGTCAGTGCGCATCGGGTACAAATGGTCGAGGGGTGGCATGTCACTAGTGGTTTTAAGAAGAGCATCGAGGCCTTGGGTACAAAGGGTCAGGGATCGATGTGATGAGTCTATAAAGCATCGGTGCACCTTGGGTACAAATGGCCAAGGGGCGATACTCAGTTCGAGGCCTTGGGTACAAATGTTCAAGGGTCGAACGCTAAGCTCCGTAGAGAGCATTGCGGCCCTGGGTGCAAATGGTCAGGGGCAGTGCGTCTCGAAGGGTTAGTCTTGGAGAGCCAGTGAGAGCTAGTTACTTTTGACGATTAGTTGTGAGATGCATAGAGTGTTGCATGAGTCATAACTTAGGGGAGTCACTCACTCATCTAGCTGTTGAGCATGTTGTATTATTATCCCTTAAAGAAGCATGTTGATTGCGCATGAAACGTATGTTGTTGTTTGCTTGTGGTTGATGGCTTTTCAGGTAAGGGTTGCTTACCAGTACCGTGGCTGTACTGACCCCCTCCCTTTTTTTCCCCAAGCATTTTAGATTATGCAGGTTATGAGGACTGCTATGAGCCTAGTGGTGCAGATGAGACGCATGAGGAAGGACTGTGGTTGGACAACACTATGCCTTTTTCTTTACTTTTATTTTGGATAGGGTAGTATTGTTTTCATTGGTTGGACAACTGTTTCTCCCAATTGTTTCAGTTTTGGAATTTGTTATTGTTGAGACTCTAGGCTGTTGAGTTATTTTAATAAACTCTATCTCCTATTCTAGTTTATAATGACTGAGTTGTTTCTAATGAGTTTAATAGTAGTAGTGATGTTTAGACGAGTTTACTTTTGCTGTGGAGGCCCTATTTGGTCGTTTATTATTACGCGGGATTTGACTCAATAGTTTCTGTAAAGTTCTGTTGCGCTGTAGTATGTTAGTGTAGCTGGATATGATTTAGAAGTGTTCTTCTTGTCCTAGCAGGTGTTTGAAAAATTATGGTTTAGTCCGTTATATGTTGTTATGCTGCCAAAATTTTTGGAGCACTCGGTTAGTTCGTTGGAAATTAGTAATGTCTCTAGGATAGTCTATAAAATCCTGGGGCGTTACAATTGGTATCAAAGCCGAGTTGTTCCTATAGACTGACCTAGGAAAACTAGGTTTTTTGAGAGTTAGGGTAATGGTCCTCCTTGTTCTCCTCTCCATCACCAGGTATGTTGGAACTATGTTGTTATATTATCTGGTTGCATAATATTATTACCCTGATTATTCCATGCATGATTATCGTTAGCTTGCTTGTTTTTCTACTGTTGAATTGGTTGCATGCTGAACAAGTTGCTTCTTATGTTGTGTTATCATATTGTAACTAGGCTTATGATGCTCCCGTTAGGTGGCTAGATAGTTTGTTCTGATTGCATGATTATCGCATGATAGTAGGATTAGGATGTTGCCTAGTCTTAACCTTAAATTATAGTCTTTATCCAGGTTCACTAACTGCTTACTAACCTTCGTACCATCTTCTTAGTCGATGGCCCGCGGACGAGGTAGACCCAGAAACCTAGCTAATAGGCAAGAGAATCAAGCAGGTGACGGCAATGCTCGACAAGGGGCTGATCCCTTGTTTCCCCCCGATCGACACGGAGTTGACCTTCCGCCTCTGTCTCCTCTGGCTCCTCATGCCGCACCTATGTTGAACACTCCGAAAGCCCTTCAGACCATGTTCGATTACATGGGCCAGATGAATGCCAGACAACCGCAAAACCCTAACTGGATACCTGAGAACCCAAATGAATCCCAGTTCATCATGGACTTCAAGCGCTATGGGCCTCCCACATTTGATGGGCAATCTGAGAATCCCTTGGCAACAAAGCGATGGATCGTCGATCTAGAGTCACTGTTTGACTTCATGAATTGTAATGACTCCTTGAAGATAATAGGAGCGGTCTTCATGCTCAAGGATGACGCTCGTACGTGGTGGCAATCGGTGGCAGCAGCCGAAGACCACGCTAATCAGTCGATCTCGTGGGAAAGGTTCAAGGATCTGTTGTACGATTATTATTTCTCGGAGACAGTCAAGGATGATAAGGAAGCTGAGTTCCTCCATTTGACCCAGGGGAATATGACCGTAATACAATATGAGCGGAAGTTTACTGCATTATCGCGCTTTGCTCCTGACCTGGTCAGCACGCCGGAAAGAAAGATCAAGAGGTTTATCAAGGGCCTCTGTGATGAAATTCGTGGTTCTATGGCCCTGAGCAGACCCACGACCTTTGCTGAAGTGCTCACAAGCTCGCTAATTATGGATAAAAATGTGGCACGAAAGATGCACCCTCGTTGGGGAGAAGCCTCATCATCAAGTGTTAAGACGAAGCCTCCTCCCATGCCTGCACGACCTCTAGCCAAAGTTCCTCGTCAGCAGTAGTAGTAGAGGCCAGCTCCCACTCTCCCTCTGTGCGCTACGTGCAATAAGCGCCATTCGGGTCAATGCTGGACAGACGATAAGATTTGTTTCAATTGTGGTAAAGAAGGACACTATGCCAGGCAGTGTCCCAATAAGGGCGAAGCAAATGCAGAAAGGCCAGCCCTTAAGGCCCCACCAATGCAAGCTCAGGGTGGTAATCAGAGGGCATGTGTCTTTGCCCTCACGAAGGAAGAAGCAGATGATGAAGATGTCGTGGTTACATGTATGCTCACTCTAACTTTGTCTAGTGTGAGGTTGCATGATTGTGAACCTTATTCTTGTCACTCGTTGCTTCAGGAACTATTTTGGTTCTAAGTGTCCCGCCTTTGTTTTGTTTGATTCGGGGTCAAGCCATTCATTTATTTCTTCAACGTTTGTTAGCCAAACGAATCTTGAGTTAGAGCCGCTAGGCTATCTCCTTTCGGTATCTACACCCTCCGGCTCTGTGTTGCTTGCTCAACAAGTAGCCAAGATTGGAGAAGTCTCAATTGCAGGTCAGATCCTTGGAGCAAGGTTGATCAAGTTAGATATGCACGACTTCGATGTGATTTTGGGCATGGATTGGTTGGCTAGACATGAAGCCACTATTCTTTGCGCTAAGAAGGAAGTGCACCTCAAGTTGCCTTCAGGCCAAGGATTCAAGTTTAAGGGAACGAGGAGTGGAAGTCCTAAGGTTGTTTCCACCTTAAAAGCCAAACACCTTATGCAGCATGGAACTTGGGCTTACTTGGCAAGTGTGGTGGATGTATCTAAGGAGTCGCCCAGTTTGGACTCTATCCCTATTGTGAAAGAGTTCCCAGATGTCTTTCCCGAAGATCTCCCTGGTCTACCTCCAGCTCTAGAAGTGGACTTCTGTATAGATGTTCTTCTCGGGACAGTGCCATTATCCAAGGCACCCTATAGGATGGCACCAGCTGAACTCAAAGAACTCAAGGTGCAACTTGAGGAGCTATTGGATAAGGGATTTATTTGTCCCAGTGTTTCCCCTTGGGGCGCTCCGGTTTTGTTTGTTAGCAAGAAAGACGGTTCAATGAGGCTATGCATTGACTATCGAGAGTTAAATAAGGTGACCGTGAAGAATAGATACCCCCTCCCTCGTATTGACGATCTCTTTGATCAGCTTCAAGGAGCCATGGTATTCTCGAAGGTTGATTTGTGTTCTGGTTACCATCAATTGAGAATTAAGGAAGCCGATATCCCTAAAACTGCCTTCAGGACCAGGTATGGCCATTATGAATTCACTGTAATGTCGTTTGGACTTACCAACGCTCCTGCAGCCTTCATGGATCTCATGAATCAGGTGTTCAAAAGCTTCCTGGACTTGTTTATAATAGTTTTCATTGATGACATCTTGATTTACTCTAAGAGCAAGAGTCAGCACGAGCAGCACCTCAGTCAGGTACTAGAAGCCTTGAGGAGTAATAAACTCTATGCTAAATTCTCAAAGTGTGAGTTTTGGCTGGATGAAGTTGCTTTTCTCGGCCATGTGGTTACCAAAGATAACATTGCAGTTGATCCGTCTAAAGTAGAAGCAGTGCGTAGTTGGCCCAGACCCAACACAGTGACTGAAATCCGAAGTTTTCTTGGGTTAGCGGGCTACTACCGAAAGTTTGTCCAAGATTTCTCTAGCCTTGCAGCACCGTTGACTAAGTTGACTCGCAAGAATGCTACCTTCACCTGGAGTGAGGATTGTGAAAGGAGTTTCCAGGAGTTGAAGGATCGATTGACCACTGCACCCGTGCTAACCATCCCGGATGATTCAGGGGGAATGATGGTTTACAGTGACGCTTGAAGAAAGGGATTAGGTTGTGTGCTCATGCAGCATGGGAAGGTAATTGCTTATGCCTCGCATCAACTCAAAGGTCATGAGCTTAATTATCCCACTCACGACCTGGAGCTTGTAGCAGTGATGTTTGCCTTGAAAATCTGGAGGCACTATCTTTATGGAGAGCGGATTCAGATGTTCACCGATCATCAGAGTCTAAAGTACTTCTTCACTTAGAAGGAGCTTAACCTAAGATAGAGACGATGGTTGGAGTTGGTCAAAGACTATGATTGTGAAATCAGCTATCATCCTGGAAAAGCAAATGTTGTGGCAGACGCTTTTAGCAGGAGAGCGGCGAACGTGGCGTCCCTGGTTTCTTCTAAAAGCCCTATGCTAGATGAGATGGATCGGTTAGAGATTGAATTGGTCGTGTCAGACGTTTCTGCCTTGTTGGCTCAGCTATCGGTGGTTCCTAGTTTGAGGCAGCAGATCGCGGATGCCCAACAAGAAGACCCAGAGTTAAACAAGTACCTGGATAAGGTAGGTAAAGGCGACTTTGCCCTCACTTGTGACTCGGCTTTGCTGTTTCAAGGGAGGTTGTGTGTGCCTAAGGGTGACTCGTTGAAGCGACTGTTGATGGAAGAGGCACATAACACCCCTTTCTCGGTGCATCCTGGCAGTACAAAAAATATAAGAGGACCTTAAGAAGCATTACTGGTGGCACGACATGAAGAAAGAGATTGCTCAGTTTGTTAGCAGGTGTTTGACGTGTCAACAGGTGAAGGCCTTAAGGTAGAGGCCAGCTGGGTTGTTGCAAACTTTAGAGATTCTCCTGTGGAAGTGGGAGAATGTTGCTATGGATTTCGTGGTTGGGTTGCCAAGGTCCGTGAAAAGCAACACAGTGATTTGGGTGGTGATTGATCGTTTGACCAAGTCTGCTCATTTTATTCCAGGTAAGGCCACTTACTCTATGGAAAAGTGGGCGGAGTTGTACCTTAAGGAGATAGTGAGGCTTCACGGTGTGCCAATATTGATAGTATCTGACAGAGACCCTCGCTTCACATCTACCTTTTGGGGTAGTTTGCAAAAGAGCGCTTGGTAATCGATTAGATTTTAGTACTGCTTTCCACCCTCAGACCGATGGCTAAACTGAGCGATTGAATCAAGTTTTAGAGGATATGCTCAGAGTGTGCGTGTTGGACTTTGAAGGGAGTTGGGAGAATCACTTGCAGAAGCAAAGCCTCCATTTTCTTCTTGCCCTTCAGTCCTTTTATCTCCATCGCTAAAAATCTCATGCTCTTGTTGTGGCACAACAGCTATAAGTCGCAAGTCATCAGCATTCGAGTTTCTATGCTTGATTTTAGACTCTTCTTTTCCTCCTTTTGGCAACCCAAAAATCCATTTCTGTGCATCGTCCCATTTCGATGGAGTTGATTTGGCAGTGGCTACCCGGCGATGAAAACTACCATTAGCTCCATTTCCTCTTTGAAACTCAAACCCCATAGACTTTTCATGTTTTGATCCATTGTTGTGATACCCATTATCCTCTCTCCCCCTCAGTTTGGTAAAAAAAAAGCTCTCTCACACTCTCACACGCATACCATCAAACAGATGGCGTGCATACTTCAAAGATCACTCAGAAACACTGGACCCCAACTTCAAATGCAAACCAAAAACAGATCTATATCCCATAAACATCCGAAGAAACAACTTATTGAAAAGAACTTAACAGTATCGAGATTTCAACAGCAGCCCAAAGAGACATCCCAAAGCCCACAGAATTGAGAAAACTTTTCGTTCACATTCAGAAGACTAATGAGGAAATGAAAACAACAAAACCTGACAAGAAGTAGAACCTCACCATGTCTGAATGCTGAAACTCACGTCACTGAAGAAAATAAGGGACCCATCTGAAGCAGTAAAGGTAAAGCCATGTACATTTAGAAATTAACTCAAGAGTAAAGAAATGTGTTGTTTCCATAGCAGAGAGGCTAAAAAATGCAGGGAAATCAATGGAAGAGGGTACAAATCTTAAAAATTTGATGTCCGATTTGCTACCCACGACCACCACCACCTCAGATCTACCCACGAACAGTGACGAGCACCACTGATTTGCTACCCACAAATAGAGATTGAGCACACAAAACTGAAACCCACGGTTTGTAAGGTTAGAAGAAAACCGAAGCTAGATCTGAAACCCACAAACAGAGATTGAGCATACTTACTGGAAAAAACCCACGATCTTGTCGAAAACCCACTTGTTGGAGATCTGAAATATTGTGGCCGACGATCGAGAAAGGTTCAAGCAAAGAAACCCACGCACGCGAGAAGACAGCCGACGTCGGTGAGGGAGAAATCTTCGGACGCCGTCGGTGAGCTCGTCGTCGAGGGTTGCCGTCGATGAGGGAGGAAGCGTCGTCGATGAGGGAGGAAACGTGTTGCGAGGGAGGAAGCGGCGCCGAGGGTTTCAGTTGGTTTTCAAAGAGAGAGGGAAAAATGAAGCTGCTGTCGGGGAGAGAGAAACACTTTACCTTTTTACTGTTTTTAAAATTAAAAAAAATAAAATAAAATACCTTTTAATGTCGGGCAATGCCCGACATTAAAGTCTTCTTTTGATGTCGGGCAATGCCTGACATTAAAAGTTTGAAAATTTTAAAAAACGCGCGTCCGACATTAAAAGGCCCGCACTTTTTTTTGTCCGACATTAAAGCCTCCGCGCCTATTTTTTTGTCCGACATTAAAACTATAATTTGTTGTAGTGATGGCGACATTTTATGATGAAGCTCACCTAAGTTCTGGGAGACAGAAAAACTGCTAGATCATCATTCATCCTTCAAAACTTTTGCTCCATGAATTTTCTCAGCAAAATTTTCAACAATCAATTTTTTTCAGCAAATACTATTTTTTTTTCATTTTTCCTATTTCCTAGGTCATCTTTTGACGCGAAGACAAACTGTGGGTATCACAAATGTCCCCGGTTACTCAATAACCTAACAAATATTTTAAATGAAGGAGAGGAATGCTCGAGCAAAACAATTGGAGTAGCAAAAAGTCCCCCAAACTTGAATTATTCATTGTCCCCAATGAATCATTAATTTTGCAATTATACCCCCAAACTCAAAATTTTCTATCTGAATTTTAAACTGAGCGTGGGACTAGAACTAAGCGTAAAGTGGATCATATAAGTCAACACTACCTCCAGAATCTTCTTTGCCGCAGCAACAAACCAGGCTAGAAGAAATGTTCAAGGAAAAGGTTTCTGGAGATCAGAATACCTTCATCTAATTAAGCTTAACCAGTCCAAGCTTCAAAAATTCAGAAGAAAAATAGTTAAGTTAGAGTTACTCAGTGCTCATAGAACTGAAACAACTAGGAAATTTCATTAAAAATATAGAAAAAGAAATTACAAAAGCATATATATTTTTTTAAGAAGTAGAGAAATTAAAAAGAAACGAGCAAACAAAAATATAGGAACAAAAGAAATGTCATTGAAGATCATCTCATCCATCAATCTTCCTGACCCTGCTCTTCATCATCATCTTCTTCTTGTTCAACAGGTGGGGGAGGAATCCAGGGGTTAAACAAATCATCGGGAAACACCGGGAAGGCCTGATATGGTTTGGAAAAATTTGATTGCAAGGTCCTCCTAAGTGTGTCATCTATCCTCTTAGCATAGGTCCAATAGGTTTGAGCTTGCCTTTCAGGAAACTCTTGCCTACTGGCCGACAGTGCCAGTTGCTCTAGGATCTGATGAATACCACACACAAGTCCACCCTGACGAGCCTCTTGCGTACGCTGAAGCCGCGCCAGATTAGGCGTATCGATGATTCCCTTGTCATGTAGAATTACATCCTCTGGAACCGTGGGCACTCCTGTCCTACTGCATAGCATCGTTATCGTGTTCGGAAAAAAACATTTTCCCCACCTTCTTGCGCCAGCAACTTAAAATCTCATTCAAAATAATTTTTCCAACATCAATACTCAGGGATCGAAGAATATCGAATATCAGAAGCACCCATTCACGAGACACTGTTGAATCACGCGTAGTCGGCAGCAAACGCAACTTGATGAAGCCCAACGAAGTATTGGCCTCACTCTTTAGATAGGAAGCCTGAAACGTGCGATTCTCCGTCTTGGATAGCCTCCATTGAGCCCTTTCAATTCCAACCTCTCGGACTGCCGCATTTAATTGATCACTTGATGGTGCTACGACCATCTCATTAAAGCCCGCATGTGGGAAGTCCTGAAGGTTGAATAACGAGTTGATGGCCCCTGGGCTCCAGTCAACAGACACTCCTCGAATTATGGCCTGATATTCCTCTGCATTATCAACATTTGCATAGAATTCTCTAACAATATTCGAATTCACCAGGTCCGGTTTTGCACAGAATTGACTCCACCCAAGATTTGCAATTCCTGCTCTCAAGAAATGAGGGAGATCATCATCAAACCATCTTTCGAATAAGAAATCCCTTTGTAGCATCTCTTGGTATTTTGCTCGAGCAAAGTCATTGATGAAGCGGATGAAAGGTCCTTCTCTTGCTTCCTCTACAGGTTCATCCGATGCTTCAACAATTCCTTTGCCTTTGTCTTCTCTAAGCTTTCTCAAAGTCTCTTCTGCCGCCTCTTCTCTCTCTTTGTCTTCAGCTTCTTTTCTCTCTCGTTCGTCCTTCTCTTTCTCAGAATCCGACGATGGTGGTGATGGGGTATCAGTTCGAATCACTCGGTCGCACCCAGCCTTTCACTTTATGCGGCATCGTCTCGGTGCTTCTGGCATGATGACCTCAACACGAGCCTCTTGCTCCTGTTCATTACCCTCCTCAGGCGCAACCTCCGTCTATCCTTCTTGCACCTCGTCAGCCTGATTTTATTGATTCTCCTCAGTAATTTCTTCTTGCATTCTTTCTTTATCAGCTACTATCGGTACGACCGCCACTGGGTTTTGCACTTCAGGTTCTTTTGACTATTCGTCCTCCACTGTAGTGGCAACATCCTCTGTCGCCTCCTGAACCTCTTCTCATTCTGGAGCCCTCTGTTGTCTCCTTCTTCTTTTGGCTTCTTTCTCCTCCGGGGTCTTTTTCTTCTTCGTCTTTACTCTCTGTACCTCAGGGGTAATCGGTACCTCTTCCTCCTCATTCTCTCTCTCTTTTCTTGCTTGAGTTTTTGCCCTGGAAGACTCAAGGGTTTTACAGAGAATAGCAACAACGGAAGAAGAAGAAGAAATACGAACAATAAAGAAATTAAATGCGAAAGGGAAGTGAAAAGAAACTTACCACCATGTTCCCATAAATAAGGCTTCAGCAAAAATCAAATCCCAACCGAAAGGATTTTCGCCACATTAAATTATATTACTGTTTAATCGTATGCAACCTGAAAATTCGAAACTAGCAACGGTAAAATCGTGGATTCCAATCGCCCCTAGTAAATATTTATGTGTTGTCCAACCTCAAAGCCCTTGGGTCATCTCTATGTGACACGTGGCTACATCAGCTAACACATGCAAATTTACCTTGCAATAGAAAATTCAAAATCCAAACGGTAAAAAGTAATTAATTCTCAACAAACCCCTTTCTATTCGGACAAGAGATTTGCTTCAGCCATAAAATTGTCGTAACAAACTTCTGAGCAAAACGAATCTTGGATACGGAATTCAAATTTCAAAACAGAAAAAAACAAATCATGAAATTCAAATTTAAATTTAACAGATCTAATCTAGTTTAATCCTTTATTTTAAGCCGAATAAATCAAGAAAATTTTTATTAAATCTAAACCTAAACAGAATTTTAAAAACAAACGGAAATAAAATCTAAATCTAATCCCATTTAATTTCAACTAATCAGATTAATTAAAAGATAATTCAACTAAATAAATTGAAAATAGAATCTAACAAAATCAAATAAAATTCAAAGCAAAATAGATAAAATCTAAACTACCAAAAATAAAATATTCAAAACTGAAATCTACCTAAAATAAATCATGTAGAACTAAATCTAAAATACTCGAAATTAAAACAAATCAAATCAAATCAGCGAGAAAATAAAAACAAACACTAGGAGCTCAAAATATTGCTCTGTAAAATGCTCCCGCAAACATCTTTCTCTCTCAATCATAACCAACGTTAGGGAATGATATTTCGTCTAGAACTCCTCTCCCCAATAATGTTTCACACGCTGTCCATTCACTTTGAACACTCTCCCATCTTTTTCATCCTGCAAAATAATTGCTCCATGGGGAAAAACATCAATCACAATAAATGGCCCTGACCATTTAGATTTTAGCTTCCCAGAAAATAATTTCAATCTAGAATTATAAAGCAAAACTTTCTGACCTTTGACAAACTCTTTAGATTTAATTTTCTTGTCATGCCACAGCTTAGTCTTTTTCTTTATACATTTTTGAATTCTCATACGAAAATTGGCGAAATTCCTCCAATTCATTAAGTTGCAGCATTCTTATTGCTCCTGCACGACTCAGATCAAAATTTAACTTTTTCAAAGCCCAAAACGTTTTATGCTCTAACTCTAATGGTAAATGATAATCTTTCTCATATACTAACCTATAGGGAGACATACCTAGAGGAGTCTTATAGGTTGTCCTATAAGCCCAAAGAGCCTCATCCAACCTAAAAGACCAATCATTTCTAGATGGGTGGACTACTTTCTCTAGAATAGATTTAATTTTCCTAGTACTTATTTCAGCTTGACCATTTGCTTGTGGGTGAGAAGGGGTAGCTATCCTATGTTTAATCTCATACTTAGCTAAAAGCTTAGTTAAGATATTATTAACAAAGTGTGTACCCTCATCACTCACTAGAGCCCTAGGTGTCCCAAACCGCGCAAAGATGTGCGATTGAAGGAACCTTGCTACTGTCTTGGCATCACTCTGATGGCATGCAATGGCCTCCACCCACTTGGACACGTAATCAACTGCCAAGAAGATAAAATCATTACCATTAGAAGGGGGAAATGGCCCCATAAAATCAATACCCCATACATCGAATAATTCAACTTCTAAAATGTAAGTAAGAAGCATTTCATTTCTAGGCCCCAAATTTCCTCTCCTTTGGCAAGCATCACACTGCTTGTAGAACCAATTGGCATCCTTAAATAAAGTAGGCTAGAAGAATCCACAATGAAAAATCCTCATAGTTATCCTCTGTCTTCTGAAGTGGCCTCCATACGGCGAAGAGTGACATTTCTCCAGGATTTCCTTTGCTTCATCACCTGAAACACACCTACGAATAATACCGTCAAAGCATTGCCACTACAACAAATATCACTTTTTATAGCATCTAATTATAGCATTTGTTCAAATTCGCTATTAAAAAATTGCGCTGAAGTTCTAAAAAAAGAAAAAGCGGTAAAACTCCCGCTCAGTTAATCTAAAAATCTATTCCTCTCCCTCTCGACATTTTCCCTCTCAATACATTCTTTCTCTCTCGACAGATCACACGCACCTAGTCGCACCTCCTCTTCTCCATCGTCGGCTTCCTCTAACCTCTGACCAACTCCGGCGACAGTAACTGTTGTCGGCGCGACGCTCCTTCGACGGCAACAACGCACAAACAGACGCGAGCAGCAAAGTTTCTCCCTTGTCTCGATCTCTCTCTCTTGTTCATTATCTCTTTCCCTCTCATCTTCGACGAATTGCAGTAGCATTAGGGTGTCGTTCGGTATCTTTTTCCCTTGTCTTTCAATTTCCTCAGAAGCCCAAGTCGTCATTCGTCTCCCTCATCCCCTTGTCTTGTGTTTCGACAACCATTTTTGCTTCAGCACAACAATGACATCCTTTTGCTTCAGCTCCTTGCTAAATCTCTTAGCGATCTTCAGGCTGGTACTTATTCTCTACGGTGAGTGGCAAGATGCGCACATGGAGGTCAGGTACATACAGTTACTGCTGAAACCAATTTAGTTTCTCAGACAGTTTCTATAAATACACTGTAAATGTTGTAACTGGGAGGAATAAGATCAGAACAGAGAGAGTGAGATTTCAGTTCTGAGTGCTGTGTAAAATTCTACAAGATTTTCCCTCTAGTAAAGTTGCTCCTTACAGTGGATGTAGGCCACATTGGCTGAACCACTTAAACTTTGTGTTCTTTCTACTTTACCTTCTTCTACCTTAATTCTTCATCTGGAAATACTCCGTCATTGTTTTTCTCTGTGCGTTTGCTTTCTTTCTTTGATTGATTCCTTAAACTCCGATTCTTTCCGCTGCGTGTGTGGGTAAAGGTTGCTTCGTGTTTAGCAACGTGTCTAAAACCACAACAAATTGGTATCAGAGCCTGCATTGATCAAAGAAGAGGAAATAGCAAGATTCTTGAAGAATTCAAGAACTCGAGAAAATCAAGAAACTGAAGAAATGGCTGTAGCAAGGTATGACATTGAGAAATTTGATGGCAAGGGAGATTTTGATCTGTGGAAAGCAAAGATCAAAGCCATTCTTGGACAGCAAAAGGCGTTAAAGGCTATTCAAGACCCAAAAGAACTCCCAACCACGATGACTCAAGACGAAAAGGACAATATGCAAGGAGCGGCATATGGAACATTGGTTTTGAACCTTAGCAACAATGTTCTTAGACAAGTGTTGGATCAAGACACTGCCTACAAGATTTGGACGAAGCTACATGAGTTATATCTCACTAAAGATCTTCCCAACAAAGCATATTTGAGGGAAAGATTTTTTACATACAAGATGGATCCAAGTAAGTCTATGACTGATAATCTTGATGATTTTAAGAAGCTTTCGTCTGAATTCAAGACTATTGGAGATAAGCTTGGAGATGAAAATGAGGCTTTCATCTTATTGAATTCACTACCAGAAAATTACAGAGAAGTTAAAGTAGCCTTGAAGTATGGAAGAGAGAAAATAACCACCGATGACATTGTATCTGCAGTTCGAACAAGAGAGTTGGAACTTCAAACTCAAAAGAAAGAGATTTCTAATTCTGAGGGTCTCTTTTCTAAGGGGAAAAGCAAACAAAACGGGAAAGACAACAAGAACCAAGGTGATGATGACAGAGTTGGGAAGTCCAAAATACGGTGTAATTTCTGTCATAAAGATGGACATCTTAAGAAAAACTGTTTCTTTCTTAAAAGAAAGCAGAATCAGAAGAGCAAGAAGGGTAAACCAGCTGAAGCATCCGTGGGAGAGAATTCTCTCACTTATTCTGATGCCTTAGCAACTTCTGATCGGTCATCTAAGCAAAATGAAGCCTTGGAGAAACAAGATTGGATCTTGGATTCTGGATGTTCTTTCCACATGACTCCATCAAAAGGTTGGTTTAGTACCTATCGTGAATGGGATGGAGGGGTTGTTTACATGGGAAACAACCATGTTTGTAATGTTGTTGGTATTGGTTCTGTATCCCTTAAACTCAAAGATGGTTCTGTAAAGCTTCTCAGAAATGTGAGGCATGTTCCTACGTTAAAAAGGAACTTGATATCTTTGGGAATGTTGGATTCCATTGGCTGTGAATACAGAGGATTTGGAGGAACTTTTGAAGTCATGAAAGATTCCAAAACGGTGCTGGTTGGTGTGAAAATGAATGGTCTTTATGTAATTAAAGACGTGGAGATGATTCAAACAGCCTTGGTAGTCACAAATGACAGTTTGACGGAAGGAGATTTATGGCACAAACGTCTCTCTCATATAAGCAACAAAGGGCTACAAGTTCTTGCCAAGCAAGGAATTTTACCTCAAGGGGTGTGTGATGAATTGAAATTCTGTGAACATTGCGTTCTCGGTAAAGCCACAAGACAAAATTTCATTAAAGCCCAACATACAACAAAGGGGATCCTTGATTACATTCATTCGGATCTTTGGGGGCCAGCAAATACACCGTCATTAAGTGGTTCCAGGTATTTCTTATCTTTTATCGATGACTATTCTAAGAAGAGCTGGATTTATTTCTTAAAGACTAAAGATCAGGCTTTAGAAAGATTTAAAGAATGAAAGTCACTTGTCGAGAAACAAACCTCAAGGCATGTAAAATGTTTGAGAACTGATAATGGCCTAGAGTTTTGTAATGAAGAATTTGATAAATTTTGTAAAGAACATGGAATATTGCGTCACAAAACTGTTAGATACACTCCTCAACAGAATGGGGTGGCAGAAAGACTCAATCGAACCATCATGGAAAGGGTAAGATGTTTACTTTCTGATGCAATGCTTCCTGAGAAATTCTGGGCAGAAGCATCTTCATATACAGTGTATACGTTGAACAGATGTCCTCATTCCTCTATCAATCTGTTAACTCCAGAAGAAAGGTGGAGTAAACATCCTCCTAAGCTCGATAATCTGAGAGTATTCGGATGTGTGGGCTTTGTACATCAAAGTCAAGGTAAATTGAAACCAAGGGCTGTAAAATGTATGTTTGTCGGTTTTACAGATGGTGTAAAAGGGTTTCGGTTATGGCATCCAATAGAGAGGAAATGTGTGAACAGCAGAGATGTTACATTCAGAGAGGAAGAAATGTTCATGTTGAAGGAGATGCAATCAGAAAATGACACTCAAACCTCGAAAACAAGAATTGAGGTGGAGCAACTTCCATCTACTTCTCACAAAGACACTGTAATTGTTGAAGAAGTGTCACATGAAGTTCAGGAAGGTGAAGAAGTTCCAGAAGAACATTCAAACCTTCAAGAATATTCTCTAGCAAGAGATAGACAGAGAAGACACATCAAACCTCCAGCAAGGTATGGAGAGGTTGATTGTATTAACATGGCCTTAAATGTAGATGGTTTTCTAAATGAGCTAGAACCTACTACATTTGATGAGGCTATCAGTGGGTCAAATGCTCACAAGTGGATTGAAGCAATGAACGATGAAATGGATTCTTTGAATCTAAATGAGACTTTGAAACTTACGCCTTTACCTAAAGGTTGTAGACCTATAGCTTGCAAGTGGATTTACAAATACAAAGATGGAATTCCAGGGATTCAACAACCTCGGTTTAAAGCAAGGCTAGTTGCCAAGGGTTATACACAAAAGGAGGGAATCGATTACACTGAAATTTTCTCACCAGTTATGAAACAAACTTCAATCCGAATGCTACTTTCGTTTGTTGTTCAGTTTGATCTAGAATTGGATCAATTGGATGTTAAAACGGTGTTTTTACATGGGCATTTATCTGAAATTATCTACATGAAACAACCTCAAGGTTATGAGAAACAGGGGTTTGAAGATCATGTTTGTCGTTTGAATAAATCCATTTATGGATTAAAACAATCGCCAAGATGTTGGTATCAACGATTTGATTTACCAGAGAAAGGGTGAACAAGAAGATGAGGAGCAGCTCATTCTTTCGCCTAAATTTGTTTCAAGGTGGAGATTTGAAGTAGTTACTATACAGTTACTGCTGAAACCAATTTAGTTTCTCAGACAGTTTCTATAAATACACTGTAAATGTTGTAACTGGGAGGAATAAGATCAGAACAGAGAGAGTGAGATTTCAGTTCTGAGTGCTGTGTAAAATTCTACAAGATTTTCCCTCTAGTAAAGTTGCTCCTTACAGTGGATGTAGGCCACATTGGCTGAACCACTTAAACTTTGTGTTCTTTCTACTTTACCTTCTTCTACCTTAATTCTTCATCTGGAAATACTCCGTCATTGTTTTTCTCTGTGCGTTTGCTTTCTTTCTTTGATTGATTCCTTAAACTCCGATTCTTTCCGCTGCGTGTGTGGGTAAAGGTTGCTTCGTGTTTAGCAACGTGTCTAAAACCACAACAAAGGAAAAAAGAATTTTAATCAGGAATTTTAATCTTCTTGGATGGTGAGGATTTGGACTTGTCTTTCTGATTACTGCAAGCTTCTTCTTGTCGATGTTCAAAACTCTCTCAACGAGGTAATCAAATTTTCTTTTTCTTTCCTTATAATAATATTATTACATTACAAATCTAGAAAGTATCAGTAATGTTTGATTACTCAAATGGACTGTGCTTAGGTATAGTCAATTAGTTGCAATTTTTTTGCTTCCTCTATGCAAATTATCTTTATTGCTTTCACTCGTTGTCTCATGTTTGTCCCTTCAAAGAAACCTCCATCGACGTCCCTTCAATTTCAAGTAGACACTCCTCTCGTTTTCATTTGTTTGATTTCAATTGTCTCCTTCAATTGTCAATTGTCCACATTTTGATTTCAGGTATATCAGAGGAAGGTTGAAATCAAACTAAGTAAACTCTGATTTTCCCATCTTTCCCCTCAATTTCTCTTCATTTTTTCTTGTCTCCTTCAGTTTCAATGTTACCCCCGAGGTTCTGTTGAGGTTGATTGTTGTGACACCACTATGTTATCTAATATAGTTAGAATTTAATGTGGGTAACATGTCTTGTGATAGAATAAATATGTATTGTTTGTTTATTTATACATGATACATGAGATTCTCCATTTGTTTTTTCATATTTTTTACCATCAGTCATAGGCTCATTGGATATTAATTGCTTTCAATGGTAAATTGTGGTGATGTGAATTGTTTCATATTTTTCGTTCTTAAGAAACTATTCATTTCCCATGTTTATAGATTTCATTACTTTGTGATCTTAAATTGTAGTGAGGCTTCTTTTGAAATACAATTATATTTCAAAAATTACAATTATTCATTAGACCTTATTTTACTTTATTGGAGTCCCTTTATTTAGTTGGGTTCCTTTTGTGGGCTTGATTTTTTTGGATGTCCTTGTATTATCTCAATTTTTTTTTCTCAATGAAAGTTCGGTTTCTTATAAAAAAAATAGTTTTCATTTTCTTCTCTCCTCTACCATACTTTTTAGGGGGATTTGCACAAATAGAAAAAAACCAGCAAAAATATTGCAAGACTAGCAAAAAAATAAAATTATTTGCGAAAATAGCAAAAAATAAGTTAAATTACTAAAATACCCTAAGTATCTCCAATAGTCTATCAGTCCCTATTATTGATAGTCACTGATAAACTTCGATTAATCGGAGTCTATCAGTGATAGACACTGATAGACTTTGATGATAAGCTTCAATTAATTGGAGTCTACTAGTGATAGACACTGATAGACTTTGATGATAAGCTTCAATTAATCGGAGTCTATTAGTGATAGACATTGGTAGACTTTGATTAATCAAAGTCTATCAATGTGTATCATTGATAGACTCTGATAATCATAATCTATAAGCTTTGATCGTGTTTAATTCAAGCCTATCAGTGATAGTCACTAATAGAAAACAATTTAATTCAAGGCTATTAGTTCAGTTTAATTCAAGGCTATCAGTTTCTATCCATCGGTTTAATTTAAGTCTATCAGTGATAATCACTCATAGAAAACCATTTAATTCAAGGTTATCAGTTTCTATCACTGATAGAAATCAATTTAGTTCAAGACTATTAGTTTCTATCACTGATAGAAACCAATTTAATTGAAGTTTATCAGTTTCTATCATAAATAAATTTAATTGAAGTCTATTAACTTGTATCACAGATAGAAATTAGTTTAATTCAAATCTATCATTTTCTATCGAGGATAGAAACCAGTTAATTGAAGTCTACCAATGGTTGTTACTGATAGAAATCAATTTAATTGAAATCTATCAGTAAAGTATTTTCCATTGCAATCATCTCGGTAATTAGAAACTCATCCAAAATTATTATACTAAAATCATAAATTGAACAAAAGATTTAAGTCTCTTGTGGTAATTAGAACATAAAATTAAAAAATAACCATTACGAACAAGTGACTCTCAAACAACAATATAATTTTTAAAGCCTAGCACACAAGCTGATTCGTGACAACCACCATAAAATTGCTATTTTTGTATTCTTTGTACTTCATTATCTATCAATTATAGTTCGTGATAGACTTCGATCAATGATAGTCAGTGATAGACTACAATTAACAAGAGTATATCAGTGATATACTTTGATATACCTATACAAACACTCACCAAAATTGCTATTTTTGTATTCTTGGCATTCTTGAATTAAAAAGAAGGCCAACAAGAGCTCAACTCAATTGGCATAAAAGCTCATAACTATAAACTGCACATAAGAGGGAAAAAAAGCATATTAATCACACAAAAACTCCACCCTCATAAATGCACAAAAAATTAAAAAAAAAATAAAACAAAGTAGAAATCGTAATAGCTCATTATAAAAAAAAAAAGAAAAGAAAAAAAAAAAGAAATCATAAATGCTCATATATGCACAAACAAAAAAAAAAGAAGAAGAAAGCAAACAAAAAAAAAAAAAAGAAGAAGAGGAAGAAATCGTGTACACAAGAAATGAGGGAAGAAAGGCTCATAAATGCAAAAAAAAAAAAAAAATGATATATACTAGAAATGAGGGAAGAAAAGGTAAATGGGAAGGGAGAGAAAGAGAAGGGTAAAATGGGAATATTCTAATTTTTTTTGCCATATTTGCAATTCTTTTTACTTGGTGCTAAATTTGCTATTAAAGATAATTAATTTGCCACCCACTGCAATTACTCTTCTTTTTATATAAGTTGATTTAGTTTTAATTGGTATAAATCGAACTTCTTTTGAAATTACCTAACCTCAAGTCACTCACTCTCCTAACATGGTTGTAGAAGATGAAATCTTTGTGGTCATTAACTTATGTAATATAACTTCAAATTTTATTGAGATGCTAAACTAAGTATATTGTATATTCTTTTTTCCTTAATACCTTCTCATTGTTAGAAAAATGTGGAAGACAAGTATGAATGGAGATGATTTTTCATTCAACTAAGCATGCCTTTATATAGGCTTACAAAAGTAACCATAGAATACCAATGGTTCGTAACTTTAAATGTGATAAAATGCTCATAACTCACCTAACTCCCAAAACTCAAAAGTCACTATTGGTTACAAGAAACCAAAAGCCAAAAGTCACACAAACCAAAAGTCACACTAATTGCCAAATAAAGTTTAATAATGAAAATGGAAAACCTTTCATTTTCACAACATCCCCCCTTAAACTTGATTTGTTACACCAAGTAAACTTCTCATTCTGATAAAAGTCTCCAACTTGAGGGGCTTTGTGAAAATGTCTGCCGCTTGGTCTTGTGACTTGATATATTTGAGTTCCACTTCTTTATTCGCAACGCAATCCTGAATGTAGTGAAATCGGGTATCAATGTGCTTGCTCCTCCCATGAAACACCGGATTTTTGGCTAAACCAATGACCGATTTGTTGTCAACAAAAATCTCCATTGGACCTTCCATTTGAAACTTCAACTCCTTCACTAAGTTTCTTAGCCAAATTGCATGACATACACATGAAGTTGCCGCGATGTACTCCGCCTCGCATGTTGATAATGTGACTATGGGTTGCTTTTTTGACATCCATGTGAACGCCGTTTCACCAATAAAAAATACAAATCCCGTAGTACTCTTTTGATCATCCAAGTCACTACTCCAATCACTATCACAATATCCAACAATATCAAAATTACTAGAAGAGACATAGGAAAGACCATACCCAATTGTCCCTTTGATGTAGCGAAGTATCCTTTTTTCCATTTTGCAATACGTAGTTGTCGGCTCCTCCATAAATCGACTAATAATTCCAACTGAATAAAGAATATCCGGTCTTGTGCATGTCAAGTATCTCAAACTTCAAACCAAGCTTTTGAAATAGGTAGAATCTACCTTCTCTCCTCCTCCTTGCTTGGTGATTTTGACTCCACATTCCATCGGTGTTCCAACTGGATTAGCAACATCCATGT
Organism: Luffa acutangula; assembly: GCA_036850905.1. Taxonomy (NCBI): domain Eukaryota; kingdom Viridiplantae; phylum Streptophyta; class Magnoliopsida; order Cucurbitales; family Cucurbitaceae; genus Luffa; species Luffa acutangula. The sequence continues at coordinate 34,711,776 of CM072099.1, forward strand.
TGAACTTTTTGAGCATTTCTTTAGCATAGCCCTCTTGGGATATAAAAATCTCATCTTCACTTTGTTTGACCTCGATCCCAAGATAGTAACTCATGAGACAAATGTCCGTCATTTCAAACTCCTTCGCCATCTCTCTTTTGAACTCATCAAACATGCTAGGATTGTTTCCAGTAAATACTAAATCGTCAACATATAAACAAATGATTAGTATGCTTTCACCTTGCATTTTGATGTAAAGGGCATGCTCATAAGGACACTTCATATACTTCTTCTCTTGAAAATACTTGTCAATTTTCGAATTCCATGCTCTCGGTGCTTGCTTCAAACCGTAAAGAGCCTTCTTCAATCGAAGCACTTTGTTTTCTTTACCCTTGACTTCATAACCCAATGGTTGCTCCACATAGACTTCTTCCTCAAGAATTCCATTCAAGAATGCCGATTTGACATCCATTTGATGTATTTTCCAATGATTATGAGCTACCAAAGCAATAATCAAACGAATAGTTTCAAGGCGAACAACGGGGGAAAATACCTCATCATAGTCGATGCCATGTCGTTGACTATACCCTTTCACCACTAGTCTCGGCTTGTGCCTTTCAACATCACCATTGGCCTTTCTCTTTGTCTTGTATAACCACTTCACTCCGATCGGTTTGTGCCCTTTTGGAAGCTTGGTCAACTCCCATGTGTCATTTTTCTCTATCGCTCGAATTTCTTCATCCATTGCATCCTTCCATTTCTTGCTTGCAATGGCTACTTGGAAACTAATAGGCTCACAATCACCAAAAAGACAATAGAGAGTTATGTCATTTTGATTTTCATTTACCTCATTAAGTTCCTGTAGACTTCGGGTTCCTCTTGGACCAATTTCATTCTCAGAATCGTTGGATGAACCTTCAGATGACGATCGATCGGTCAAATGGGATGGTACTGGACTAGGCAAAACTTCAACCATTTCATCTCTGGTTGGCTCATTTTCATCGTCTTCTTCAAAATATGGAAAGAAATCATACTCCTCCTCCTGTATATTCCAATCCCAAGATGCTTGTTCATCAAAAAAAATATCACAACTAATAACTACCTTCCCATTCAAAGGATTGTAAAGGCGATAACCCTTAGAACTTGCATCATAACCGATGAATATGAGTTTCTCACTTCGATCGTCGAGCTTGGTCCTCTTTTCCTCTGACACATGAGCATATGCAATACTCCCAAATACCTTGAAGTGACCAATTCCGGGCTTTCTTCCATTCCATGCTTCTTGAGGCGTCTTGTCAAGCACACTTTTGGTTGGTGCTCGATTTGTCAAATAGACCGCACAAGCTACAACCTCCGCCCAAAATTCCCTTGGCATTTTCTTTGCCTATAACATGCTTCTTGCCATATTCAAGATTTTTCGATTCTTCCTCTCCACCACACCATTTTGTTGTGGTGTCCTTGGTACTGTTAACGGACGTCGAATGCCTTTTTCATCACAAAACTGTTTGAACTCATTTGATGTGAATTCACCACCTCGATCAGTTCTCATGGCCTTGATTGTAAGATTGCTTTCATTCTCCACACGTGCCTTAAATTTCTTGAAGATTTCAAATACTTCCGATTTTTCCTTCAAAAAGTACACCCATGTTTTTCTAGAAAAATCATCAATAAACAGAAGGAAGTATTTACTTTTACCATGAGACTCTGGTTTGATCATTCCACACACATCAGCATGGATGAGTTCTAGAGGCTTCTTGGCTCTTGTCATAGACTCCTTCGGAAAACTACTTCGATGATGTTTGCCAAGTAGACATCCTTCACACACTTGGTTCGGCTTGTGAATGTGCGGTAAACCCCGCATCATCTGCTTCCTCGACAAGTCTCCTAGACTTCCAAAATTGAGGTGTCCGAACCGTAGATGCCATAACCAGGAGAGATCCTCATAACACGTCTTCAAGCATTTTGGAACATCATTACATATATTCAAAGGAAACATTCGGTTTTTTGTCATGGAAACTTTAGCAATAAGTCTCTCATGATTATCCCTCAAATACAAACAATTGTTTTTCATTTGAACTTCAAAACCTTTCTCTAACAATTGTCCTACACTCAATATATTATTTTTTATACTGGGAATGTAATAAACATTTGTAATATATTGATTTTCTCCATTTTTTAACCGAATGAGAATTTTACCTATTCCTTTGATGGCGGCCAAAGAATTGTCTCCAAAGGCAATATTACCTTTCTCCATCTCGTTCAACTCCACAAACATCTTGTGTTTTCCACACATGTGGTTTGAGGCTCCGGTGTCAAGATACCACATACTATCTTGACTCTCTTCTTCTCCCTTTGAAACCATAAATAAGGTTTCATTCTCCTCTACATAATTGGATTGCCCTTGATGGGCTTTGGATGTGCTAGCGGTTGACTGATCCTGATGCGTCTGATCACTTGATTCTGATTGAGATGAGTAACACTCATTTGCATAATGTCCATACTTATTACAATTATAAAATTTTACCTGAGATTTATCTCTCCCAGATCTTCCACCACGTCTTCCACGACTTCGACCTCCTCTTCCTCTTGAGGAATCACTCGAATTTTGAGAAACTTCGGTGTTGGTTTCACCTCTTCCACCACGGCCTCGACCACCACGTCCTTTTCCACGTCCACGACTATTCTCCTCCTTGAGTTTGAGTTGGAGAAGTTATTCAATGGTCTCTGTTTGCTCCATCCTCCTTTTCTTTTTCTCCTCATAGGCTTGCAACGAGCCTATAAATTGTTCAATCGTCATAATCTCGAGATCCTATGTCTCCTCGATTGTCGTGGCAATAATCTCGAACTTTGTATTTAGGCTCCTTAGAACCTTTTCCATGACACGAACATCGGTGATTTCTTCACCGTTCCGTCTCAATTGGTTGACCACGGTCATTACTCTTGTGTGATATTCCGCTATCACCTTCGTCTCCTTCATTTGTAAAGATTAAAACTCACCACGTAAAGTTTGCAACCGTACCTTTTTCACACGATCGGCTCCTCTATGAGTCGATTGGAGCTTGTCCCATGTCGCCTTTGACGTCTCGGCATTGGCGATGGTCTCAAACGTGTCTTCATCCATCGATTGGTACAAGATATAGAGGGCCTTCTTGTCCTTCTTTCTTGTCTCATTTAACGCATCTCTTTGCGCTTGATCGGCTCCAGCTTCCGCCTCTTGGAAACCGTTCTCTATAATCTCCCACACATCTTGTGCTCCTAGTAATGCTTTTGATAGCGAGCATAGCTAGCTACTTTTACTTATTTAATTCAGCTAGTCTTTTATGATGTTTGGGCCATTTTATTGTGCTTTATTGTTTATTTTGTAGGAAATGGTTGATTGGAGCTATAATGTCATATTAGAGTTAATCGGGTGCTCGGGGCGTGAAAAGATGCATAGGAATGAAAAGAGTAAAAGAGGAAAAAAGTCAAATCTCGGTCAACAGCAGGCTAGCGTCTCGACGCTCACATTCCATATCAGATTAGGCGCGTAAAGCTCACAGCGTCGAGACGCTGTGATAGGAAGCGTCCCGACGCTACCGTTTTTCCTTATTCAGAACGCGCGTATAAGAGGCAGCGTCGAGACGCTGTCTTGACAGCGTCTCGACGCTAAGACGAAAAAAATAGAATAAAGGCTTATTTTCGGCTAGGTTTGAGGGGGGTTCGATTTGGGACCTTGGATAGCCGTAAACAGGGCAGAACAGAGCACTTGGAGGCTGAAAACAAAGGGAGAGATTTGGAAATCAACCCATTGTTCGTGGGGATCGTGACGGGGACGTCGGATTCGGCCTACATTGAGTTTTCTTTTCCCTTTCCTTTCTTTAGTTAGATTTATGGCTTTCACATGTTTAGTTGAGATTGTATTTACATTCATGAGTAGCTAAACTTGTAGCTTAGGGATTGATGTAGTTGATTAAGTTTATGGATTGATTTATGGTTTAAGTTGTGCAATGTTATTGTGTTTGTAATCTTGATTTAATGCTTTCAATTAATTGGCCATTAGTTGAATGATTTAAGTTTCGAATCTAGCTCGGGAGAGGGATTTGATTTAGACTTACTCAAGATTGCATGACTAAAGTTTATTTTCTAATTTGTGACGGTTTTAGATTAACTTTAGAATTGGTTAAAAGATCTCATTGCCTTGCATGATTAATAAACTTAGATAGGGATATCAAGTTGGTTAATTTGCATGAGAATCAATTATACTCGGGAGTGGTAGTTGTGATTAAAGGGTCTTTGGCTCATAATTTCATTGTGCATAATAACTTATTCCTTAAAATCAATCCTAAACTAAATCGACGAAATCAATTCCCTAAGTAGTTTTCCTAATTGAATTTCCATTCTTTTTATTTGCTTTGATTTGGTTTATTATCATTCATTCATCACTTTTTAATCCCTAAATAAAATTGAGCGAGATTATTCACAATACTTTATTTGCTTAAAAATCCAATCCAGAGGACGACATTCGAATTTACTTTCACTATATTATTACTTGACCCGTGCGCTTGCGGTTAGGAAAAGTCCACATCAAGTTTTTGGCGCCGTTGCCGGGGGATTGGCACATTTAGCTAGATTGATATTGTGAAAAAATTGATTGATCTTAATTTAGGGTGTATTGTTACTTTTTTAGGTTGATTGCATTTTTTTCCTTATTTGTTTTTTTTTCCATATTTGTTTTTCTAGTTTAGTTTTTCTTTTAAGTTGTATAATCTTTTCCATATTTGTTTCTTGTTATTCTTTTTTAGTTTAGTTTTCCTTGTTGGTTAGTTTCCTTATTTGCATTTTGCCATATTTATTTTTGCATTCCATATTAGGTTACTTTGTTTCCTTTTCTAGATTATATTTTCCATACTTAAATTAGTTGTTTTCTTTTCTTTATTTATTTCCATAATTGTTTTTCTTTTCTTTTTAGGGTAGTTTTAATTTTGCATGCGTAGTAGTAGAGAAGTGATACCATTTGATCCCGAGATAGAAAGAACAATTCATAGGCTTCGAAAGGAAAATAGAGAAATTATTCATATGGCAGACCAAAATCCACCTGAGGAACCTAGGCCTATTAGAGATTATTTTCAGCCTGTGTTTCAGGGGCAACAGTCGGGGATTGTCTATGCCCCGATTAATGCCAACAACTTTGAGCTGAAGACCGGTCTCATTCAGATGGCTCGAGATTGTGCTTATAGAGGATCGCCCACCGAGGATCCAAATTCTCATCTTAAATCATTTTTAGATATTTGTGGGACGATAAAGATTAATGGAGTGTCTGAGGATGCTATTCGCTTATGTTTATTTCCATTTTCTTTGCAGGATAAAGCACGAGATTGGTTGCAGTCTATTACCCCTGGGAGCATCACCACCTGGGATGCTCTGGTCCAGGCCTTTTTAAAGAAATTTTTCCCTCCTGCAAAGACGGTCAAGCTGAGGACCGAGATTGGGACATTCCAACAACAATATGATGAGCAGCTGTTCGAAGCTTGGGAGCGATTCAAAGAGCTACTGAGGAAGTGTCCTCAGCATGGTTACCCCGATTGGCTTCAGGTACAGTTGTTTTATAATGGTTTAACTCCTAGTACAAAAACGATTGTTGATGCAGCTGCAGGTGGGACTCTGTTGTCCAAGACCGTGGAAAACGCTCGCACACTTCTAGAGGATATGGCCACCAACAGCTATCAGTGGCCATCTGAGCGGTCTACACCTAAAAAGATTGCTGCTGGAGTGTTTGAGGTTGATAAAGTAAGTGCACTCCAGGCCCAAATGACTTCCCTTGCTAATGCTTTTATGAAATTTTCAGGTACATGGAGTGCACAGTCAATTGAATCAGCTGCTGATTTAGCATCTAGACCTCAGGAGGAGACCATCGAGCAAGTTCAGTATGTATCAAATTTTAATTCTAGGGGATATAATAATAGTTCTACACCTACACATTATCACCCTAACAATAGGAACCATGAAAATTTCTCTTATGCTAATACTAAGAATGTTCTTAATCCTCCTGGTTTTGCCCCTCAAACTCAAGATAATAAAAAGTTAGAAGATCTTGTTGGAGCTTTCATTGCAGAGTCTAGTAACAGGACAACCAAGTTAGAGGAGGCAGCCATTGCCATCAACTCAACAGTGAATGGCCACAGTGCAGCTATAAAGAACATTGAGAATCAGCTGGGACAGTTGGTGAATTTTGTAAGCACCATGAATAAAGGTAAGACCCCAGCTGAGCAAGAGAAACCCCAGATGGAGTATTGTAAGGCAATCACTGTGCACCAGGAGGAATCTGAAGAGGAACCTGAATCTGAGGACTATGAAACGCCTACAGGGGAAGCTGAGGAGGACACATCATCTGATGAGGCTGAAAAGCCTAACCTTGAGCCTCCCATTCCTTCTCCCACAATGTTGGTTCCCAAGGAAAAGAAAAAGAAAAAGAAGAAAAAGAATAATCAGGTTCAGTTTGATAAATTTATGAATGCTTTTATGAATCTGAATATTAATATTCCTTTTGCAGAGGCATTAGAGATGCCCCAGTACAACAGGTTCATGAAGGAGTGGTTAGCAAAGAAGCGAAAGGAAAAGAAGGTTGACACTGTTTATCTTGCTTCCACATGCAGCACCAGAGTACAACAGAAAGTACCCGAAAAAGTAGCAGATCCAGGGAGTTTTTCTGTTCCTTGTAGTTTTGGTACTTACTCTTTTAGAGCATTATGTGATCTAGGTGCTAGCATTAATATCATTCCTCTATCGTTGTGTAAAAAATTAGATATAGGTGAGATCAAGTCTACTCCTGTAAAGCTTCAATTGGCTGATCAATCTGTGGTGAGACCAGTTGGTATTGTAGAAAATGTGTTAATCAGAGTAGGTAGATTTTTCCTCCCTATTGACTTGTATGTTATGGACATGATAGAAAATCCTTCAATGCCTGTCATATTAGGACGACCATTCCTCGCTACTGGGCGAGTGATTATAGATATTGAGCGTAGGGAGCTCACTATTAGAGTCAAGAACGAAAAAGAAATCTTTAAAGCAGTTGAAGACTCTAAAGATGAAGTGCTTTTCATGGGCTACAGGAAAGGTGCAAGAAAGAGCACCTCTGTTGGATTCACAGAACAAAAGCCTCCTTGAAGCACGTTCAACACGTTGAGCTAATGACGTTAAACAAGCGCTTATGGGAGGCAACCCAAGTAAGTTTAGTGTGTTTTCTTTTTGTCTTTGATTTATTGTTTGTTTTTGTTTTGTAGGTCTTGTTTTCTTTCTCTCCTTTGCTTTCAAGCTTTCAAGATTCCAAGATCTCAAGCAAGAAGTCATCATCATTCCAGGCCAGTATTATTCACTCCTGTCATTCTTTTATTGTTCTCATGCTTGTTTATGCTTTATTTTCTTTATACATTGAGGACAATGCCTATTTTAAGTTTGGGGGTGGATTAGCATGTTTGTGGAGCCCTTGAGCATCTGAGTTCGGGCTATAGTTTTGAGCTTTCTTTGAATTATTCATATGATTGTTTTCTGGATGCTACTTTTGCATGATTATGATGTCCTAGGATAGGTTTTCTTGTCAATTCTCAAGCTTGTGATGAGATGTAAGCATAAGTGCCCAAAAAGGGAGACTTTTTAAAATTTTTCTAGGAGATGGCTTGCATGAGTAGAGTATCTGTCTTGGCTAGATGTGGATTTGAATGCTTAGGAGCGAATTATTGGGTCCATATGCTTGTTGTCACCTCGATAGGTGTAGGGTAGAGCTAAAGAGTTAATTTTTTGCAAATTAGCATGTTTGATCTTGCTTAGGAGAAAAGAAAAGAATATCTGCTAATTATGTTCTTAACGAAAAAATCATTCTTGTTGTTATTGTTGAATAAGAAAAAAATCATGACTGATGCGCGCAATATGCAATGAGTAATAAAGTTTAGGCAAAAAGAGCTACCCCTGTTGTGATCAGTTAGGCCAACCAGAGAAAACTCAGGTTAAGGGTCCCTGCAATGGGTGTGTGAAAGCTAGTGCCACATTTAAATGCTTAATTCAATTGTTAATTAAAAGCACCTAAGTATGGAGATAAACAAACTAATTTGTTGCATTAACTCATTAGTGAAGCCTTAGTGCCAGTGTAGAGGGAAGATGAGCTGAGAGTCTAATAATCCAATCCCGAGCTAGTAGAGTCTGATCTTGTTGAGTTAGATCTCGGTTGTGCAAGTTAATTTTGGAAAAATTTTAAATTGTCTCCCTCATTGGTCCTTGTGTGCATATCTCTTGCTTGCTTGGTTATTGACTTTTGAGCCTTGAGGATTGAGTTATGATTGTTGCATCCATTCTTCCATTGTATGTCTGATTTAGAGTTTGCTCGAGGACTAGCAAAAGCTTAAGTTTGGGGGTATTTGATAGCGAGCATAGCTAGCTACTTTTACTTATTTAATTTAGCTAGTCTTTTATGATGTTTGGGCCATTTTATTGTGCTTTATTGTTTATTTTGTAGGAAATGGTTGATTGGAGCTATAATGCCATATTAGAGTTAATCGGGTGCTCGGGGCGTGAAAAGATGCATAGGAATGAAAAGAGTAAAAGACGAAAAAAGTCAAATCTCGGTCAACAGCAGGCTAGCGTCTCGACGCTAGCTCTTGAGCGTCTCGACGCTCACATTCCATATCAGATTAGGCGCGTAAAGCTCACAGCGTCGAGACACTGTGATAGGAAGCGTCCCGACGCTACCGTTTTTCCTTATTCAGAACGCGCGTATAAGAGGCAGCGTCGAGACACTGTCTTGACAGCGTCTCGACGCTAAGACGAAAAAAACAGAATAAAGGCTTATTTTCGGCTAGGTTTGAGGGGGGTTCGATTTGGGACCTTGGATAGCCGTAAACAGGGCAGAACAGAGCACTTGGAGGCTGAAAACAAAGGGAGAGATTTGGAAATCAACCCATTGTTCGTGGGGATCATGACGGGGACGTCGGATTCGGCCTACATTGAGTTTTCTTTTCCCTTTCCTTTCTTTAGTTAGATTTATGGCTTTCACATGTTTAGTTGAGATTGTATTTACATTCATGAGTAGCTAAACTTGTAGCTTAGGGATTGATGTAGTTGATTAAGTTTATGGATTGATTTATGGTTTAAGTTGTGCAATGTTATTGTGTTTGTAATCTTGATTTAATGCTTTCAATTAATTGGCCATTAGTTGAATGATTTAAGTTTCGAATCTAGCTCGGGAGAGGGGATTTAATTTAGACTTACTCAAGATTGCATGACTAAAGTTTATTTTCTAATTCGTGACGGTTTTAGATTAACTTTAGAATTGGTTAAAAGATCTCATTGCCTTGCATGATTAATAAACTTAGATAGGGATATCAAGTTGGTTAATTTGCATGAGAATCAATTATACTCGGGAGAGGTAGTTGTGATTAAAGGGTCTTTGGCTCATAATTTCATTGTGCATAATAACTTATTCCTTAAAATCAATCCTAAACTAAATCGACGAAATCAATTCCCTAAGTAGTTTTCCTAATTGAATTTCCATTCTTTTTATTTACTTTGATTTGGTTTATTATCATTCATTCATCACTTTTTAATCCCTAAATAAAATTGAGCGAGATTATTCACAATACTTGATTTGCTTAAAAATCCAATCCAGAGGACGACATTCGAATTTACTTACACTATATTATTACTTGACCCGTGCGCTTGCGGTTAGGAAAAGTCCACATCAGCTTTTATCTTGATGCTCCAATTGTCATAGTTGAGCTTGGAAAGCATCGGTAATTGAAGCGAACCCATCCCACCGTTGGCCATTTCTCTCAATTTTTTTTTGCTACTCGCTCTGATACCACTTTGTTAGAAAAATGTGGAAGACAAGTATGAATGGAGATGATTTTTCATTCAACTAAGCATGCCTTTATATAGGCTTACAAAAGTAACCATAGAATACTATTGGTTCATAACTTTAAATGTGATAAAATGCTCATAACTCACCTAACTCCCAAAACTCAAAAGTCACTATTGGTTACAAGAAACCAAAAGCCAAAAGTCACACAAACCAAAAGTCACACTAATTGCCAAATAAAGTTTAATAATGAAAATGGAAAACTTTTCATTTTCACAACACTCATTGTGCTACAATTTTTCAGTTATTGGAGTTTGGTTGAACATGATTAATCTCACTATAGGTCTCAAGCCTAAAACGCTCAACGACCAAGGAAAAACCCAAAAGGATAGAAGTGAAACAAGCAACAAATGTGGTATTGACCTTTTTCTTTGTTAATTGTTTCTTTCACTTGTTTATTCACGATGGAAGACAACATTTTGTTATGCAAACAAAGTTAATCTTCTATTTTCTCACTTACTTCCTTCCATTTTGGCTTCTCCAAACAAAGGTAACCTTACGGGCCTCATTTTCTTTTCTATAATTTTGTCTTTATAAAAATCTTCAATATCTAGACCAACCCATTGGTTTCTCAAGGTAGATCGGTGAAATTTTAATCTTCATCCTTCAACTCTTAAGTTTTGTACATGGGTTTCAAAGAAACAAATTTTGTTTTGCTTCTTTTTCTACCAATTTTTGCAGGTGTTTCGTAGATCCATGGCTCCCAGTGACGAGATTTGATTGTAAGCAACAAGGTGATTATCAACCAAACTCTATCAATAAGTTCATTCATTTTAGGTTTATTTCAGTTTACAAAATTAATAACTGGAAAATATTGGGCTATACCATATGTGGAAGCTTGACTATAACTTAATCACATATATTTTCTCCTCATTTGAAAATTTCGGTTTCAATAAGAAAAACTTAACTAAATAATTGTGTAGGTAGATTTTAATGTTTTGAGTGAAGGATTTGGAAAAATCACATACGCTAGCATTAAAAAAAATTGTTATTGTAAGAATACGATAGCGATAGCGTTTTATGAAACACTGTCATAGGTGATGTTATTGAAAGTCTGAGACTTTTAATAGCGTTTTTTTTTTACAGCCAATTCTATAAACCAGAGAATTTTTTTTTTTTTAATGTTAGCTTATGTGGTTTTTCTTTAATTTAATATTGAATTAAGACTTCATCTATGCCTCCATGGAAGGATAGAGAGATGGATTGTTGTTCCCTGCGTCACTTTTTAAACCATGCTAATACTAATCACGTGATGATTGATCTTCAACATATGTATTTGAGGGAACTAGCTTAGACTCTTGAATTTATTATCTCCATATGAGCTATGAATTCACATTTATACCTATTATTAAAACCTTTTTCATTTCTGTCGAGAGGTGGAATCAACTATGTTTTATTTTACATGATAGTATGATATTTAGTATGAGCTAATTTTTTGAATTAGAGATTGTTTGCAAGAATAAGAAGTGTATTCCATGGATACTTATTCTATAGGTTTACTTTTAATATATTTACGAGTTTGTTATGTTTCTTTGGATTGCTTAAATGATGGATTTTTATCTTGTATATTGAATTCAACTGTATCGGTTTCTTGTCCGAAGAACTAGAAGCAATTTCAATGCAGTGATCCTCAAGTGCTTGTTCATGAGCAAGGTGACCAAGCCACCAATTTCACTATCCAGACTTATCATGTTCATGAAGGGATAAAGGAAGATAAAATTGTCATCATTGTTGTATCTCTTTATTTTTTGCATGTAGGCCTGATGAAAAAGAAGTGATGGTGAATGACAAATTTCTTAAGGCCAACAATCCACTGCTGGTAATGGATCAAATTTTTGTACTCTAGTTTGCTTATTTATCTTAGTTGGGTTCTGACGTGCTGGTATTTGCAATTACTAGATTGGTCGATGTGCTAGCTATCTCGTATTTTCAGTGACTTGGTTTGTGATTCTGGAAGGTTAGATTTAACTGTTGGGTTTTATGTCCTAAAACTCGTAGATAGTGAATGATTAACGAATTATACACTTGTATCAATAAAGTGTTATTGAGGTTTATGTAATTAAGTGTTATTGTCATATTAAGTCTAGAATTGCACAATATGACCCAAATCCAATAAACTAAGATCCAAGGTTGTTTACATGAGACTTGAACTAGTATGTGGGGACATACGGGGATCAGTGTTCAAGTAACAACCTAAAAGGTCTATAGTACAGGGATAAGGCTGGGTACCTTATCCTGGTAACACTATGTGATACGGCCCGCTTTGTATTCGATACAGACGTATTGATCCAAGGCGTCCATGTAGGAGACATGCGAGCGGGGGTATCCTATGCAATGAGTTTGCATAAGACCGGACCACGAAACAGTAAACCACTAGATGTAACACCGTTAACTGGTTAGGTTACTGTTTCAATAGGATGACCTAGGTAACTCGATCTTAATCCTGAGTGTGTCATGAACTCCTTCTCACGAGGGATTGTCCTTTGATTAGTACGGGTGAGAGTGGCCAGTACGCCGACTCAATAAGCCTACCTTCTTGGGGACAAGACCGAGTGGGGGGCTGGGGACATGACAATACAAGATGGAATTCACTCCTTCCCCTATTGGGGCAAGTAGATGTGTGTTCCCTTAAGGGCTGATTCCGGGGCTTGAACAAAGGCGCGCCGTCCTCTCTTGGCCCGAGAGGAACTCTTGTTTAGAGGTTGGACCCTAAACAAATTGTTCATTAGAGGGATCAGTGGTACTTAAGGATCCAGAGGTAACCCAGGGGTAAAACGGTAATTTGACCCAGCTGGTGTTACGAACACACGTGAAGGATTGACTTACTGCATTGGTCGATATCCGTGGACACAGAAATATTCTACAGTGAGAAGAGTGCAGCTGTGGGTCTTTAGTGGAGTGACCCACAGTTAACGAATGTTGATTGACTCGGTTAATGAGTTTAGCTGATCAATCTCGTATCGTTGGAGCTTCTGATCTGTAGGTCCATTAGGTCCACCTACTAGCTCATAACGGGTTCTGAGATAATATAGTCTTGATTATTAAAGGGAATATAAGTTAATTGTATTTTGATACAATTAATATAATGTATGGAGATACATTATAATATAAGTTTAATTAATGAATTAAACTTTATAATAAAATTAATTTTGGATATGATTCAAGATTAATTAATGAGAGAATTATGAATTTAATTAAATATGTGATATTTAATTAATTCATGAATTAATTAATTAGGGAATTAATTAATTTAATTTTAATTTGGTTAAATGTGATTTAATCAAATTAAAACTATAGTTTATATTGATGTACATTTTGATGCACATTAAAACTATAGGTTAAATGAGAGAGATAAAATTGAATATGATTCAATTATAAAATTAATTAAATATTTGATATTTAATTAATGTGGCCTATTTAATTCAATTGAATATGATTTAATTGAATTAAAACTATATGTTATAATTGATTTAATTAGAGTTGGTTTAATTAAATTAATTATAATTAATTAGATAATTAATTATTATTTAAATAATTATTAATTATTTAATTTATTATTATTTGATAATAATTGGACGATCCAGATCTAATTGGTTTAGATAAATGGACAGGATTGGTTAGGGAGTTAAAGATAACTTCCCAACCTAATCCTACGTAGTTGGCTGAAGGGGTTTTGGCCAACCCCCTCATTCTGTGACTTTTCACAAGAAGACAGAGAAGTTTTTTCTCTCTCTCTGAACTCTCTCATTTTTACGTGAGAACACAGAAAAGTTCTGAGATTTTTCTCTCTTCTCTCTCTAAAAAAACAGCAAAGAACTTTGCTGAAAATTCCCTTCCAAGGCTGAATTTGGGTTCCCACAAGCCATATCTCAGCGACCCAAGAGAATAGTGGGTGATTCGAGTGGTGGTGTCCGTTGGAAGTCCCAAGAACGAGATCCTTGGAGCATTGTGCAGTGTTCTTCGGAATCCGGTAAGTACTCTTGATTTTGAATCAATTTAGCATGCTTAATCTTAGTAATTTAGAAATTGTTTCTGAATTTTGTTGCCAACGTATTGGTTTTTCCTAAAATTGAAATTTTATTCGAGAAAGTTCTTGTTTGCTTCCGCTGCCAAAAGGAATTTTAATCCTTCATTAACAACTTAAACATTATCATTTCTCTAGAAGCCTATTGCTTTTCTTGAGTTATTTGACCTTAGTTTATAAAATTTCATTAGTGAATTATCAAGTTTTGTTTGTCAAGATTTTTCATGTTCTTAGGAATTTATCAAGTTTTGTTTTCTTTGGTCTTATCGGCATACAAGTTTATAAGAATTTGAGCTTAATATGAAAGTTGAAACATATTGTGTATTTCCTTTTATAATGCAACCTTTTAGTCAATTTTCATTTTGCTTGGTTTGGGGGAGGGGTGAAGAGTTTAGGAGACACCTTGTGACTTTGTTGTGATCTCTTACTTATAGGATGAGTAAAATTTGGTCAAAAAATGACTCCAAGATTTTTTTTTTTTTTTTGGGGGGGGGGGGGGAGTTTAGAAGTGTTATGCTTGTGGTTTTGTTGCAATATTTTGCAATGCATATTATACTACACTTGTAGAATTAGTGAAATTTTGTTGAAAAAGACTCAAAGGGTTTTGCTTTATTATTTTGTTGGGCATCCTAGAAGTGTTATGTTGGTTGCTTGTCATGTACATAAAGCATGTTTAATGGTGTTTGAAAAGCATGAGGTTGCTCTGTTATTGTTGTCACTGGAACAATTTTGGCTTTTAATGTCGGGCAATGCCCGACATTAAAGGTCTTTAATGTCGGTCACTGACCGACATTAAAAACACCGACATTAAAAGTTTTAATGTCGGTCACTTTTAATGTCGGGCAATGACCGACATTAAAAGCCACTTTTAATGTCGGTCACTTTTAATGTCGGTGTTGCCCGACATTAAAAGACTGTTTTGTTGTCTGGTTGACCGACATAAATAGCACGGTTTTAATGTCGGTCGCTTTTAATGTCGGTCATTGCCCGACATTAAAAGCGTTGTCCGACATTAAAAGTGTACTTATAATGTCGGTCCTGCTCGACATTAAAAGACTGTTTTGTTTTCTGGTTGACCGACATAGATAGCACGGTTTTAATGTCGGTCGCATTTAATGTCGGTCATTGCCCGACATTAAAAGCGTTGTCCGACATTAAAAGGTCGGTCCTGCCCGACATTAAAAGTGGCGACATCAGAAGCGTGCGACATTAAATGTGTGACATTAAAAGTTTGCAGATTTTAATTTTCCTATATAATATGTTCGACATTAAAAATCCGTTTTTGTATGTTTCAATGACAGTCAATGCCCGTCATCATTTTCATTCAGTATTAAATAAAAAAAATTGTTGGTTGCAAACGTAGCTAACCAACAATACTATTTCTTCCTTCCTGTAAACAAAAATAGAATCTGCAATTTATAATTTCCAATACAAATAGGTCAATCCAAACACAATTTTTTCATGTCACAACCAATTTGAAATACAAACACTTCCATATATCATTTACAATATAATACTGGGACCACCCGTCCCTCCACAAATTAGATCCAACCAAATATTCCAGAATGAAGCATTTTCAGATCAAGAGAGAACACATATGAACATTCACTATTGAAAAGTATGTACACCTAAACAAATCCTCCACTATATATAAACACATTTCAAGCTAATTAATGTATATTCAAGTACATCTAGATTACACAAATCCTCTAACAAAATTTGCCCATTCTATACGAACCTCGTCAATCTCGTCTTGTGTAAATGCATTCTTTGTGTTAAACTACAACAAAACAAAAACAATTACATGATAAAAGAATGAAACGAAACATAAATTATAATATGTAAGGATAGTGATACTACTTACAAGTTTAGTTATAGGGGTAGTAGAGTTGTGCATTATTTCTCTTATATATTTTTGCACAAAATACCCACACTCTGTCGAACCTGTTTGACGAGGACACTACAATGAAAAAGAACATACTTGAGTATGCATACAATATTTCACTGTCTATAATATCATGAATGTGAATTTACCTTCACTAGTTTCCAACTAATAGCAGATCGATATTGAGGAAGCGAGTGCTTAGCTTGCCACATTCTCAACCCCCTAAATAATTTAAAACATTAGAACAATTCAAGTTATATTTTTCCTTTTAAACACTACAAATACTTGAGACACACTTACGTATTTATAGTTCCACTAAACTCTTCTTCAACTTTACTACGCAGAGAATTCAATATATACACAGTGTTTTCTCGAGGCTGGATCGCGATCAACATCCAATGACGACTACGTAGAATCACAATTTTGATCATATTATTATTTATGAATAAGAAAAGTTACAATGGAGTAAATGTCGCTAGTAAGAATTACTTACCCAGTGTTAAAGGGAATGAGAACTAGTTGATCCAAATCAACCATATCTAGTCTGTTAGATAGATTTCTAGAACGAAGTTCTTGAGACTTCACGTACGATGAGATTGTTGTTTGATCAACCAGAAAAAACTTATTTGTTATCTCGGGATCAAGTACAGTCCAAAGGTACCTAAAGAAAATAATACAAGTATTCATCAACTCAACACTTCCATAAAGCATAATACATTCCCCCACCCTCCCTACCAAACTCAACTAAACTTTTAAAGCAACACCTCCAATAATACAACTTAAGTCAAGCATTTTTCAAGAGCATAATACATAAGTATTCATCAACTCAAACACTTCCATAAAGCATAATACATTCCCCCCTCCCCCCCCTCCCTACCAAACTCAACTAAACTTTTAAAGCAACACCTCCAATAATACAACTTAAGTCAAGCATTTTTCAAGAGCATAATACATAAGTATTCATCAACTCAAACACTTCCATAAAGCATAATACATTCCCCCCCCCCTCCCTACCAAACTCAACTAAACTTCTAAAGCAACACCTCCAATAATACAACTTAAGTCAAGCATTTTTCAAGAGCATAATACATAAGTATTCATCAACTCAAACACTTCCATAAAACATAATACATCACCCCCCCTCCCTACCAAACTCAACTAAATTTTTAAAGCAACACAAGTATAAAACAACATAAGTCAAATTGTGTAATAACTTTGTTTACTTACGTAATGTACGTGAGTATGCACGAGTAACCTATCTCCACATTCCCACAATATTGTTGGATGTCTTCGCGATGTAAAAATACCGATGCTTCCTTTCCCAAGATACGCTCGGGCATTGTGATCATTAGTGTATCTTCTTGTCTCATCGAAAACACTGCGTATCTATTTAGGAGCTTAATAGTAACATGGGCCTCTGTGTGTTTGCTCGATTGTACTACGGGCTTAGCTTTGGCAGGAGGCTCCTATAAAAGATATGAAGTCACTATCTTTCTTTTAAAAAAATTATTTCAATAGAAAATAAACATACCTCTTTGTCATCTACAGTAATAACAAATCTGCGAGGCCATCCCACAAAATTACCGACTGCTTGATACAACGTTTGTAGTTCATCGTTCACAGGAATCGGTAATGCACAATCATCACCTATCACCATGTCCACCACAACGCGGACATTTTGTGAATGCGACTCATACATTGTGCCTACGGCAACAATATTATCCATAGAGACCATCGCTAGGTGACAAGGTGTTCCAGCCTACAAAAGTTTAAAACGTCGAAGCTAAGTATATACATATATATAAAATTCCAACAAGGATAATAATAATTTACCTCTTTATTCTCAGATATCTCACGAACAACATCTTTTCCTTTTGACTTCTTATGCGTGGCACTCGAAGCGTCACTTTGTGGTGTCTTTCGGCGAGGGGCTTCGGTCTTCACACTCGAAGCTTCGCTTTGCGGTTGCTGACTCAAGTTTGACTTCTCTCTTGCAACGTTGTAGTACACAGAGGGCGTTACGAACTCGCCCACTCCCCTTACACGCCTTCTGTGTTCTGGCGTGCCCAACGCTTCAGTTAAGATGTCCCTACCTTCATTTAGTGCAGCTAATTCGTCCTATCATAAACATTTCAATAAGATTTTTTCAATTACTAAAGTATCACATAATCCAAAACTTCTTTCAAATATATATATAAAAACTTACAATTCGATTGACACGTGCCACAGTGACCTCATCGCAATATTCTTTATTTTTTCCTTTGCGTGTTTCCTTCCATAGAATTGCACGATTGGAAGGATCCTCGGTCAATTCCTGTACAAATATACATATTATTGAAGGTATACACAAATTTTCATGTCATTTACTTTAAATAGTCGTACTTACTAAGTCTTTGGCAAGATTTGCATATCCCTTACGAGAGATATGATGATTATACAAGCATCACTCTCGTCTTTCTTTCTGAGCCTTACTTAACGCCTGTATATTTAATTTGAATGACAAAAACAACAAATTGAATGCATGAATATTTAATTTACAAAATAATTTCACTAATCTAAAGTTTATTTACCTCCCACTCTGATGTTAGTCTACTACTCACAAATGTCTCCCAATCCTTTTGTTCAATATGTGAGTATTTAGAAGGAGGAGTTGCCAAACGCTCTGGTTCATCTTTTAATGGATTGACATACTTCTGCGTTAGGTATGTCTTGAATGTTCGAAATTTTCTAGACGCAGATTGAAGTATACTACTCTTGGACCTAGGGTCCACCACGAACAACATCTGCATAAAAAAAATACCAAAGTAATTAGCAAAACAAGTAAACTAAATAAGCTATTCACTCCTATAGATCAATAAACTTTTTACCTCTATACAATCAAAAATTTTATCTTTCATTTCCTTAGGCACATCCTTCCAGTTTTCGTATGTTATTGGGATTTGTTGTCTCACACAAACCCCTATGTAACTTTGCATCTGGTTAGCATTATCTCCAACAGCTTGACCTTGATTGTTGTAAACAATCGTCAAGCGTTCTCCATTATTTCTTAGGCGTGCCAATCTATGCATCATAGTAGGCCCTCGTCCTGGCACTCGTGGTTGGATAAACACATTTCTTTCATCTCCACTACTACTACTTTCTTCACTCATTGTAACAATCTGCAAGAAAGACACAAAACATACATTAATGAGATATATAAACTTATAAGATCTATTAACTTATAGAAAATATAATAAATAAATGAATTTGAGATAGTACCATCTTCAACACACTATTTATCAACCCATATACCCTCACAATCACTTCTAGCATATGTTGATGACATTTCATCGTCATCCTGAAATACATCAAGATTAGGCATTCTTTCTAGGACCCCATAACCACAATCTTGGACAATATCTCCAACTTCATCTTCATAGAAATCTTCTTCAACTATTCTTTGAGGTGGTGTTAAAACCACTGACCAACGTGGATTTAGGGGATCTTTTACGTAGAATACTTGCTTGACTTGAGAGGCCAAAATAAATGAGTCTGATTTATGCCCAATGCGATTAAGATCTACAGTAGTGAACCCAAACTCGTCTATTTTAAGTCCGTTATTGTTCTCAACCCAGTCACATTTGAATAAAATAACAGTTAAATCGTGATAATCAAGTTCCCATATTTCTTGTATGACACCATAAAATGTCATGTCCGACATGATAGGATTTTTGTCTTTAGCACTAGAAACTTGCATTGTATTCGCTGTTACCATAACTCCACTGTTTTGGACATTCCTAATGTCATCACGTTTCTTTGCATGATAGCAAATACCATTTATCACGTAACCAGCATATGTGGCGACATCTGGACGAGACCCATGAGCTATCCATCTTAAAGAGTTTCTTGGCACCTCAAGGGCAAGTGCAACCTAAGTTTTATATTTAAATGATTAGTTACTAACTTTGTATTGTAACTAAAAGAGTTTGGCTCTAGTAATTACCCGAGTGCGCAACCAACTACTAAATGTGCGATTATGCTCGTCTTGAAGCCATTTTTTGTTTTTAGATTTACTGGGATTGATTCTGGACAAAGTGTTCATGTGTTGCCTATTGGATTCATTTAAATAACAAAGTTAGTAGATCATCACATAATCAGATAATTGTGTAAGGACTTAGATTAGTGTGCATACCCTACATATGAAAGCACGTCGTTTACATTTTGAAGAACATAAAGATGAGCTTGATTTAACTGATCCTTACTCGGTCTGAAATAGGAAGCAACAGACAATGGTCTATCAATTTCTGGATTCTCTTTCCTTGTCGATGAGCGCAATCCAATACTTTCAATTCCAGAGATAAATTCAGAACAAAATTCTACGGCCTCTTCTACGATATAATTTTCTCCAATGCATCCTTCAGGACGATTTTTATTTCTTACATAACTTTTCAGTACTTTCATATATCGTTCAAAAGGATACATCCATCTCAAATACACTGGTCCACAAAATTCTACCTCTCTTACAAGATGCACCACAAGGTGCATCATTATTGTGAAGAATGTCGGTGGAAAATATTTCTCTAACAGGCATAATGTGACCACTATATCCTCTTGCAAGCCTTTTAACTTGGATGAATCAATTGTCTTACTACATATAGCATTGAAGAAGAAACATAGGCGAATGATTGCGAGTCTAACATGCTTTGGTAAAATGCCACGAATTGCCACAGGCAATAATTGTTGCATAAGAACGTGATGATCGTGCGACTTGAGTCCATAAAGTTTTAAATCTGTGAGCGACACTAGATTTTGTATGTTGGATGAATAGCCCTCAGGTACTTTGATTTCGGATAGTGTCTTACACAAGTTCAATTTCTCCATTCGTGATAGTGTATAACATGCTGGGGGTAAGAAGATCTTTTTCTCTCCCAACTGAGGAGCCAATTCTGATCTAATGTTCAATTCAACCAAATCCAAACGAGTTTTTAATCCATCTTTTGTTTTGCCAGGAATATCAAGTAGCGTACCAATAATATTTGCACAAACATTCTTTTCGATGTGCATCACATCTAAACAATGTCGCACCTGAAAATATTTCCAATATTCTAACTCAAAGAAAATGGACTTCTTCTTCCAATAGCTACTTGCAAGATCTCCATTGTTTTTTTCCTTTCCTGCTTTCTTACCAAATGAATATCTGAATTCGCTTGTTTTTGCAAAAATTTCCTCTCCATTTAATGGTTCGGGAGCGAAACTCAATTCTTGTTCGCCATTGAAATGTTTCTTTTGCTTTCTAAATGGATGGTTATGGGGTAAAAACTTTCGATGCCCAAGATACGCCATCTTTTTTCCTTTAGGCAAATAAGTAGATGCAGTTTTCTCCCCACAAATTGGACATGCATGATATCCTTTTACTGTACAACCACTCAAATTGCCATACGCAGGAAAATCATTAATAGTCCACAATAAAATAGCTTTGAGAGTGAAAAATTTTTCTTCATGTATGTCATAACATTTCACACCCTCATTCCAAAGCATTTTCAAATCGTCAACTAGTGGAGCTAAATAAACATCAATGTCATTTCCTGGTTGTTTGGGGCCAGATATTAATGCAGTTAACATCAAAAATTTTCGTTTCATGCACAACCATGGAGGTAGATTATACGTCACCAACATAACTGGCCAACAACTATATCTACTACTAAGATCACCATGTGGATTGACACCATCCGTAGAAAGAGCCAGACGAAGATTTCTAGGTTCTAAACCAAACTCTGGCCACATATTGTCTACTTGTTTCCACGATAGTGCATCCGCAGGATGTCGTAAGTGTCCATCACTTTCTCGTTTTTTAGCATGCCACTTCAGCAAATTCGATATTTCTTTACTTCGAAACATCCGTTGAAATCTTGGAACAGGTGAGAAATACCACATAACTTTTGCTGGAACATTTTTCATCACATGGTTCGAATTTTTTCGAAGCTTCCATCTTGATGTTCCGCATATAGGGCATACTTCTGCATCAGATAGTTCCTTTCTAAACAAACAACAATCATTAATACACGCATGTATCTTCTCATACTTCATTCCAAGAGTACACAAAGTCTTTTTTGCTTGATATGTTGAAATTGGAATTTCATTAGGGCTTGGTAAGATGGCACGGAGTATTGTCAATAACTCAGTGAAACTTTTATCGCTCTATCCAAATTTTGCCTTCAAATTATAAAACTTTATCAAAGTAGATATCTTGGTAAAATTCTTACAACCCGGATATAATGGTTTCTTGGCATCTTCTAATATATCCTCAAAAATCTTAGATTTGTCATTAAAATAATCATGTGCAGCCTCAAACATTCCTATTGTGTCCTCAACATCATCGTCATATTCAACTTCAACTTTTCCACTAATAGACGCATTTCCATTGTCTTCCTTATTTGATTGTGATTCACCATGCCAAATCCATGTCTTATAGCTTTGATCGATACCATGAACAAACAAGTGGTGTCTTACTATATTCACATTTTGAAACTTTACATTCACACACTTCAAACATGGACAACGAATGATATTCGGTCTATTCGAATGTCGTAATCCATTTTCAATAAACATCTCAACTCCGAAGCAATATTCTTCTGACATTCGACTTTTTGTCATCCACGACTTATCCATTACTATAATTGTGTTGCTTGAGAGGTTAATCTACAAAGAAGAACAATTATTACTTAAACTTGTGTACTTTTTAGTTCATTAAGAAGAAAATGAGTGAAATTTGAACTACTAACGAGTTCCTTGTTCACTCAAGTCCACGATCTTGACAATAAAAGTCAAGATCATGATATATTATCTCAGTTGCAAGAGATAACTCAACAAACCATTTCAAAACATCACTTAAGTATTTATCAAACACCTTCAAACCATAACACAAGTATTTCTCAACCCCCCCCCCCCACCCCACCCAACTAAACTTATAAATCAACACAAACAAACAATTTCAAACCATAAAGAAGTATTTCTCAACCCTCAACTTAACTAAACTTACAAACTAACACCAACAATTTCAAAATTTAATTCAAGTATTTATCAACTTCCACCTAAACTCAACTAAAACCATAAACTAAAACGACCAACTTTAAAATCTTAATTAAAGCATTTCTCAACTTCTCCTCCACTAAACTCAAGTAAAATAACGAATTATAACAAAAAATTTCAAGAGATATCTTAAGTATCAATCAACTTCCCATAAAACTAAACTCAAACAAACCATAAACTCAAACAAAACATTTCACAACATGACTTAAGTATCCATCAAATTCCCAATAAATCCAACTAAGAACATAAACCAGAACACAAGTATTTCTCAACCCCCCACCACCCAACTCAACTAAACTAATAAGCACACACAAACAAACAATTTGAAACCATAAATAAGTATTTCTCAACCCTCAACTTAACTAAACTTACAAACTAAGACCAACAATTTCATAATTTAATTTAAGTATTTATCAACTTCCACCTAAACTCAACTAAAACCATAAACTAAAACAATCAACTTTAAAATCCTAATTAAAGCATTTGATCTCAACTTCTCCTCCACTAAACTCAAGTAAAATAACGAATTATAACAAACAATTTCAAGAGATATCTTAAGTATCAAACAACTTCCCATAAAACTAAACGAAAACCATAAACTCAAACAAACCATTTCAGAGCATGACTTAAGTATCCATCAAATTCCCAATAAATCCAACTAAAACATAAACTCACAAACACCTTCAAACCATAACACAAGTATTTCTCACCCCCCCCCCCAACTAAACTAAACTTATAAATCAACAAACAAACAATTTCAAACCATAAAGAAGTATTTCTCAACCCTCAACTTAACTAAACTTACAAACTAACACCAACAATTTCAAAATTTAATTCAAGTATTTATCAACTTCCACCTAAACTCAACTAAAACCATAAACTAAAACAACCAACTTTAAAATCTTAATTAAAGCATTTCTCAACTTCTCCTCCACTAAACTCAAGTAAAATAACGAATTATAACAAAAAATTTCAAGAGATATCTTAAGTATCAATCAACTTCCTATAAAACTAAACTCAAACAAACCATAAACTCAAACAAACCATTTCACAACATGACTTAAGTATCCATCAAATTCCCAATAAATCCAACTAAAACATAAACCATAACACAAGTATTTCTCAACCCCCCAACTCAACTCAACTTATAAGCACACACACACAAACAATTTGAGAGTGGGAAGAATTCTTAAGTTAGTTTATCCAAACTCTTTGCCCTTTAATTAAGTTTCCCATCTATGCTATATGCTTTCTATTTTCTTAACGGCTACAAACTCTTTAGTTCTTGTGCTTTCACCCCACTAACAAATTTAAACTTTTTAACTTTACATCCAAATTTCTAAGAATTTACTTCTATCATGAAAAATGTCAATAAAGAGCTAATTAGTTTCTTGCCTTGCCTAGGTTGATTGATAAAAAGGACTATAAATGTGTCTTTTATATAATCCTCAAAGTTGAAGAACCAAACCTAAAACTCAACCTTTCTCTTTTAATATTTGAAATGGGTTTTTTGTTTACCTTAAAATCCATGTGTTTGTTGCTTGCTATCTTTCTTTAGTTTTAGTAACAAAAATTAACATTCCCAAACAAAAACAAGTATTTCAAAACTACCTTTCTTTAGTTTTAGTAAAAAGGAACAACATTATAGCAACTATCAACATTATAGAGTAAAAAGGAACTAAATTTATCAACTAACACCAACAATTTCAACGTTATAATTTCTCAACTATTTTTCCTACAATATTTTCTATCCATCATCCAATCCAAGACAAAAATAAACTTAAGCAACTAATCAATTAAATTTAACTCTACATTTTTATAAAATTAAAAAGAAGCAAAAAATTTTACCAAGTAATCTCACTCAAATCTTAAGAATTCGGTGTCGGATTTGCTACCCACGACCACGACCACCTCAGATCTACCCACGAACAGTGACGAACACCACTGATTTGTTACCCAAAAACAGAGATCTAGCCCACGAAGAAGTGCTGGCCGACGGTCTGTAAGTTTGGAGAAAACCCACTTGCTGAAGATGAGCTTCAGCTTGAGCTTCACGAAAATGGCACTTGCCGACGGTCTTTTGAGTTTGAGCTCACAGATCTGAAACTCTCCACAGATCTGAAATGCTGACCATCGATGAGGGAAGAAATTCGAGAGAGGTTGCCGGCGATGATGGAAGAAATGCTCGCCGGCGATGATGGAAGAAATGCTCGCCGTCGGTCGAGAAAAACGGAAGAAAAAAGACCGCCCGTCGATGAGAAAAAGGGAAGAAATGCTCGTCGTCGCCGTCCGTTAGCTCTCCGTCGAGGAGGGAGGAAGCCGCCGCCGTTGATGAGGGAGGAAGCCACTGCCGTCGATGATGGAGGAAGTCGCCGCCGTCGATGAGGGGTTTTCGTTTTCGTGGGTTTCGTTTCGTTTTCGAGCAGAGAGGACTTAGGGCAGAAATGTCGGGGAGAGAGAAAGTTATTTCATTTTTACTGTTTTTTAAATTTAAAAAAAAATAAAAAAAATAACTTTTAATGTCGGGCAATGCCCGACATTAAAGGCCTCTTTTGATGTCGGGCAATGCCCGACATTAAAAGTTCGAAAATTTTAAAAAACGCGCGTCCGACATTAAAAGGCCCGCGCATTTTTTTGTCCGACATTAAAGCCTCCGCGCCTATTTTTCTGTCTGACATTAAAACTATAATTTGTTGTAGTGTGTATGTTGTTTGATGGCTCTTCAGGTGTGAGCCACTTACTTAATACCTTGGTTTGTACTGACCTAGGTACCATCAAATTTTGTAGGTAATGAGGATTACTACAAACCGAGTGATGCTGAGGAGGAGGTCTGAGGAAGAATAACTCTCTAAGTCTTAATTTTTATTGTTGTATTTTGCTTAAATAGTGGTTATTGAAAGGACATAGTCATTTTATTTAGTTGGGTGTTATTTAATTTGAGGGATGCATCTTATTTATGTGGTTAGCATTGTGTTAGACTTATAAGTTTATTCGAGTTATATAAATGAAATTTTTTATGAGATTTGACTCGTAATTCTATTTGGAATTCTCAGGAGTTATATGTTGTCTTAGTAGGTGGTTGAAATTTTTTGGTTAGTTATAGTTATGTTGTTATGCTATCAAAATTGTTTTTGTAGTGTTTCAGCAAATAATAGGGTAATGTCACTTGTCTTTTCCTATATAATGTATGTTATTACTTGTGCAAAAGTATTTAAATACATTATAAACTAATTTAAGTTGATTTTTAATATAATAACATTTGAAACAAATGGGACAAATGTAAACAAAACAATATAATATATATATAAACCAATTAAAAGTCAATTAGTGTGTCTATCATAGCAAGGTTAAAAATATGATGTTATATTTTCTATAGCATTATTTTAGTGTTATAAAAAATGTTATTAAAGATCGACCATAATTTTTTTCTAATGCTATGAAATTTTTTCATAACACTAATATTACACAATTAAAAATGGTTTTCTTATAGCATTTTTTATAGCGTTGAAAAAACGCTATGAAAAGTTAGAGACTTTCAATAACATCGGCTACAACAACATGAAAAAAAACGCTATGATATGTCTTTTATAGCGTTTTTTCACAACTATAAAAAACGCTATGAAAGAGGAATCATAACATTTTTTTAACGCTATGAAAAGTTTCATAACATTAAAATAACACAATAAAAATAGACTTTCTACAGCGTTTTTGATAGCAGTAAAAAACGCTATTAAAAGTCCAATACTTTCAATAACATCGGCTACGACAGCGTTTCATAAAACGCTATCGTAGCCTTACGATAGCGTTTTTTGAATTCTATCGTATATGATTTTTCTTGTAGTGTGCTTATACATATATGGCTCATCCCAATAGAACAATTTTGCATCATGCTTAAACTTTTTATTCTGCCTCCAATCCATGTCAATAGGAGTGACTCCCTTGACCAAAAAGTTGGCAATATCAGCATACCAAGGGACATCCCTGACTACCTTTACCTCAACAGTAAAGAGCTGTTCATCTGGAAAAGAATCTGAAATGGCAGATTGCTTTAGCAAAGATGATGATGGATCAAGACGAGACAATTGATCTGCAATGACATTCTCCGATCCCTTCTTGTCCTTTATCTCTAAGTCGAATTCCTGCAATAGTAAAACCCAACGAATTAGTCTAGGCTTTGCATCTTTCTTAGACATTAAATACCTTATTGCTGCATGATTCGTGAACACTGTTACTTTGGATCCAACCAAATATGGCCGGAATTTCTCAAAAGCAAACACAACAGTTAACAACTCCTTTTCAGTAGTTGCATAGTTGATCTGTGCCTCATTTAGAACCCTGATTGCATAATATATAGGATGAATAAATTTGCCCTGCTTTTGCCCCAACATAGCACCTACTGCAACATCACTCGCATCACACATTACCTCAAATGGTAAATTCCAATTACGTGCATAGAGGATAGGTGCTGAGATTAAAGCAGCTTTTAAAGTTTCAAAAGCCTTCGTACAATCTACATTAAAGTCAAAAACATGATCAGTACACAATAAGTTACAAAGAGGTTTACTGATTTTTGAGAAATCTTTTATGAACCTTCTATAAAGTCCAGCATGACCTAAAAAACTCAGAATTCCCTTCACTGAATTCGGTGGTTCCAGTCTCTCAATAACCTCAATTTTTGCTCTATCAACTTCTAGACCATTCTTAGAAATCCTATGACCTAACACTATGCCCTCCTTCACCATGAAGTGGCATTTCTCCCAATTGAGAACTAGATGGGTATCCTCACATCTTTTTAACACATTTCCTAAATTATCTAAACAACTCTGAAAAGACTCTCCAAAAACTGAAAAATCGTCCATAAATACCTCAACAGTGGACTCAATCATATTAGAAAAAATTGCTAACATACACCACTGAAATGTTGCTGGAGCATTGCAAAGGCCAAAAGGCATTCGCCTAAAAGCAAACGTCCCATAAGGGTAGGTGAAAGTGGTTTTTTCCTGATCCTCAGGAGCAATAGTAATCTTGTTATACCCAGAATAACCATCTAAGAAACAGTAGTAGGCCTGACCAGCCAATCTATCCAACATCTGGTCAATAAATGGTAGAGGGAAATGGTCCTTATGGGTAGCTTTATTGAGCCTCCTATAATCCATGCAAACCCTCCAGCTAGTTACTGTCCTGGTTGGGATCAACTCATTGTCTTTATTGCTCACCACAGTGACACCTCCTTTCTTAGGAACACATTGGACAGGGCTTACCCAATTGCTGTCGGCAATTGGATAAATGATCCCAGCATCTAACCATTTAATCACCTCCTTTTTAATAACCTCTTTCATTGTAGGGTTAAGCCTTCTTTATTGCTCAATACTCCTAAAGGATCCTTACTCTAGAGTGATTTTGTGCATACAGAAAGAGGGGTTAATTCCCTGAATGTCAGCCAATGTCCAACCTATTGCTTTGTGGTATTGCTGCAACAATTTTATTAAGGCCTCCTCATGTTCCGGCATTAAATCTGATGCAACAATAATGGGCAACGTCTCACCTTCCCCAAGATACACATACTTTAGATGATCTGGCAAGGGCTTCAAATCTAAAGTAGGTGCCTCAATCAGGGATGGCTTAATAGGAGGAGCCTTCCTTTGATCTAAATCTAAAGACCGAAAAACATCCTCACACCTAAACAATTCTTTTTCATTTTTTCTTTCTAACAAACAAACTTCTAAATCCTCTACACTAACCTCTCCATGACCTTCCAAATGCTTGTCAGTCGAATCCTGTATTGCTGTCTCAACAATTGTGCTCTCCAGAATCCTAATGAAAGAGCAATCTTCCATTTCGTTTGGATAGTTCATGGCTTTAAATACATTAAATTTCACTTCCTCATTACAGACTCTCATTATTAATTCCCCTTTTTGAACATCTATTAATGCCCTACCAGTAGCCAAAAATGGACGACCTAAAATAATTGGGACATCTTTATCAGCCTCATAGTCTAAAACAATAAAATCAACACGAAATATGAATTTATCCACTTTCACTAAGGCATCATCAATTTTACCCTCTGGATATGTGATAGACCTATCAGCTAGTTGGAGCGTGACTGTGGTAGGCCTAGCTTCACCAATACCTATCTTCCGATAGACCGAAAGAGGCATAAGCTTAATGTTTGCACCTAAATCACAGAGTGCTCTACGTAATTCTTTTCCACCTATAGATACAGGTATAGTAAATGATCATGGATCCTTAGCCTTGGGTGGTAGCCCATTCTTAAGAATAGCACTACATTCCTCAGTAAGAGATACAGTTTTAAACTCACCTAACCTCTTCTTTTTAGTTAAAATATCCTTAAGAAATTTAGCATAATTAGGCATTTGCTCTATAGCTTCTACTAAAGGGATATTTATATGCAACTGCTTAAGAATCTCTAAAAATCTTTTAAATTGACCATCCTGATTCTTAGGCCTTTGCCTTTGTGGAAAAGGTAGAGGTGGTACATAAGGTGGGGGCGACACATAAGGTGGTTCCACATCTGGAATAGATCCAGATGCTCCAGCATTTTTATTGCTGCCTCCAGCACCCTGACCAGACTCCAACTATTTCTCAAAACAACATTTTTATCACCGTTCTTTTCTATATCCTGGGTCTCTCTAGGCTCTTCTAGTGGCTTACCACTCCTAAGAGTTACTGCCTTTACCTGCTCCTTACCTTCCCTTCTAGGGTGTTCAGTATCTGAGGGAAGTTTCCCCTAAGGTCGTGCCTTCAGCTCATCAGCTAGCTGACCCACTTGCAATTCTAGGGCTCTCATTGAAGCTTGATTACTTTGAATTGTGGCGTCTGTACGAGCCATAAATTCTTTCATCATTGCCTCGAGAGAACTCCCCGAATTTTGCTGGGGCAAAGCCTGCTTAGTTTGCTAGGGCATTACCTGCGCTTTAGTAAATCCTGACTGGTTCACCTTTTGCTGTGTTTGCACATTACTTCCTTGTCCTCCCCATGAGAAGTTGGGGTGGTTGTGCCAACTTGGATTATAAAAGTTAGAATAAGGGTTATTCCTCTGATTACCGACAGAAAACACAGAAGCTGGATTGCTGGGGCAAAACTCGTAATTGTGATCTTCACCACAATAGACACATGCTTCCTCTGTGACTTGGTTCACCAATGCAGCAGGCTCCACAGCTGGTGGTTGTTGATGACTAATCATTGTCACATTCTTAAGAGCATTAGCAATCATTGCAAGATCAGCCCTAATGGTGGACACACCATCAACTTCTAACACACTCTTAACCTTTTTATTTGTGCCTCTAACATCCGACCACTGACAACTATTAGTAGATATTCTTTCTAAAATTTCATAGGCGTCATTAAAAGTTTTTGCCAAAAGGGCCCCTCCAGCCGAAGCATCAACCATACCCTGGGTTACTCCGTTTAACCCATTGTAAAATGTTTCCATTTGAATACAATGAGGTAAACCATGGTGGGGGCACTTTCGTAAAAGCTCCTTAAACCTCTCTCAAGCCTCACTAAAAGTCTCATCTTCAAGTTGCCTAAACCCTACTATTTCACTCCTTAATTTAGCATTTCTATTAGGTGGGAAATATTTACTCAAAAAATGTTTCAGCTAACTCATCCCATGTCCTAATTGATCCTGGAGCAAAAGAATTTAACCATGTCTTTGCTCCATCTCTAAGAGAATACAGGAACAAAGTTAATCTAAGAGCATCTCTAGGCACTCCTTGAATTACAAAAGAATCACTAACTCCTAGAAAAGACTTAAGATGTAAATGAGGGTCTTCAGATGACAAATCATGGAATTTACCCACGGTTTGCAACATCTGAAACATTACCAGTTTCATTTCAAAATTTGCCGATTGAATTTGAGGACGTGCAATCCCTGGATTCAACTCATCAAACATTGGAAAAGCATATGCTCGAATGGCTCTGGTCCTATCGTTCGCTACCAAGATAGGATTCTCAGCCTGATTATTCTGCTGCTCATTTTGCTCCAGCGGTCGGTTTTGTTGCAGCAACAGATTCTGCTAGGGGTTCACTGGATCTTCAGGACCCTGCGGGAGACGCGACACGTTATCCATTTGATTCTGGTTCCTGCGCTGCTCTATCCTTCTTCTCCTGAATATCCTTTCAGTTTCTGGATCAAGCTCGATCCTTATCACAGGCGGATCGCTCATGCATCAAACTCACACCTGCAAAAACAAAAGAAACAATCAAAAAGTTCTACACCAAACCACTAAAAGACATACAGAAAACAGATCAGATAAAAAATTATTATTCAAGTCCCCCGGCAACGGCGCCAAAAACTTGTTGCGTTCCTAGAGTGAGTAAAAATATGGTATAAAAGACTCTAGAACGCTGTGCAAGTATACACAGTCCGCAGCAAGTAATAAGTATTATCAATCCAAGGCCTGAACTAGCTTCCACTTTATCTATTTTGTATAACTCTTTAATGATTTCAAAGATAGTAAAAATGATTGATTTTTATAAGAATAATGTTGAAGCAAAAGAAATGACAGAACAAAAAATAGTCAAATAGGCAGATAGATTAGAAACAGGCGCTGGTCAGGATTTAGTAATTGTTTTAAAAGATGCTATAGCAATATTATTGATCATGCAAAACTCTCGCAGTCTTATTAGCAGATTCCTCCCGGAACTCCGGATCTTTTGGAATGTGTTTCAACCACAATGATGTACTACCGATCAAGCACTAGGCAACTGGATATCCCTAGCTCAGTCACTAGCGTTCACCAATACACAATGATCTAGTGTGATTAATCGCCACACACTCCCTACATCATCCCTGAAACTAGAGAGAGGTATTCATACCAGCTGGCCAGGCGGGCACAAAATATAAATGAACACAACAATTAATCAAGGTGCATTAATCAATATTTATTACTAGAAGTAAGCACGACAATCACATTGTTCCCAACCAACGCCTAAGCTACTCAGTTCATAAGATGCAAGGAAACACAAATTACACTCTGAGTAAGCATATCCATAATCACAAGATAATATAAGAAAATATTAATCTCCTCGATCAGCTTGCAAATGATGGTCTTCTTGATGGTCTCCAATCTCTCTCCTTTATTCGGCTCCCAAAGGTGGAAGTAACACTCCAAGAATGGAGTGTTTTCTCCCAAAAGTGGAATGAATTTGACTTGGGCGACTACCTCCTTTTATAGAGTTGAAGCAAGCTTGAATTAGGTTGACCTAGACACGTGGACGGCTCTCCTTGCTCCTCTATCACGAAAATAACTCAACAGAAGTCGGTTTGTCAACTTGGCTAACGAGCTGTGACGTGGCAGTTTTGCTCCCAGCTTTGCTGCAACACAGAATTTGCTCCCTCCAGTCGCTCAGCAATACATTCTGCATAAAATAACTTCCAAAGCTTCCATTCTTCCAAATGGGTTAAAACATATAATATATATCTAAAACCAACCCCATTAAGCACAAAAGACACACAAATCCCTATATAAATGAGGCCTAAATAACTACCTTTTGGAGAGTTATCACTCACCCTGTGATTACAAGGTCTAAAACAAGTGTGTTTAAACCTAAAGCGTGGTTAGTGACTAAAGAATCCTCTGTTGCCAATGTTCCTTCCGAGCCTACGAACTATAAGGCTGCCTTACAAGATCCTCATTGGATGGCAGCCATGAATGCTGAATATGAGGCTCTTATTAAGAACAAGACATGGTCTTTGGTCCATTTGCCTCTTGGTAGTAAGGTTGTTGGTTCTAAATGTGTGTTTCGCCTCAAACTTAAGCCTGATGGCTCCATTGACAGACATAAGGCTTGTTTGGTTGCTCAAGGTTACACTCAGGCACTTGGTATTGATTATTTCGAGACCTTTAGTCCTGTTGTTAAGCCAGCTACTATACGTATTGTGTGATCTCCTTGGCTGTTTCATCTGGTTGGAATATCCGTCAGTTAGATGTCCATAATGCATTCCTTCACGGTGATCTTTTGGAAGACGTTTATATGAAGCAGCCGGCTGGTTTTGTGAGCAACTCTCATCCTCATCATGTCTTGAAACTGCATAAAGCCTTATATGATCTAAAACAGAGCCCTCGGGCTTGGTTTCTGCAAGCTAAGTTCATGTCTTGTTGAATGGGGATTCACTGCTTCTAAGGCTGACTCTTCTATGTTTACCTTTAAATCTTGCTCGAAGTTAATTATTGGGTTCCTAGAGTGAGTAAAAATATGATATAAAATACTCTAGAATTCATGTGCAAGTGTACACAGTCTGTAGGAAGTAATATTATCAATCTGAGCCCTGAATTAGTCTCCACTCTACCTATTTCTGTGTAGCTTTCCAATGGTTTCAAGAATAGTAAAATAATTTTGTTTTATCGGAATTATGCTGAAGCAAAATAAATGACAGAACAACGAGTAAACAAATAGATAGACAAATTAAGGACAGGCGCGGGTTAGGTTTTAGTGATTGTTCTAAGATATGCTCTAGCAATATTATTGATCATGCATTTCTCGCAGTATTATTAGCGGATTCCTCCCGGAACTCCGGATCTTTTGGGATATGTTTCAAACCCAATGAAGTACGACCGATCAAGCACTAGGCAACTGGCTATCCCTAGCTCAGTCACTGGCGTTCACCAATACACAATGATCGTAGTGTGGATAATTGCCACACACTCTCTAAATCATCCCTGAAACTAGAGAGAGCTATTCACACCGGCTGGCCAGACGGGCATAAAATGGAAATAAGCACAACAATTAACCAAAATGCGATAGTCAATTTATTACTAGAGATGAAGCACAATAATCACATTATTCCTAACCAACACCCTAAGCTACTTAGTTCATAATAGGAATACAAATTACAATCTGAGTATGCATGTCCATAACCACAAGTTAATAAAGAAAATAAACTCCCTAATCAGCTTGCAGAAGATGGTGTTCTTGATAATCTTCAATCTCTCTATACTATTCGGCTTCCAAGGGACAACATGGAATGAATTTGACTTCGACGGCTACTTCCTTTTATAGAAGGATAGGAGGCTTGAATTAGGTCAACTAGGACACGTGTAAGGCTCTCCTTGATCCTTTATCATGGAAATAACTCAACAGAAGTCGGTTCATGAAGTTGGCTAACGAGCTGTGATGTGGCAGTTTCTGCTCCCAGTTTTGCTGCAGCACAGAATTTGCTCCCTCCAGTCGCTCAGCAACAGATTCTGCACAAAATAATTTCCAATGCTTCCATTCTTCCAAATGGGTTAAATCATGTAATATCTATCCAAAACCAACCCTAATAAGCATAAAGGACATACAAATCCCTATATAATTGAGGCCTAAATAACTACCTTTTGGGCCGTTAACATTAATCATCTTTCTTATTTATGTGGATGATATATTAGTACTGGTTCTTGTGCCCATTTGATTCAGCAATTTATTTCAGCTTTAAATCTATGTTTTTCTCTCAAAGACATGGGTGAACTATCCTATTTCCTTGGTGTTCAAGTCTCACGACAAGGTAAAAATCTGCATCTTTCTCAACAAAAATACATCAGGGATCTAGTCTCTCGGGCCAAGTTGGGCTCTTGTAAACCAACTCCTTCTCCCATGTCTGCTGGCCCCCTCTCCTTGTCCGATGGTGAGCCACTGGAATCAGCCACTGAGTATCGAAGCTTAGTAGGTGCCTTGCAATACTGTACTCTCACGCGGCCGGATATCAGTTTCACAATCAACAAGTTGTGTCAATTCCTCCATGCCCCCACTACTTCCCATATGCAGACCGTTAAACGACTTCTGCGATATATCAAAGGTACATCTTCGTTGGGTCTGCTTGTTACTCCTTCTTCTTTATTCTCTATCACATGTTACACAGACGCAGACTAGGCGAGTTGTCCAGATGATAGAAGGAGCACCAGTGGGTATTGTACCTTTTTGGGGACCAACTTGGTTTCTTGGAATTCCTCGAAGCAAAAGGTCGTGTCTCGGTCGAGTGCAGAATCTAAGTATAAAGGACTCTCTAATGTCGCTGCTGAAATTGCTTGGATTCAGTCGGTTCTTGGTGAACTTGGTGTTTCTTATGCTTCCCCTCCTCTCTTACTTTGTGATAATATATCTGCCACTTATATTGTTGCCAACCCAGTGATGCACAGTAGAACGAAGCATATCGAAGTAGACCATAACTTCATAAGAGAGAAGGTGGCTCGCAAGCAACTGCTGGTCAGATTCGTGCCTTCGGAAGATCAGATTGCAGACGTGTTTACGAAGAGTCTGCATTCTTCAAGGTTTATTGGTTTGAGAACCAAGCTCACCGTGGTCTCCAACCCGTGTTCGCTTGCGGGGGATGTTAATATCCTTCTTTGCTGTGTAATTCTTGCTTAATTTCTGGTTAAGTTTGTCTCTTTCAGTCATTGTATTTTCTGTTATCTTTTGGCCTGTTGTCATGCTACACGTGCCCCTATCATTTGTTATTTAATGGCCAATCATTGGTGCTCTGATTTTTGAGCACTCTCTCTTCCAAAGTACTATCGGCTCTGTAGTGTCTATAGATCTTCATCCCGGTGAGTCGGCTCCCGAATTTGACGCAGCCCATTGCGGTCTCTCCGCCGCCAGAGCAGCCGCCGGCCCCATGCGGTGGAGGGGAACAACAGGGCAGTGACAAGGAGAGGGAAATGGAGTGGGGAAGTGGTGGGTTTGTGGGTTTGTGGAGTGGGGAAGCAGAGGAGGAAGGAGAGGGAAATGGAGGAGGGAGTTGAGAAAAAATTGTAGGAGGGTGGGATTTGGAAGGGGAAGAAGAAGGAAATGGAGGTGGATTTAATGGAGGATGTGTCGGATTGTTTGGATAAATACAGAGGGGCTGTTTGGCCCATGGTTTCGGAATCAGAACCCTGGGAATCAGAACCCTGGGGGGTTTGTTCTGGCGTGTTTGAAAGTCTGGGAATCAGAAAACAGTGTTTGGGGTGCTGTGTTTTGAACCCTGGGAATCAGAAAACAGTGTTTGGGGTGCTGGGTTCTGAACCCTGTGTTTGGACAGGTTTTTTTTTTTTTTTTTTTGCTTTTATATTTTTTTTTTCTTTTTTGGTGAATGTTTTATTTATTGTAAAGCCCCTTGTGTAACATAGATTAATTTTTAAGAGAATTTTGAATTTAATTTATGATATATACGAAGAATAAGAAAATTGTTTCTAATAATCAAAATATTGATTATCATTGACAAATTGAAAAACATAATATGAAATTCTTAGGCCCCATTTGAAAATTTAAAAGTTTGAAAACAAAAAAAAAAATAGTTTTCAAAAAATAGTTTTTGTTTTTTGGAATTTATTTAGGAATTCAAATGTGTCTTTAACAAAGATGAAAATCATCCTAAGAAAATTGAGAGAAAACAAACATGATTTTCAAAAATCAAAAACCAAAAGCCAAATTATTAAATGAGGTTTAAGTTTGGTCATTTTTTCCATGGATCCACATGCAAAATTTAAATTCAAAACAAAAGTTCATTAATGTTAAATTAAAGTAGTTATTGAGACAAAAAAAACATGGTTCGTGAGAAAATAAAAATTTGGAACATATAATCACATAATAAATAAAATAGAATCTATAGGCTACTTTAAAATGACTAAATTAAATATTAAATTATGTATATTTATATTATTTAAATATAAATAAGTTCAAAATAAATATCATATGTCAAAATAAACTTAGCTTAACAATAATTGATATATGCCCTCGATCAAAAAGTTAGAGATTCGAATATTCTCACATCGAAATGTTGTTGAACTAAAAAAAATTGTACATATAAATTTGTTTTTTTTTTTTTTGAGATTACATATAAATTTGTTTTTTTTTTTGTTTTTGTGTATGTAATTTAAAATTAAATACTTTATTTACTATAGTGGATTTAAAATTAAATATTATTCATTTTATTTTAATAAATTCAAAATAACATACTATTTATTTTTGTCATTCGGAATATTGTTAATTTGAAAATAAATACATACTTTTTTAATACGTTAACTCAAAATTATATTTTATTTTAAAAATATTTATATGGGTAAGTTGGCTAAAATACCTTTTCTTATGTTAAAATTATAAAATTATATATATATATATATTAAAATATTGTTAATTTAATATAGAGAAATGAAAAGAATTATGAGAAAAATGAAAAGAGAAATGATGGGACCCACCAAATTTATGACAAAAATAGATAAAGTAATAGTGGGTCCCACCAACCTTATGGAAGAAAGAGAAATCATAGGTTTGGAGTGGTTTTGAGGTGGGTTTGGAGAGAAAAACCATGGGGTTGGGTTTGGAACCCATGGTGTTGTGATTACAATGGGGCAAACATGGTTTTGGGTTTGGAACACAAAACCACCCAAACCCAAAACCATGGGCCAAACACCCCCAGAGTGTTTAAGATCGAGGAACTGAATGAAGCGACGGATGGGTTTAGTGAGTGTAGCTTGATTCAAGGTTCGGTTTATAAAGGGAGTGTCAATGGAGTTGAATCTGCTATGGAGAAGATGAAGTGGAATGCTATGGGCAACTCAAGATCTTGCAGAAGGTTGCCTTTTCTTTTTTTGCGTATAAATTAGAATTATCGCCTTGAGTGAGTTTCCAAAAATAAGTTTAGTCATTAGTAAGAAGAAGTTGGAATTTTTTAAAAAAACAGACAGAGAAAATTGACCGAGAACCCATGTTAATCTTTTATGAAATTAAAATTACACGTGCCCGTCACGACCGCAATTGTCGTAATTATTTGAAAATTGGGTATAATATTTCAATACAACCTAGTGTATTGCTGAGGAGGTGATGTGCAAATTTCTTACCGCAAGTGTACGGGTCAAGTAATAATATAGTGATTTTGAAATCGAATGTCGTCCTCTGGATTGGTGTCTAGCCAAATTTTAATTATCGAAAATACTTTTGACCAATTTTATTTAGGGAATCAAATAGAATGAGAATATGAATTAATCAACACAAAACTAAAGTAAAAAGTGACAATCAAATGGGAATAATTGGTCTTAGGGAATTGATTTCACCAATTGGAGTTATAGATTAATAAACGGATTAACACATGCTATGATTCATAAATCTTGGCAACTAAAATCACACATATCTCTCCCGAGCATACATGATTCTCCCATATGCAATTGAACCCGATATCCCTATCTAAATCCAATAAACATACAAGGCAATAAGGCTAACCTTTATAACAATTTCTAGAATTAACCTTAATCTCCCGATTTTTAGCTAAATTCTAGTTATGCATATTGATTACTAATTTAAATCCTCTCTCCCGAGTTAGATTCAAATATAAACATCAATCAATTTATGGCCAGTAAATCGAAAGCATTAAGGATACAACATATGCATAAATGACATCAATAGCATAAATACCGTAAACCAATCCAAAACGTGCCCAACGGCTACATCAATCCCTAAGAATTAAACTTAGCTACACATAATCCTCGTTACAATATAAACTAAGTCTATATAAGCCATAAAAAGTGTCTAAAGTAAGGGAAAAGAGAAATAGACTCGTTGTAGGCCGAGACCGAACGTCCCCGTCACGATCCCCACGAACAATGGGTTGATTTCCAACTAATCCCCTTTGCTTCAGCTCAATTCTGTCCTCTTTCTGCTATATGTCGGCTCCAAAAGTCCCCAATTCGAAGTCCCCAAAAACCTAGCCGAAAAGATGCTTATATAGCAAAATTTCGTTGTAGCGTCGAGACGCTGTCGCGATCCGCAAATTTGGGAAATTTTCTATAGCGTCGCGACGCTGTTCCTAACGTCGCGACGCAATTTTTTTTTTTTTTTTAGATTGGAAGCTCCATTTGACTCTAATTGCTGAATTAAGCTTCAAGCACATACATCCTACAAATAAAACATAAAAGTGCATAAATTTGGGCAAATAATTGAAAAAGACTAGCTTAATTAATCAGAGAAAAATAGCTAGCTATGCTCGCTATCAAATACCCCCAAACTTAAGCTGTTGCTAGTCCTCGAGCAAACTAAAAATCAAGCATACAGTAGAAGAATGGATGCAATAATCATAACTCAATCCTCAAGGCTCAAAGGTCAATAGTCAAGCAAGCAAGAGACATGCACATAAGGACCAATGAGGGAGACAAATTAAAATTTTTCCAAAATTAACTTGCACAAGCGAGATCTAACTCAACAAGATCAGACTCTACTAGCCCAGGATTGGATTATTAAACTCTCAACTCATCTTCCCTCTACACTGGCACTAAGGTTTCACTAATGAGTTAATGGAACAAATTAGTTTGTTTATCTCCATACTTAGGTGCTTATAATTATGTGGCACTAGCTTTCACACACCCATTGCAGGGACCCTTAACCTGAGTTTTCTCTGGTTGGCCTAACTGATCACAACAGGGGTAGCTCTTTTTGCCTTAATCTTTATTAACCATTGCATATTGTGCACAAGCCATGACATTATTATCTTATTTCAACAGTAACAACAAGAATGATTTTTCTTTATGAGCATAAATAGCAGATATTC
The DNA here is from genome assembly GCA_036850905.1 of Luffa acutangula. Taxonomy (NCBI): domain Eukaryota; kingdom Viridiplantae; phylum Streptophyta; class Magnoliopsida; order Cucurbitales; family Cucurbitaceae; genus Luffa; species Luffa acutangula. The sequence goes on from CM072099.1 coordinate 34,751,134, forward strand.
TTTTCTTTTCTCCTAAGCAAGATCAAACATGCTAATTTGCAAAAAATTAACTCTTTAGCTCTGCCCTACACCTATCGAGGTGACAACAAGCATATGAACCCAATAATTCGCTCCTAAGAATTCAAATCCAAATCTAGCTAAGACAAATACTCTACTCATGCAAGCCATCTCCTAGAAAAATTTTAAAAAGTCTCCCTTTTTGGGCACTTATGCTTACAACTCATCACAAGCTTGAAAATTGACAAGAAAGCCTATCCTAGGACATCATAATCATGCAAAAGTAGCATCCAAAAAATAACCATATGCATAATTCAAAGAAAGCTCAAAACTATAGCCCGAACTCAGATGCTCAAGGGCTCCACAAACATGCTAATCCACCCCCAAACTTAAAATATGCATTGTCCTCAATGTATAACGAAAATAAAGCATAAACAAGCATGAGAACAATAAACGAGTGAAAGGAGTGAACAATACTGCCCTGGAATGATAATGACTTCTTGACTGAATGCTTGGACTCTTGACAGCTTGAAAGCAAAGGAGAGAAAGAAAACAAGACCTACAAAACAGACACAAAAAATAAATAAAACTCAAAATAAAGAAATAACTAACTCACTTGGGTTGCCTCCCATAAGCGCATGTTTAACGTCATTAGCTCGACGTGTTGACCAACTATGCATCAGGGTGGTCTCCTGTCAGATTTTCCATCACTGGTGCTCTTCCTAGCACCTCTCCTGTAGCCCACCATCATTGTATCTAATGTGTTCTTGGGGTCCTCAAAAGCTTTTAAAACTTCCTTCTCCTGTTGGACTCTTATGATTAGCTCCCTACGTTCAATATCAATTATAACCCCCCTGTAGCAAGGAAAGGTCTCCCTAATATGATAGGCATAGCAGGATTCTCTTTAATATCTAGCACAAAGAAATCAACAGGAAGGAAAAATCTACCTACTTTAATCAGAATATTCTCAACAATCCCATATGGACTAACTAGAGACTGGTCAGCCAACTGAAGTCTAACAGAGGTAGATTTTATTTCTCCTATATTAAGCTTTTTGCACAGAGATAATGGAATAATATTTATGCTAGCCCCTAGATCACATAGTGCTCTACAAGAATAAGTACCAAAATTACAAGGAATAGTAAAACTCCCTGGGTCAGACAATTTCTCTAGTACTCCCTGTTGGACACAAGCACTGCACGTCGATGCAAGATATACAGTCTCCAACTGCTTTTCCTTTTTCTTCTTGTTGAGCCATTCCTTCATAAATTTTCTGTAGTGAGGCATCTGCTCCAAGGCATCTGAAAAAGGAATATTAACATGCAAACCCATAAAAGCATCTAAAAATTTGTCAAACTTAACCTTAGAATTTTTCTTTTTCTTTGATTTAGGAACTAAAACAGTAGGAGAAGGGATAGAAGGCTCAGGATTAAGCTTTTCAGCTTCGTTTGAGGTGGTGCCTTCTTCAACTCCTCCTGTGAGTTCCTCTGGTTTAGTTGTTTTCTCCTCTTCAGCTAATTTAGTCTCCTCCTCATAATGCACAGATACGGCCTTGCAGTACTCCAAAGAAGATTTCTCCTGTTCAACTGGGGCTTTACCTTTATTCATAGAGTTGACAACACTTACCAGTTGTCCCAGCTGAGTCTCTATATTCTTGATTGCTGCAGAATGACCATTGACAGTAGTGTTTATTGCAATCACGACCTCCTCAAGTTTATTTGACATGTTACTTGATTCTGCAATAAAAGCTCCAACAAGGTCTTCTAAAGATTTCTTATTTTCTTGACTTTGAGGAGTGAAGCCAGGAGGATTCAAAACATTCTTATTATTAGCATAGGAAAAATTCTCATGATTTCTATTGCTAGGGTGATAATGTGTAGGTGTGGAATTATTATTATACCCCCTAGAATTATAATTCGAAACATACTGAACCTGCTCGAGATTTTCCCCCTGAGTCTGGGATGCAAGGGCGGCTGCAGACTCAATTGATTGAGCATTCCCTGAACCTGAAAACTTTAAAAATGCATTAGCCAAGGAAGACATCTGAGCCTGAAGTGCACTTACGTTGTCAACCTCGAACACTCCAGCAGCAATCTTTTTGGGTCCCGACCGCTCAGATGGCCACTGATAGCTGTTGGTGGCCATATCCTCTAACAAAGTCCTAGCACTCTCAACAGTCTTGGACAACAGAGTCCCATCTGCAGCTGCATCAACAATAGTTTTCGTGCTAGGAGTTAATCCATTGTAAAATAATTGAACCTGTAGCCAGTCAGGGTATCCGTGCTGAGGGCACTTCCTTAGCAGCTCTTCTGGGGAAAAGCTTGGGGAGGCCTAGGAAGTTCCCGGTCCTCTCTTCAAGCATCGTGGTCATCCCAGGGGTGCGTACTCTCTTCTGGGGAAAAGCTTGGGGAGGCCTAGGAAGTTCCCGGGGCTCTCTTCAAGCATCGTGGTCATCCCAGGGCTGCGTACACTCTTCTGGGGAAAAGCTTGGGGAGACCTAGGAAGTTCCCGGTCCTCTCTTCAAGCATCGTGGTCATCCCAAGGGTGCGTACACTCTTCTGGGAAAGCTTGGGGAGGCCTAGGAAGTTCTCGGTCGTCTCTTCAAGCATCGTGGTCATCCCAGGGGTGCGTACACTCTTCTGGGGAAAAGCTTGGGGAGGCCTAGGAAGTTCCTTGTCCTCTTTTCAAGCATCGTGGTCATCCCAGGGGTGCGTACACTCTTCTGGGAAAGCTTGGGGAGGCCTAGGAAGTTCTCGGTCCTCTCTTCAAGCATCGTGGTCATCCCAGAGGTGCGTACACTCTTCTGGGGAAAAGCTTGAGGAGGCCTAGGAAGTTCCCGATCCTCTCTTCAAGCATCGTGGTCATCCCAGGGGTGCGTACACTCTTCTGGGGAAAAGCTTGGGGAGGCCTAGGAAGTTCTCGGGCCTGTCTTCAAGCATCGTGGTCATCCCAGGGGTGCGTATACTCTTTTGGGGAAAAGCTTGGAATCTCATCCCGAGGGTGCGTACACTCAGTCGAGGTCTTGGAATCTCATCTCGAGGGTGCATACACTAAGTCGAGGTCTTGGAATTTCATCTCAACGGTGCGTACACTCGATCGAGGGCTTTGAAGGACCCAACCTTTACACGGGTCAGTCTACAAATATGTCTTTCACAAACGAGTGTATCATTAAGTTTCTAGCCAATCAAGCTATAATAAGAGCACATACTAAAAGAAAGTACTAGCTCAAGAATATTATTCTAGACATAAAAACAGAGTCAAGTAGCTTATGAGCAAAAATGATAAATCTTTGGAGATGCGATAACACAAATATATGGATCAAGTTCTTTATGGAATTGAGTATGGTTTTTATGACCACAAAGTGATGAGGCCAAATTTTCTGCCTTTCTGACTGTTTTATTTAATTAGGGAAGCATATTCCCTGTGCAGCCCCCTACTCAAGTAAGGTTTTTCTCGAACTAAAAGTTATGCTTGAGTAATCGATGTTGGCATACCTTAGCGTTTTCATGTCGCATAACTCTCCCTTATCGGCATTTGCGGGCGTCGGCCTCCTACGAGTCTGTCTCAGCTCCTTGCATGTCGGCTCTGTCATTGTCACCGAGACCTTCAACATCATCATTCTCGAGCGTTTGTCGACTCTGCTAAGGTCGTTCCATAAATCGAGTGCCTTGGAGAGTATAGGTTTTTTCACTCTTCCAATGACATTTTGTTGACTTAGCTACTCAGGCTTTCAGGAGCTCCATTTTTCCTCCTCGTGAAATAACGTTAGTAGATAACATTATGTAGATATGAGGAAAACACTAGTCATTGATAAAAATTATGAATAGTTTGCATTCAATAAATCAATAGATACACATAAAGTAATAAGAATGTATAAAGATATTTAGTAAATAAGGGTAGGTAGAGAACATACCGCCCATGAAATAGTAAAGACCCTTTGTTGAACTAATATGAGCTATATCTTCAGACCACTTGAATTTCTCACTCCAATAAATATTAATGTTTTTTTCTGCATCCATCTATAGAGTTCTTCCCCAAGTATATGTCTAGCAAGACTCTCTGAACCAGAAAAGTTTGGCTTCAAAGATCGAAGTATTTTTCTTCTCAGAAAAATCGGTGAAGAACAGTCCAGGTTGTAGAACATGGATTTCCTGTTAATGTGAACCTCTTCTGCAATATCTTTTCGAGCTTGCAACAATAAGGAACCAAGGCACCGACATAGTAAATTATTGAACAAATAAAACAATGAAATGTTAAGAGAAGAAGATTGAGAAAATATGAACTGCAAATGAATTTAATATAAAAAAATGAAGCAAATATCAATCTGCTATGAACATGCATTACATTTGATTAGTCGCACACTTGGTTATACATAACCTATTCTTTAAACTGAATGCAAATTATTTCATACTCAGAACTGAATTCTGGATTGCCCGCACGCTTTATTCATCCATAATGGAAAAATTTTAGTGCGCTATGTTTGAAACAAAATTGCTAAACATACCACTTTTTCAGTGTCATTTAACCAAATAGGCCTTACCAATGTCATTTAGAAAGCTATGCAAGTTGTGCATCATATACTTGCCAAAAAATACTACAGTAGCTTTTCCCTAGCATGTGTTGTGTCGATTATATAAACATTGTTTTGCAAAAATAATTAAAAAGGGAAATATTAACCGTTCAACTTTGAAGGGCGCATATGTCATGGAAAAATAGAAAAATTAATACCTTTTCAAGATAACATTCATGACCTTCAAACCAAAGAATATTTTGATTAGTTTGATATGCTCTCATAAAATTGAATTTACCTCCTGGGAGTGGCATGAATGGGCACTCGATTGCCTTGGAGACTCCCCAAGTAAGGTATTCTTACCAGAATTAATTGACGTGCAAGGAATTGGATTACAATAGTTCTGAAGCTTTAACAGCCTTCGCATTCTTTGTACAAAAAATCTTGTCGGCGCTGTCATGGCCACTTGCCGATCCCCCAAATTCTGGAATATAGGGGTGATCCAAGACTTCAATGTCGAGAGAATATTGTTTCTCAATTCTTTGAAACAACACGATCGATTTGTCTTCCCCACAGACGGCGCCAACTGTTGATGCCACCGACTCCGATGCTTAAGTAAGTTGGGGAGATCGTAAGTGAGGCAAATAAAATAGTAGTATAGAGGAAGAAAATAGATACCAAATGGAGTCCCCCTGACTTGGGAAGAACCTCTTCTATTTATAGTTGAAATTAGGGTTTTCCCCTCCTTTTAGGAGAGTGAGTAGCCCTAGAGATTGATTTAGGCCCCTTGGACCTTCGTGGACTTGTTTCCCTGTCTTTCTTAGAGCTAGGTCCAAATTCACCCATAACAGTGCATAAAATTTAAAATTGACAATGCTCTTCTAGAAAAATAACTTCTTTTTGTGTGAGTTGGATTAAATTGTTTAGTGAGTTTTTTTTATAAAAAAAAATCTAAATTCCATGGACTAAAGGAAATGTTTAAAACAAAAGCTAGAAGGCCTCAATTGGTGGATACATCAAATTGACATAATTATGTAAAAAATAACAACTAAAGCATTATTTTTAGTCACAAACACTATTTACACAACAATATTTTCATAAAATATTATTCATTAGAACAGTCATTCTACATTCAAAGATTAAGGACCTTACTGATCATTTTGTACGGTTTTTTAGAGTCGGAGAAAATTTGGATACCAAAAACAAAAAATGTTATTTGTGGATAAGACAACATTATTGTACACATTTAATGTTGCAGCTTTCGATGCCTGTCAAAAACTGACATTAAAAGGTGTCTTTTAATGTCGGACAATGACCGACATAAAAACCCGATCGACATTGATGGCCATTAACCGACATAAAAAACCGACCGACTGTCAGACATATCTTTTAATGTTTGACATTGGCCGTCGTTAAAAGGTGCCTTTTATTTAATGTCATGCAATGCCCGACATAAAAAATCGACCGATATTAAAACTTTTAATGTCGGTCGCCTGACCAACATTGTTTCCTTTGACCGACATTAAAAGACAAATTTCTTCTAGTGGGTTGATCACAACAATTTGGGGCTACGATGTCGGATTGTATTTTTTAAACAATGACGGATTGACTCAAGGATTACAAATTATTAAAAAGATGCCACTTTAAAAAAAACGGAATTTTTCGGAAATTTGGGATACGATGACGGTTTAGGCCCGTTATTAAAGACCATCGTACAATGACGGTTCATGTCTGTCATGGTAAGTTTAGAAAAAAATGTCGTGAGTACAAATCATTCAATGTCGGTTTAAAACCGTCATTATACGTATTTGAAAAATGGAGCGCAAATATTTAACAAAGATCACGGTTCTAAATTGACATTAAAGAGCACCTTAATCGTCATTAAACATAATTTAAAATATGCGCTGTAATATTTGGAGTTTGACGAAATTTTTTCGGAAAATATTATAAACAATGTCAGTTTTAAACCGTTATGAAAGGGGGTTTTCAATGATGGTTTTTACCCGTCATTACACGTAATTTAAAAAAAGGCGCCGCATTTTTCGCGGTATGACGAAATGTTTTCGAAAAATCGTATAAACAATGTCGATCAAAAACCGTCATGAAAGGATGGGCTTCAATGTTGGTTATGGCTCGTCATTAAAGGATGGGCTTTAATGTCAGTTATGGTCCGATAGATATAATTAGTTTCGATGACGGTTTAAGCCCGTCATGAAAAGTGGGCTTCAATAACGGTTTAGAACTGACATGGAAGAAGCACATCTAAACGACGTCGTTTTGTGTTAGTAATTAGAAGTTAAAACGCACGACCCCTATACAAAATGGCGTCGTTTTGATCTTTTGATTTAATGAGATCAAAACGACGTCGTTTTGATATACTTATTCGTTTGGGATTAGGAAGGCAAACCATCCCCATTTTGGGGTTAGGGCAAAAACGGCTATGGATCGTCTTCTACCTCCAAACGATTGTCTTCTTATTCGTTTGCAACTGGTTTGAAGCAATCAACGATGCACTTTTTCGACAATGGATTGAAGCAATCGACAGCGGTTTGAAGCAATCGACGGTGGTCTGAAGCAGTCGGCTGTGGAATTCAAGCATTGTTTTTTACTCATTTTTTAGTAGCTTCGTTGCAGAGGGTGTTGTATTTTGGCGATAATATTGCAGAGTGATTGTTCACCTCTTGTTGCGTGGAAGCTGAGGTGGATATCTAGTGCTATTTTTGGGCTGACTGGATTGGCTTATGTCAGCAGAAGCTTCCCAACGATTTTTGTACAGCTACCCCTGGAGCACATGGAGGTGCTAGAATTTGTTATCTCCCACATGCGAGTGGATCCTAGCGTGAGTGAGGTAGTGAGCAGATTTCATTGTAAATGGGTCTATTTAATACCCCATTGAGTGATTGAGAAATCAACTAAGAGAGAGTGAGTGGTTTTATATTCTTCTCTGAGAGGTTGATTTGTGAGGGAGTGTTGTAACAAAGAAGGCGAGCTGCTGTGTCTTTGCCTTGAAGCAAATTGATGCTGATAGAAGAGTGTGGTTGTAATCACTGATATAATGAAGGGACTAAAGTGGATGTAGATCGTTTTTATGATCGAACCACTATAAATTTCTGGCGTTCTTCTTCTTCCCTTTAACCTATGTTTTAGTTGTGTTTTTACTTCCGTTGATAAGTTGTGTTTGATGAATTAGTGATTAATTCGGGTTTTGTTTACAACAATTGGTATCAAAGCTCGCCGAAGGAGATTAGTTCAGTCTGAATTAAGTTTCTCAGGAATTCGAATATGGTCGCAAAATTTGAGGTGGAGCGTTTTGACGGTAGAGGAGATTTTTCACTATGGAAGAAGAAGATGCGGGCACTTCTCGTACAACAGAAGGTCTCGAAGGCATTAGATGATCCTGCTACGCACCCTACAACAATGACTGCAGCTGAGAAAGAAGAGATGTTAGAGATAGCATATTCGACCATCATCCTGTATTTGGCAGATAACGTGTTGAGGCATGTTCATGAGGCAAAATCTGCACTCGAGGTATGGTCTAAGCTAGACGTTTTATATCTGACTAAATCTCTTACGAACAAGCTGTATTTAAAGGAAAAATACTTTGGATATAAGATGGATGCTAGTAAAGATCTAGAGCAGAACCTTGATGAATATAATAGGATAACTTTGGATTTAAACAATATCGGTGAAACTATTTCTGATGAAAATAAAGCCATTATATTGCTGAACTCTTTGCCTGAATCTTATAATGAGGTTAAGTCTGCTATTAGATATGGGAGAGATAGTCTGACGATGGATATTGTTCTGAATGTTTTGAGATCTAGAGAACTAGAAATGAGAAAAGCTAAATCCAAAGAAAATGAAGCCTTAATTGCTAGAGGGAGACCAGAGAAAAAATCCTATAACCGTAGTAATAGCCGAGGAAGATCAAAATCTCAGGGAAAAATAAAACGTTGTTATCACTGTCACAAAGAAGGCCATATTAGGAGGAACTGCTATGAGCTTAAAAACAAACGGAAGAATGAGAATAAAAAGGAAGAGGAACCAAATAATGTTAATGTTTCTGAGGGGTATGAATCTGCGGAGGTTCTTACTATAGCTGAAACTGAAATAACTAGTGACTGGATTCTAGATTCGGGATGTTCATTTCATATGACTCCTAATAGGCACTGGTTTCATACCATTGAAAATATCAAAGGTGGTAGAGTTCTTCTTGGAAATAATCAGGAATGATGTGTTGAAGGCATTGGAACAGTCCAGGTAAAGATGTTTGATGAACAAACTAGAATTTTCACAGATGTGAGGTATGTCCCTGACCTTAGAAGAAGTTTGTTATCCCTAGGAGTATTTGATAAAGGGGGATATGTGTGTAAGACTGAAAATGGCACCATGAAAATTATCAAAGGTGTTATGGTAAAATTAAAAGGAAAATTAACAAATGGGCTATATGTTTTACAAGGGAAAACTTTAATAGGGACATCAGCTACTGTGTCTTCTAAAGAACAAAAGGAAGCCAAATTATGGCATATGAGGCTTGGGCATGTGAGTGAACAAGGCCTCAGAGAACTTAATAAGCAAGGGCTGTTGGGGAAGTGTGAACTTGGATCTCTAGATACTTGTGAACACTGTATATATGGAAAATCAACTAGAGTCTCATTTGGTAAAGGTAAACATAGTTCTATGAATGTATTAGACTATGCTCATGTTGATTTATGGGGGCCTGAAAGTACACCTACCATGGGAGGAGCTCGTTATTTTCTTTCCATTGTAGATGACTATTCTAGAAAAGTGTGGGTGTACCTCCTTAAAAGTAAAAATGAGACATTTACGAAGTTTGTTGAATGGAAAAAACTTGTTGAAAGACAAACTGATAAGAGGCTAAAAGTTTTAAGAACTGATAATGGCCTTGAATTCTTAAGCAATGAATTTAAAACCTTGTGCAATAAGGAAGGAATAGAAAGACACCTCACTGTTAAAGGAACACCTCAACAAAATGGGTTGGCTGAGAGAATGAATCGAACCCTCTTAGAGAGAGTAAGGTGTTTATTGTCAAATGCTGGTTTATCCAAAGAATTTTGGGGTGAGGCCGTTGTCACGGCAGCTTATTTGATAAATAGATGTCCATCATCAGCTATTAGCTTTAAAACACCTCTGGAAAAATGGAATGGTAAGCCTCCAAACTTGGAAAATCTAAGAGTTTTTGGATGTGTTGCTTACGCTCATTGTAAAGAGGGGAAGCTAGATTAAAGGGCTAAAAGATGCATGTTTTTAGGATACCCTAGAGGCACAAAAGGATATCGTCTTTGGTGTCTTGAGAAGGGAGAAGAGAGATGCTTAATAAGTCGTGATGTTATTTTTTATGAAAATAGAATGACCTTCGATAAACACCTAAAGAAAAGGATGATGACATGATAAAAACCAGTGAGGTAGAACTTGAATTGAATCATAAAAATAGAACTTCTTCAAGAAGTTGTGAAGATGCTTTATCTGAAAATAACCTACAGCCACATACTGAAACAGAACCTGAACAAGTAGAGGTTGAGCAAGAGAATTTACAAGATTATAGGCTTGCAAGGGATAGAACTAGAAGACAAGTAAAGCCTCCTGCAAGGTATGCAAGTGTTGATCTTGTCTATTATGCTCTTGTTTCTGAGGTAGAACAAGAAGGAGATGAGCCCTTAACTTATGAAGAAGCTATGCAATCAAAAGATAGAGAGAAATGGCTTAAAGCCATGTCTGAAGAGTTTAACTCTCTGATTAAAAATGAAACCTGGAAATTGGTTGTTAGACCTAAAAATCATAAATTGGTAAGCTGCAAATGGATTTTTAAACGTAAGGAAACTGTGGACGTGTCAGAACCAATTCATTTTAAAGCAAGATTAGTAGCCCGAGGCTTTACTCAGGTTGAGGGAGTTGATTACAACGAGATAATTTCCCCGGTAGTCAGACACACTTCAATTCGGTTTATATTATCTTTCACTGCTGTTTTTGACCTTGAATTAGAACAGATGGACGTGAAGACAACTTTTCTTCATGGGGATCTGTCAGAGGGGATTTATATGCAGCAGCCTCTTGGCTTTGTGACCAAAGGAACAGAGAATAAAGTGTGTCTGTTGAAGAAATCTCTCTATGGACTGAAACAGTCACCAAGAAAGTGGTATTTGAAGTTTGATTCTTTTATATTATCATGTGGTTTTAAGAGAAGTCAACTGGATCACTGTGTTTACTATAAGCATGTTAATATACAAATCTCTATCTATTTGTTATTGTATGTTGACGACATGCTAATTGCAAGCTCAGATAAAATGGAAATAGAAAAACTTAAAGATTAGTTAAGGGATAATTTTGAAATGAAGGACCTTGGTAGAGCTAAAAGAATCCTTGGGATTGATATTAAAAGGAATAGGAGTTTGGGAACATTGTCTTTATCCCAAGAATCCTATTGTTTAAAATTGCTTAGTAAGTTTCGAATGGATGATTGCAAGCCTGTATCTACTCCCATAGGTCAGCATTTCAAATTATCAGCTTCTCAATCTCCTGTTACTGATGAAGATAAGCATGATATGTTATCAATTTCATATGCTAGTGTTGTTGGTAGTCTGATGTACCTCATGGTATGCACTAGACTTGATTTGACATATGGAATGAGTTTAATCAGCAGATATATGTCCAACCCCGGTAAACAACACTAGTTAGCAGTTAAGTGGATGTTAAGATATGTTAAAGGTACTGATAAGTATGGTTTGTGTTTTGAGAAAACCTGTGCAGGAAATTTGCAGCTTGAAGGCTTCGTTGATGCAGACTTTGCTGCTAACTGTGATCGAAGAAGATCACTGACTGGATGGGTATTCAAGGTTATGAATAACACTGTAAGATGGAGAGCCTCACTTCAGTCGGTAGTAGCATTGTCAACTACAGAAGCGGAGTACATGGCAGCATCAGAAGCAATAAAGGAAGCTGTCTGGTTGAGAGAAATGATGTGTGAACTCCTCAGTAAGTTTAGTGAACAAGTAGTAGTTCACTATGACAACCAAAGCGCTGTGTTCTTGTCCAAGAACCAAACGTATCACGAGAGGACGAAACATACCGATGTGAAGTTTCACTTCATCCGAGACATTCTATCTGAAGGCAAGATAGTGTTAAAGAAGATTGCATCTGATGATAATTGTGTTGATATGATGACAAAGGCGTTGCCCTTGAAAAAGCTTGAGAGTTGCCTTCATACTCTCAGCTTTGTTAAGCTGAACTAAGTTTCCAGCTGATAAAGTCCCTTCATTATTGTGGTTTTCTGAATACTGCAATATTTCGTCAAGGTGGAGAATTGTTGTATTTTGGCGATAATATTGCAGAGTGATTGTTCACCACTTGTTGCGTGGAAGCTAAGGTGGATATCTAGTGCTATTTTTGGGCTGACTGGATTGGCTTATGTCAGCAAAATCTTCCCAACGATTTTTGTACAGCTGCCCCTGGAGCACATGGAGGTGCCAGAATTTGTTATCTCCCACATGCGAGTGGATCCTAGCGTGAGTGAGGTAGTGAGCAGATTTCATTGTAAATGGGTCTATTTAATACCCCATTGAGTGATTGAGAAATCAACTGAGAGAGAGTGAGTGGTTTTATATTCTTCTCTGAGAGGTTGATTTGTGAGGGAGCGTTGTAACAAAGAAGGCGAGCTGCTGTGTCTTTGCCTTGAAGCAAATTGATGCCGATAGAAGAATGTGGCTGTAATCACTGATATAATGAAGGGACTAAAGTGGATGTAGATCGTTTTTATGATCGAACCACTATAAATTTCTGGCGTTCTTCTTCTTCCCTTTAACCTCTGTTTTAGTTGTGTTTTTACTTCCGTTGATAAGTTGTGTTTGATGAATTAGTGATTAATTCGGGTTTTGTTTACAACAGAGGGCGTCATCGAATAATTTCTTCATTTTGATTTCCCTAATCTTTATTTATTTATTTATTATTTTTTTTTAAGAAGTCTCTAATCTTTATTTAATACAATCTATTAGATTCAATTCAATATAATAATTCCACATTAACAAAATGGTGAAAAATTTAATCGAGTAAAATGCTATTTAAAGAAAACCAAACAGATCAGAAAAACGTGAAAGTTTCGAGTAAATGAACCTTCGAGAGTGTATTTGCGGAGGAGAAAATCGATAGGGAGGATCGAGAGAAAATGGCAACTTCTTCGTCTTCCTTTTTCGCCGCATCTTCTTAGAAGGTCGGGCCAGCCGCTTGCCGCCAAATTCTTACTCTAACGAAGGCCGCTGCTGCTCGAATTTGACAACTTCTTCATCAGCGCCAACGTTCATTCCTTCGCCTAGGCGTCAAGGCTCGCAGCTATTCCTAATTAATATGAATCTAGAATCTAATTTCAAATAAATATTGAATATTGGAATTGTTCTATTATAGAACATAATAATTAATATAACGATTAATAGAATATAGCGATAGAAAATTTTGATTTATTTATCAAATGGATGTGTATGTTAATCTCAATTAGATAGTCAATTTTTTTTTAATTCAAATGACATTTGAAATTGTTATTATTTTTCTGATTTTTGGTTATTTTTATTTTAGGTTTTTTAGTTATTTACTCTTTACTGATTTAATTCTATACTATTCTTTTCTTTATTTTTTTTTTCTCTTTTTATATATTGATATTGAAATTTCTTATATTTATATATATTTATAATTGTTTATGAAATAATTGGTTAATGGCTATTCTATTAATATTGATTCTAATTCTATATTAAATAATTTATCGAATGATCAAGTTATTTTTAGTTATGTTATAGAGGATCCGCCCTAAGGGTAAGAATAAATAAATAAAAATGAAAAGGTGCAATCAACCCAACTAAATACAATTCAGATGATAATGAAGCATTTCTCTGTTTTCATTCTGAAAGGTGGAAGCTAAGACGAAAAAAAGAATTGACCGTTTAAGTATTAAAAATTGCACTAGAAAAATAATAGAAAGAGGGGCAAATATATATGTCTATATATCTATCTATATTGAATTATATTGAATTGCAGATATAGAAATGATAGAATCCTTTTGGATCAGACCAAATACGGGTCTCCGATAGAGATGAAAGA